>JAHWFO010093982.1:1320961-1363565 GCA_023313115.1 Rhysida immarginata
AACAACTCCGGTACATTGCGGGGCATCTTGTTACATGTAACAACCTGCCCCAAGAACACTGTAACAACTAACCCCACATGTGCTTCTCGCGATTGCACAGCTCCTATACGTGACCAGTTGCTTTTATTGCCAAACAATTATACACGAATTACAGTACAGTTTATACCCTTTCTAGTGGTATATAGTTCAAATATCTAGCCTATATAACCTTAACTTAAGAAATCATTTAGTGAAAGCGTGGAAATTTACTCAGTATCATGAAAAATTAAAAAGTTTACTACCTACTTTAAAAAACGACACAGATGCAAGCCGCCATGTCAAATCAAAGATCGTATGCTAAGCCATCTCAGTTAGAGAGAAATATGTCCTGCCATCTGCTGATGATTTTTAGAAACGTTTGTAACAACTTGCCCCTGTAACTATGGGCATGAGTACCTTCACTATTTAGTTTAGTTTTGATTGGCCCACTGGGGTGGAAATTACGGGGTGAGAGTTAGAGGGGACCAAGTGATCTCTATGGTATTTAGGTATGTACGGGAGTGAAATTCGATTTGCATATTCCTCTAGGCAAATCTACATTCCTATGAAGCTTGGGCCAAATTGTCCCAGTGGCAACCATTTGGTCTTTAAACTAAGGCAACATTTGGCGTGTGATATATCATTCGAACGAAAATGAAGAGAAAGGAAAGAAGATAGGGTTCATTTATAATTTCTAAATATTAAGTTCAAGAAAATCAATTTTTAGATAAAAAAAAATAAAATTGGGGGGTTAAAAAGTGCAGATGCAGGGGTAAAAATAGATGAACTCAGGCCTTCCGCTACTTTCCTATACCTTCCTCGGGAGGCTTCATTTCTTGTTGTGTTTGCACGGGGAGCCACAAGGCATGGCATACATTTTCTTTTTGGCCTCTTCTCTGCTTGATTGTTTACGTTGCCGCTTTCTAGTACCACTATTAGCTTTGGACACGGTTACAGCATCTCCCATTTTCTCGACAATAACGGCAAAAAGCTATTTTTTCGTAATAATTAAACAATTTCTTTACGACGTTTCTGCAATGTTACTATGTGTTTCTCGTTTACAACATGCATCAGTCACGTGTTGCGATATGAGGCTTCTGGTTGGTTACTCGGACAAGTGCGGTTTTGCTTGAAAATTCACTGTGGATCTGGATGTATTGATTTCGTAGTACCTGTATAAACGAACTGCATATTCAGATTCGATGCTCTTTTACTGGAAAGAATGACAGTCGTCTTCATTTTTTTCACCACATGGACATATACCGGGTGTCCCAAAAATGACTGATAGATTTTGAAAATCAATAAAAAAAAGACGGAATACGATAGATATGTATCGTTTGCAGCCTTATGCTTAGGAAATCAGAGAAATTTATCCCACCAAATTTCAAATTTAGTTAACATTTCTACCAAGAGATGGCGCTGCAGGCGATCTGTAACAGGTATAGTTAAAACGAAGTATTTCAGCTCGCCATTCCATAGTTCGTCGTCAAGCTGATAGCGTGTGCTGTTGAGACTGCAAGTCCGCTCTACCAAAATGGTTTTTTGCAACAGTCCTTGCAACATTTTCATACCGGTTTTTATTTTTTCATAGTTTTCAGCGCCATCTGTGGGTGAAAATGTTAACTAAATTTGAAATTTGGTGGGATAAAATTCCCTGATTTCCTAAGCATAAGGCTGCAAACGATACATATCTATCGCATTCCGTCTTTTTGTTTATTGATTTTCAAAATCCATCAGTCATTTTTGGTACACCCGGTATGTTTTTGTATGATTACTCCTCAAATATTCTATAGTCTGGTCCCGCTGTCTATGAACTAAAAACGAAGGCATATATCAAATAATTCGTTTTAAACCAACTGAAACTATTCTAAGGCATCTGCTTGACGCAAAAAAATATTTGAAACCTCCCACTAATTGTAAAATACAAAAAATGTTAAGTTACAATATCAGATTTGATAATAGAGAATTCGAAGCAATCTAAATTAAGTTACAAAGTTCGATGGAATTAAAGAGCAATTCTGACTAGAATTTGACTGAAATCAAGAGTTGAAAGCTGATTTGCTCATTTACATTGCCAGCTTAAGGTAAACTACATATACACTTGAAATAAATATACAGTTTAATTTTTATATTGTAAATCGCAATGTATAAGATATAGTATGAAATTACAATTCATCGTTCTGCACATTTCGAGGGACGTTAGACAAATAAAAACGTACAAAAATGTCCTACATTAATAAAACCAGAGGATACTATAAGCAACTTTAAAGGTTTTATGTAACTGCTGACAAATTTATAATGAATAAATTTCATAGTTTTGAGCTTTTCATATGATGTGTGCATTTCTATTATTATTATTATTGCTAAACATGATTAATTGCTAAATATCAAATATCATAAACCTAAAGTACTAATGCGATATGTTAAGACTAAAGAACGCTCCTCTACAAAAAAAATTGGTGAATATTAATAAACCAAATTCAGAATTTCTAAACGATAAGAAAGGCTCTGTTTAATTTTATTAACTTAAAATGTTGAACGCATGAATGGAAGTCAAAAATGATTTTTCAAGAAAATTTGGTGCCTAATCTGAAAACATTCCATGCAAATAGGTAGCTATAAACGGGGGGAAATCGAATAAAATGCGTAAACCCACAAGTAATAAATAATATTTAATTTTATTTAAGCGTGAAAGGGCGAGAGTACCAAATATATTTTTTCGCTGTTCTCGTTTCGAATGAAATGTCGGAGAAATCTTATGCACATCATTTTTGTTTCGTTTCATCATCTGCAAGTATAGTTCAGTAAATTATACGTGGAGCCTCTAACATTTGAATTTTCCGACACGTCTTTTGATCTCGGGTGGTATGGAGGGAACGCAATGCACGCTGTGCATCTGCCACGTGAAAAATGGTCGGTGGGTCACGAACGGAGAGTGAGCGTGCGTATGTGTGTGAGTGTGCGTGTCAGAAGGAGGGGGGGGAGAGGTTTCAGCTGGCAAGCCAGTCGTAAATGCGCCGATCGATGCGCATCAGCAAGAGCTCGCTTCCGTCCCCGCTGGTTCCCTTTCCTTTGTGGCAAACCAAAACTATAGACGGCTTTGAAATAACAACAATTTCAGACCCCCTTACAAACAACGACAACAGCATCACGAGAAACCCCATCCGATGACGTTTTAAGGTGTGGCTTCTTGAAAACAGAAACTAGAAAACACCAAAAGTAGAGTGAGGAGGTCCGACGATAACAGATAATAAACACCACCATCACCAAGACGACGGACAAAACGCCATTATCTGTGCATTAACAGAAGCGACTCTCATGGCCGATGGAAAAATCCCACATCTGATGGAAGAGAACTCAAAGTCAAACAGCCACGGATAAATCACAAGTAGGAGCCATTTACTGTTTGCCATGTGTGATGTTGTTGTTGATGCTGTCGCTGCTGCTTCTGCACGCTTTTCCCACAACATTACGGAGGTCTAATTAAAGTTTCCACGCTGACGCGCGTAAACGCGGAGACAGGAGTGATAAACATTGGTTTTTATACATAAACAAGAGTATCACATAACCAAGAGATGTTTCATCCAAGATTAAATGCGCTTCGAAATTTTTCTATTCCAGAAAGTTTTCAAATCGGAGATTAGAATTTGCATCAAACGGAAACCAATCTGAGTCGTTGGCATCTTAAGAATTTATTGTTGTTACTGAGATGAAATCTTTATAGGAAGATAAATCAACATACTTTTATCGACGATAGAACAAGCGAAAAAACTGTTGACTTGATTACTGTATTACGTGAACCAATATTCTCAAGACAAGCGTAGTTGAAGTAAATTAATTGCGAGAATTGTTACATTAGCCTTTTATAGTGGCACTTTAATGAAAGCTGCAACTGATGTTGTTCATAAGCGATTCCTTTCAAGTAATAGCTTTCATGCAGATTTAAGAGAAAGACAAGGAAGTTAGATTTACATTACGCTTAAACACATTAAATGATTCGACGTGATCAGTGGACTTACAGTTCCAAAGTCAATCTACCGTCCCCTTGCTTAAACTAAAATTGTCTAATGCGTTCGCGAATTTACCTACATCCGATTACCATTTGATTGGCTCACTCTAAGAGCATATTTAAGGGTGAAAGTTCCGTGATATTAACATGTTGAAATATATTGACTCTCCTTAACTACATAGTCGTTCCTGAAGATTCTACAGTGAAATGCGCTCTCCAAAACGACTGAACGGGATAATTACGCTACTATGAGTTTATTGCGTTTGTTCACGTGTTTATTAGTTTCGGAACATTTAAACAAATGCAGAACTTAAAGGATCGTTAATTAAATCCACAAAACTTCTGGAAATTTCATTCAGTTTTTTCCAATTTCAGTTTAACCAATTAAGCCAGCCTTCGCTTTATTTGTGGCTTTAAGGATAAGCGCAAAAGTTTATCTTATCAAGTAGATGATTAAGATAATTTTTTAGGTTTTAAGTAGAAATGTAAATCATTTAAAGTTATTATCGGCGATGTGCATAGAATCAAACGTAACACAAAGCGTCAAATATTGCAGAAAAGAGAATAATACTATGAGTTTCTGTTTTGAAGTTCATTATACAAACAGCCCAACAATGCAAAACTGAATTTTAAGGTTATTTTATAACAGTTAGGATAAGAAATTTAAAATATATTCCAAACATTGGTGGTTTACTATCAATGAATTTCTTTAAAGGTATGTTTTTGTACTTTGAATAAGCGGGTGTAATTGAATTTTTTGTTTCTAATTGAAACGAAGAGACACTTCAAGAGACAGCTTGAAAGTAGCGCTAATATTTATCTGTTCTGTTCACCAATAGTTTCTGTGTATTTTTCACTGCAACAATTTCATGTCAAAACTCAGATTAAATGGAAACATAAATAATATTCATTGCATTTCCGGGTAAAGCATTAAAAACGATAATCTTTAGGAAATGCTTAAATATATGGCCTAGCATTTCTTATTAATTTTTATTCCTTTTTGGCAAGTTGATCTATCAAGATTAAACAGAGGTCCTTGACCTTTTTCTTTTTTCCACCTCGCTAATAGATTTTCTCTTATTAGAACCAAGAATCTGTGGCATTAAGGTGAACGGCGGGGGATGAGTCAATAAAACCTTCCAGATTAAATAAATGATGAACTGCAGGTGGATCAGGGAAAAAGGAGCATGGAAATATTTACTCCAATATTTTTTTTCCACACGACATCCTCCCTACTTTCTTAGTCGACGCTAACTTTCTTCCCTTACCAGCAAAGCAGAAAAAAAATATAAGATGAAAGAGAATCAGAGACAATCTCCTTCATCACAGCCCAGAGAAGCTCATCAACGGATGAAGCCCTCTGCCTCTCGGATTCTCTCCTATATGAAATTTTTATGATCCAATAAGTTAAAGAGTATTTATGAACTTTTGATTGCCAAATGAATTTAAGGAAAGAAAAAAGAATACAAAGAGCCATACTGGAGTTCTGGATAGATTTCAAACACGATGGCAATGAAAAAAGGCGACGACAATGTTTAATCATAAGCAGACAAGTTGTCGTTGAATTTTATTCGAAAACATTTCAGGGAATTTGAAAGCTTCTAAGACTTTAATGCCGAGATGAGGATTTTGTTTTTGTGATTAAAATGCGCTCGGAGAAAAGTGTAGCCGTCCCCCAGATTAACTCTTTCATTTCGCTCTAAGCTCGACAAGCCTTAGAAGGAAGGGAATTTCAGTTAGTAATTTTGAAGCGATTCCATCTTGGGATTACATCCCGATTCTTACGGCTTTTCGTGGCAACTCATAGGAAAATCATATTCCGCAACCAGTTTTCAAAAATTAATGGGGGCTTTTAAAGCGGACGCGATGAAAGTTTTAAAGTTTGTCATCATATCGCCCGTTTATTGCCCGCCGCCTTTGTTTGAGAAAAAATTAATTAGGGCTTAGAAAATTTGCGCTCATTTGTCTTTACTGTTATATGCTTTTACTTAAACACATTTAAACTTGTATGTTTATACAGGATGTTAATTTCAATCAGTTATCTGACTTCTCATTGCCGTCTTTTCTGAAGCCTTACTGGCATCTTTTACATAATTAATAAGAATTAATAGAGTTTCTTCACAGCAAAACTCGAAGAAGCCTTATGAAATTTTAATTATCGCTATAACTGATTAAAAAATTATATACAAGTAAATTTCGTAAACATGCATTCAAGCAGTTTTTTACATATCAACTTCTTTGGGGCGACAATCCATTAGTGTCATTTTGGGCATGATTAATTATGCAAAAAATGAATAATAAGAACATATGGAGTGCATACAAATATGTAACAAAGTACACTGATATTCCTTTAATTCAAAAATTATAGAAAATCTGACGCCATCTTAATAAAAAGTAGTCTCAATAAGAACTAAAGCAAACAAATTATGAATTGGAATCTGTCAACATCGTACTCTTTGTCAAAACTGCACTGAAATTTGTATATCTATTATTTTTTCATTATGTTTTCATTATGATTATCTAATAGTCTTTATGTAAATAAATAAATAAATAAATAAATAAATACCGGTAAATAAATAAATAAATAAATAAATAAATAAATAAAATAAAATAAAATAAAATAAATTTTTTTGTCTTCTTATCTTGGCCACTGTCTCATAATAGCATCTACTGGAATTTGGCTCCTATCCTGAACAATAAACTTTATATAGCTCTTATCTATAAAATCTGAAATTTCCGATATAGGCTTAACTGAAAAACTAATATATCTTTGAATAAATTTCCTGCATAAATAAATTGCTTAAACTTTACGGGCTTTCAGATCTTTAAAATCTTGAAAATATTTTAGCGAACCTCTCCAATTTTCGTTTTATTTCGAGGCGACTCCTGTACAGTCATTATGCAAAGCACTATTTTGAGTTTCGCAGTCATTCAAATTATAGGCAACGCCACTTTCAAGTCCACAATTGTCGAGTGCCTAAACGATTGCCTTGATTTATAGGTTGAAGTTCCCTTAAACGAACCGTAAAGAATTCGTAGCTTTCTCTTTATGTATCTCTCTCACTTGCTTCTTTTTTTTTATAACCAGTTAAATTATAGCTTAAGAATCTCGCTATAACTTCGCCTTTGCCTTCAACCCACCGTAGGTGACTTCCATTTTGCATTGTTACCATGAAATTCAGTGAAAAGGAAGAAACAAAAGCGTGAAATTTCCTAAAGCCCTCGCAGACTTATTTAAATTTGCTTTATTCTGACAAGGAAGCTCTTGACCCCAGTTTTACTGTCGAATCCACACTCTTCAGAGCCACCGACGTGAATATTGCACGGCAAAAGTTCTCGGCTCACTCACTGCACATTTGATAGAAAATGGAAGTGAGCTTTACGCATGCGCCGTTCCAAAGTTACACCGCCCCCTATGGTCCAGTTGCCGAGGTTTTTGGTAAGAGGGAGGGAAACGTACGACAGGGTTTTGCTATTCTTTCGGGCGAACGTTTTCCTGCCCAGCCAAGCCTCGTCTTTTATAGATCACTTAATGGTAATGGGAGTCACTTACTTGGGGATTTTATTCGACTTTCTCCCCACTGTCGACCAGGAACACCAGACATTGATACAAAAGTTACAACCGGCATCAAGTGGGGCGATTTCCAGGATCGAATATACTTTACTTCCCCCGCCCTTCAATTTTTACTATTCCTTTTGTCTCTCTCTCTCTGTTTTATTTGCCCTATCTTTGATTTCTTTTTTTGGCTATCCCCCGAAAGCTGAAAAAAAAATTAATTTTATACAAAAGAAACCAATTTCATTTAAACACGCTTTAATCGGTAAATTAAATAAAAGTATTTACATAAAGACAATTCGTTCGGGTTTCAAAATATTTATTTAATTTAAAAGCTTTTAGTATATTTTTTATTTCAGTTATTAATAAGCTAGCCTACAAAACCTGGATAAACGGGTTCATCTCATGAAGGAAAGAATGGCGCAGTCATACTTTTTAGCTGGTCGCCCTATCCTGACCTTTGAAAACGAAAATAAGGCTAAAAAATAATTTGAGCTTAAGAAAATTAATGTGTTAGCTTAACTTCTCATCATTTAAAATGACAAATTAAGGTTTATAATTTTAAACCAAGAAATTATTTTAAAAACTGAACCATGGGATATATGCTAGAATCTAACGCCATTGCTCTTAACTTAAAATTTGTATGTTCAGATGAGCTGCTTAGGTTGATTCGAAAGAAACTATCCATAATTGTCTATTTGTGTCAAATCATTTTATTAAGTAAGAAGTCCCAATTTTAGGTTTTTTATTATTTCTTTCAAGGATATTGCCATTAAATCAAAGACAGCTTTACAACCAACATATAACTCTTCTCTAATGAAAGCAATAAATAGAAACAGGTCTTTTTCATTGAAAGAGTCTTAGAAGAAATACTTAGGTTCAATTCATAGACGCAGTTCGCTTTCCATTTTTTTCATTTATGAAAATACAAATCTTCTCCATGAACTAGACCGGTGTTTCTTAACCTTTTTTATTTCATAGTTCACTTGAACCCTATAGTTAAGCTTCTGGGGTACACATAAATTATGATGATTAAAAAGAAAAAAAAAAGAGTTTACTTTTACTTTTTTAGGAGATTCAGTTATTAACACAAAACAATTTATGATAATTTATAATAAGAAAATAATAATTAAAATTCTTAAAACACTTTTATTTATCTTTTGGTTTATTAAAATTTTCGCGCCAAGTCTTCCCATGGCACTCCAACGTTCCACGGCATAGCAGTCTAGACCCTTAAGCTTAAGTGATGGTTGACAAATCCGGATTAGCTGATTGTTATATTAGCGGTTTCACCTCACAAAAATTTAATGATAGTTTCGCGTATCCCGTTCTTTCCATCATACCATTAGAAAAGGAAGGCAGTTTTTTCTAGGCGCCAAATTTAACTTGTCCAATTTCAACAATAAATAATGTCAACCATTTTAAAAATCGTCAACCATGTATCATTGGAAAATTTACTGTAGCAGCCTGAAATATTAAATTTCACTGAAGCATATTTCAAATAATAATGGTAAACCCTTTAATTCCTGGTCTTATTTACGTTTTAATAGATATTTAATACTCCAGACTGCACCCCAAGCGATATAAGCAATGACAAACGTATAAATCTAAATTTTCATGCAATGTTTACGAAAGTCTTGATTTAAAACAATGTATTTTTTTTGTAAACAATGGAAAGTCGCTTTTGCCTTTAATTGTAAAAATTACTCTTTAGCCAATGTATCACTAATTACTCTTCATTTTTTAAAACAAGATAAGAGGAAAAAGGTTTTATCAAACCAAGCTTTTATAATGTTTTATTTAGTGGCAACAATACAGCTTAATTTTGCAACAATAAACAATAGATACATTTACCTCTCGCCATAACGAAATGTCCAATTGTTACAACAATCAATTCGTAGTAATGAGTTAGTACCATTAGAACACGAACCAATGAACCGATTTGAAATTTTTTTTCTTTATCATAAATTGTCATCGATTCTGCATAAGTGTGTCAAATTGCAGCTCCCTAGCTTGTCGGAAAGTTGGTTTAATATTGATTACAAGATTTGACCTAAACAAACTAACACAGCAAAGTTAATAAAAGCTTTTAAATAAGAAATATAGTCATTTGAATCATTAAAAATAACAATTTAAGCTTATTTTAAAAGTTAATATACAGGAATTCAGTTAGCAGAGGATTCTGGTGGCAAATTTTTGAATTAAAATTTCACGATTTTGAGAATTTTTAATTGTTTTAACATATAAATTATTAAGAAGTATTCTACAAAAATTTTATAATCGCATCTTGAATAAGAATCTAATGGTAACGATGCAGTCCTTCATTCAAAAAATATTAGGATGGAACTCAAAGCAAAAATTTTTGCCATATACTTTTCAGATCTATACATATCTTCATTGATAGAATGCCTTTTTCTGGAGCAGGCTATTATTAATATCAACCCAATTCCATGTTTAAAGCACTATTTTTAAAAATACAGAGCAATTCTTGCAATAATAAGTTTCAGCAATAGTTAATTGTGAGAAATGATAATTATGGGACTTCAAGAGGTTATAACTAAGATTTCGGAAGATATCCGGAATTTATTACATATTATCGCCTATAAATTCCAGGATTTATGTTGGGGGGGGGGGGGGGAGGATAAGAATAAAAAAAATAAATATGAAAAAAAAATAACTCAACAGTGCACCAACTATAAGCTCCATCTTTGTAGATTAAAGCCAATGCCAATGCTCCAAAGTTCCTCCGTTTACATCTTATTTCTATCACTAATCAAGTTTATTTCTACTTCCATGTATAAATATGAACCAAATAATGTAGAAGTAAAGAATACTATTATCAATAACGCTAACTCCTCGATATAATCTATAACAGTTGCCTTTTTTATTACATTTGACTTCAAATTATATATACAAACTCTCAATATAATGATGTATAGATGACAATGAAAACAAAATTATTAAATAATAAGTTAATTATTGATTGAAATTATCGCGACCAAATATTTGAACTCTTAGCCAAATATATCTGATAAGACTTTAATCATATATATGTATAAACAAGATAATTTTTATTAGATTAAGCACTTAGAGGACAATTATTCCCAAATTTTACGTATCTCTATTACTGTGTCTTCACACTGATACAAACACACAAGCGCGAAAGAACGCACAAAATGACGTAAACAATAATTACATTAAACCTAGCCAAAATAAATAAAGATGAATCTAAAATCTTTGCATAATTCTTACGTTATCCGTTTATGTTTTTATTAAAGAGAGAAACAATAAAATAAAATCTATCTTGCTTCCAAAATATTTGCTCAACAGATACAGAAATAATTTCCGGCAAATAAAATCAAGCAAATAAACGAAAACCTTATTCAAACAACAACATTATTATTTTTTAAATTCATTATGAACTGACAAAAATGCTGCACCTAAAAGTGTCATTTTCGTCAAAACAATTGCTTATTTACGCTATGAATTCATGCGATTGAGGAAATATGAAACAAATAAAAGCAGTCTAATTCAAATTCTATTGAAATTTTCTTTAACATTCTGACTACTGAATAATTAAACCAAGTGGACACTACTAAGTGGAGAAGCGATTTTAATAATTCTAGAGGTTTTAATTAATAAAATTGAGTAGCTCTCCGCTTTAATTAGTGAACCAACGTCTTTGCTTTGAGTAGGAGTTTTATGCTTAAATTTTAAGAATTCATCATACCACAAAAGAATAAACTTTTAAATGATTCTAATCTTCTTTTAGTACCGATACAAGTTACAACAAATTCATTTTGTTATTTTTAAGTGTTACGGATGTTATTAAAGTAACAGTGATGATGAAATCCCGGCTGATGTTATTAAAAAATTCATTCAAGAAATATGGAGGACAAACTCTACTTTAATGAGACGAGACACTTCGAATTATAAAAGAAACGTCCAAACAAAAAATACATTGTGGATAAGATATTATTTCTGCTACTAATGTCAGTGTTAAAGTTAGCCTTAGGATACTGAAAAATATAGTTCCTTAAGTATAAAAAACTTTGAAGTATGCGAAAAATAATTTTTTACTGTAAATTAGAAATAATTCAATTGACATTCTAAATTAAAAAAAAACAACAAATAATATTTAGTTTATTTTTCAAACCAAAACAAAGTGCTCAAAATCCTCGTTCATTTCGTTTTGCCTTGGAATCGCAAGAACATGTACAATTCGGCGGCTTCAACCGTTTCAGTTTAATGAAGTCAAATAAAAAGAAAGAAGAGGAAAGGAAAAAGAAGAAAGAAAAGGTGCGAGGAAGAAATAGAAGGCGGAACCGGGCTGGTATCTTACCTTGATTGAGCACGAGAAGCGTGGTCCAAATGAACAATCTCGGGAGACCCATTGCAGATGAGCGGTGAAGGAAGTAAAACCTGTTAACGACGGCGAGCGAGAAGAGTTGGCGGCGCTCGACCCCATCAATCCGCGCCGCCGCCGAAGGAGAAGACGCTGCCGCCGCTCCAATTCCACCGATCAACCTCGTCCGCCGCCGCCGTGGAACAACCCGACTCGGCACAAAAGTCGTTCATGGTCGGAAGGTCGACGGCAGCAGCGACGGCAGAGAAGGGAGAGAAGAGGCGAATAAATAACCCATGTGAAACTCCAATCAATACGAGGATTGCAAAGAGAGGGGTGGAGAAAAAAAGGAGACGAGAGATAATTCTTCCGTCTTTTCTGCTTCTTCTTCCTTCGACGTCGTCTACTTCTGGCGCCTCGGAGCGGCTACCGAGTGTAGTTCGGTGGGTCGGTCGGTGAAGGGAGCCAAGAGTTGACGGAAGCCAGTATTCCACACCGCTGAACGAGGAGGAATTCCAGCGAATGAGAGCAAGTGAGACGAGGGAACATGCTCGAGTGGCGCAAAGCATGCTGCGCGGAAATCCACTTCACGTAATGACGTCACGTAAAGTATCCGGCAATTTTATACGCGCACTTTTCGAGAATGCATCAATAAAAAAAATTAGCCTTTCCTCCCTGATAGATCAAATAACCGAAACAGGATTCCATTCTCTCCTTTATCGTTAATGTACTTTCACTTTAAGAGACGACTTATTTGAAACTGCTCCTACTTCAAACGCTATTAAAATTCTAATAACTTCATATGGTTATTAAAAGACGACAAAAAGAATTTATTGCTAAAATAGAGAGACGGTATTAACTTAATACAGAAAAAAATGAGCTTCCATCAATGATTTTTTTGATAACACATTCAAATTGAAAATAGCTACTCCTTGTATAATAAATGCAGACTTACTCACATACTGGTCTTTAATGGAGGTAAAATGATGACTGGAAACTTCTTTGACGCTTTAATTCCTAAAGAATATTCAATACAATACACTGATGCCATCGCTTCCAAACCACAATATAACTTTCCAGCAGAATGCTTCAACTAGCTTCAAGCATATTTTCAGTGGGCTCGAAGAGAATGAGGTTTGTAAACCGCGTAACCAATTACGATACATACTTCTGCAGCATACTTCAAACTTTCTCTTTAATAACAGAATTTGGCGCTTTGAGCTCATTTGCATGTTATTTTTATATGGGAATAAAATCTTGCAAACATTCCAAGAAGAGCTTTATCTGTGATGCAAAAATACAATTATTAATGAAAACATGAGCAATAGACTATATGCCAAACCCCAGTGCATTAGGGGATTGATAGTATCAACTGAGCTTTACAAGCAATCCAAACGTGCGCATTATAGCCCTGCAACAATGCAAAGTACGTCCGTCATTATCAAATTTCAAGAGCAACAGCAAACAAACGCGTGAATCCACTTTGTTTACCAGTGTGATTGTCTGCGTTTACTATCAATCCCAATAGTTTTGAATAAGGTCTTGATAATAACGGATGTACTTTGCATTGTTGCAGGCTATAATGCGTACGTTTGGATTGCTTGTAAAGCTAGGTTGATACTATCAATTCCCCAATTTTTGCATATGGTTTATTGAGCAAACGTGCGTCGACAAAGCGTTCATGTCAACAATGCTTAAAAGATAAACAGAAAGTAACAGTGCCTTCATTCTTGACGAATCGATTGTTACATGGCATGCTATTATCTTGGTATTCTTTAAGGTCACTGTTTTAGCACGTGAATTCGACTTGAAGGGGTCTACGAAAAAGCCTGAAAAGTTGATACAGCCGAGATAGGATATTGATGTTTTTTGCTAAAACTCCTAATAATTGTAGTCCTGTTTAACTCTGAAGGCATATAATAACCAAATTTTTTCATTTTTACTTCCAACAAGTTGTCCTTTGTTTTGAAAAACTCTTAAAATGCAAAAAATTTTATTATATTCATAGGGCCATTCAAAAATGAATGAGGATGAAACCCATTAATATGCATTGGGATGTATATGAAATGTATAATGAATGACTCTCAACGTTAACTCTGGAAGGATTCCTATCAGAATGAAATAATTTTCCCCCAGCAGTTTTGTAAACACGAGGGGCGCCCCCCCCAGACGTTCCTGATTTTTTACTTGTATACAAGGTGATTATAATTAAAGTCCCTTTGTAAAAATGCTATAAAAAAACAACCATGAGTCCGAATGACTTCAAATTTGGACTGAGCATTCTTGAAGAAGGGGCATTTGATATGGGATAAGAAAAAAATAGTTCCAAAATTTATCACTAGATGGCGCTGTAAGCGGCATAACGGAAGCGGATTCAGCTAGAAGTGACATTTTGAATTGAAATACGACGGCTTTGGCATGAGTTGTTTATGGCATGATGTTTTTACATTAAAGTTGGTCAAGGAATGCAATTGACACTAAAACAAGTTAAACATGATTTTTTTTTTATTATACAGTACATAATATGCCGCTTACAGCGCCATCTAGTGATAAATTTTGGAACTATTTTTTTCTTATCCCATATCAAATGCCCCTTCTTCAAGAATGCTCAGTCCAAATTTGAAGTCATTCGGACTCATGGTTGTTTTTTTATAGCATTTTTACAAAGGGACTTTAATTATAATCACCTTGTATTTTAAAGGGTGTTTTTAATTCGAAACAGACTGATCCCTATATTTTTCATTATAATTTTTTTTTGTGTTTTAGGTGAAGCAGTTTGACGAGAAATGTGGACCCTACAGGAAAAAGCTTAGTAAGTTGCCTGGTTCGTAGGGTTTTCCATAAAGTTAGCCCTGGTTCGTAGGGTTCGAATAAATCACGTGATACGGTTCAACCGTTCTCTTTCGTGGCGCGCGAATTGAAATTACGTGGACAAGCAGTTCATGTTGTTAGAACGTATGAAATTTAATCCAACTTTCATTCATGTTTCGCTACTTACTTTTTAATTCGTTTTCTTTATTCGTTTTGCCTTCTTCAGAACTCTTAGCGGCTTTTTCATGCTGCTTAACATGATCTTCCGCTTCTTTTCCTTCCAAAAAAGGTTTATCGCACAGCGGGCACACAAACACTTGAAATTCTCTCTTCCGCCATTTTATGGACACACTGAAAGAACAGTTACTTTACAACATTTTCGCCCCCACTCTCGAACGGGTTCGACCGCGCAGACGTTATGGAAACACCCTAAATGTCAGATATCCAAAATGTAATTTGTGTGATCCACACCACTGGACTTTTTCCTGTAGGGTTTCTTAAAGGAGCAGGTGTACCAAACCGAGGTTAAAGACTACTGGACTTGAAGATATAGATTGTCAACGCTTTTGAACATTTAGTGGAGATGTTGCAGTTTACATTGCATGAATTGGAATACCGACTTGACGTTATCCTTGCCATGAGGGTTGTAAACATTGAGGTTTATGAATGAGGGAAAAAAACATTATAAGTTTACTTGTCACATGCCGAAAACCGTTTCTTGTTATTTTGTATAACGCTCTAAAGATCAAATATATTAACTCAGATACAAATTACTGAGCAAGAAATTTCCAAGTGCTTCCAGCATTCCCTTACAAAATGCGCGCCTAAATAAATTGCTCATTAACAAATTCTGAGAGAAGCAAATTGGTACTTAGTGCTCAGATGTTCAAAGAAAATAAGAAATTATTCCCCCTGATGAGGGTATAGGAAAGTAGGGGAAGCCCTGAGTCAATCTAGATTTTACCCCTTTAATCCGCACTTTTTAAAACCACATTTTTTAAAATAAAAAAATTGGTTTCCTCAAACGTAGTATTTAGAAATAGCTCAAAATAGAAAATAGTTCTATCTTCTTTCGTTTCTCATCATTTCCGATCGAATGACATATCACTTCATATGTTGCCATTTGAATACGTTAATAGTTCTAAAGACCAGATGACTGCTACCACACAACTCCGATTCCGCTAGGAAAATTTGCTAAAACTTCATATATTTTTATATTACCGGTATATTTTTATCGTAAGATTTAGAGTATTTTAGGGTAAAGTGCTGACGATTTTAGAGTAAAAAATCTGGATTAGCACTGATAAGATGTCTTCTAATCCCCCTATTATCACTTTCACTCTTTGGTTTGACAAAGGATAGCCTCTATCCGAAACGTCAGCTTTTTTTTTTCAGGGACTTATCATGCTGTGTTCAATTTCCATTTCTTATTTTACTCCAGAGGTCTTGTGTTTCGTCCTTCTTTACTTCTACATCCGTCAGTTGTGTAACTACTAAATGAATAAAAAGTCACTTAAAGAACGGAAGTAGTGCTCGCAGTAATGACAGATAATGTATATAAGCAAAATCCGTAAGCGAGGGATAGTGGAGCATAAGCGGAAGGAAAGATGAAAAGAACTTTTCAACAATTCGCTTCTAATTTAAAATGACAAAGGAAGATATGCAGTAACCAAATGGCAAGGTCAACTAGGTCTAAGAGTGGAAATAATGAAAACAAGTATTGCTACAATTTCACCTTTAGTTTTCTTCCAGAAAAGAATTACGATCGTATTACCAAAAAGACAAAATAAATAAGGAGATAAGGAAAACGGAAAAGGACAGAATTTCCGGCTTTCCACTCTTTTTCAGATAAACAAAAGACGATAATAAAGAGTATTAAAAAGGAACGGGCGGCTCAATTTGGTTGGCATTTGTGGATGTTCCAAAAAATATCTTGCATTTAAAAAAAAAATTATAAAGATTGCCGGCAAGCTTAACATTTTTCATTTTCCGTTTAATATTGAATGAAACCTCTTCCCGCTGTTTTAAGCTGATTCCAAAGACGGAAGGAAGACGAAACCCGATATGTTTTTTTTTTTTTTAAAGAGATTAATATTTCTATGATCTCCTAGATTAATCACTAAGATGTTTTTCGTGCTGATAAGTTGGAGGAAACTACAGGACCCATTTTGGTACAGTTGGATTAGCACATTTGGATTTCCTGAAAAATAATTACTTTGCCCTCTTCTATCAGACCATACAAGATCTCACTTGCTTCTCGAAACTCATGAAATTTTATTTTATTTTTTAAACATCGATAAAGATTAAACAAATATGCCTAAAAAATCGAAAGACTCTTAAGCTGCGGCCACACAGAGCGCGACGGATGGGACGGACGCTACGCGTCCAAAAAATATGCGCCATTATTCTCTATGTAAGTGGCCACACAGAACTGCGGACGCTATGAACGCGACGTTCTGGACGCTTTATTTGCGCAAATATTTTCTGGACGTCCAAAACGTCCGTCGTGGACGGGCATGCGCAGTAGACCAGCAATGGTGATTTGTTCATCGCCTGCAGCTAAAACTACGGCCAAACCGAGCCAATGCGGCGGATGCTATGTTCGCTCCGATTTGTTTACAACTCTGTTTGTCTCATTGCTTACTTGAAGATTTATGTAAAGAGAAGATAAATTTAAATTTACAAGAAATAATGTTTATTACAATTATAATGAATTAATATAATTTATATTTATACTGTAATTTTTGTAATTAATTATAAATATTACGATATAATTATAATTATGCAATTTCTTTTATTCACAGTTTTTTCGGAACGATATAGACAGTACCTCTACAATGCCAAATATTAAGATAAAGGAATAACTTGTTTTGGTTTTTGTTCCAGTCTTAATAATTATAATTGGAATAAACATTCTTTACGTAAGTCTTCAAATAAGCAATGAAATAAACAGATTTGTATACAAATTGGAGCGAACATAGCATCCGTCGCGTAGCACTCTGTGTGGCCACCTATTTTGTCCATCGCGTCCGTCCCGTCCATTGCATCTGTCGCGTCCGTCGCGTAACGCTCTGTGTGGCCGCTGCTTTAGAGTAGATATATTCGTAATTTTCTCTCTTCTCATACATGGGAATTCCAAACGATGGGACCAAACCTTGGGAGGTTATTTCTGGCAGGGCCAGGAACATACAATCGTCCTAGGCACATAAGTCCGAAAAACATACAGAAATCGTAATACAGGATTTATGACTCTACATTCTATATAATAAAGTATTTTAATGTTGTAATAAGATGGCATATGGATCTGTAGATGCTTACCATCGCAGGAACATCTTGTCCTGTTGGATACTAAGAGCACTTTATCACGCATTTTCCGCTGACTCACTATGTGTGATTTTTCTCATACTTAGTGAGAAAATCTGGAATGATTTTTTTATGTTAATATACGTTTTTTTTTCAATTCGAAACTATAACCGATCAAATAAGTGCATGTTTTGAAGGTGACTTTATTTATATTTACGAAATAAAATTATTTTTATTTTAAACTAACTTTCAAGAAAAAAAAAAAATAAGCTCCCGTTCTGGAGTTTATCATCTGACAAATTTTCCACTATCAGTTAATAAAAGCAGCTTTTCTTCAATACTACCCTGGCTTTAATTGCTTTTTACTCACCAAAAGCAGCTGTAATTCATCCGTCAGAAAGCATCGCCGATTCATTTAGCGCAAAGAAGGAAATAATAAAGCAAAGTCTTCAACACCTCTTTGTCATGGGTCCGTGTTATGAAAGAAAGGTCTTTTGTGTTAAGTTTTTTCCCCTTTATTTCCGTTCATTGGTGGCAGTTCCTTGCAATTAGTGTCGAGAGGATTGAATGAAACGCACTCATTTCTTCCTCCCTCCCCCTCCCCCACCTACTCTTCATCGCCATTTGCTGATTGAGGCGTCGGTCGGATGGAGGGCTCATCAGCGGCCGTCGACTGACAGTCCCATTCATTGTCTCCCATCCGACGAGACTTTTCATTACACCCTCGAACCGAGGATCCATTCAGGACAGAAGCTGGTCTTGTAAATGTTTTCCACTCAACGCTGCTTACATCCTCCGCAAGCCCGAAAAATAATATTCTCCTCGGACACGCAAAAAAATATTGCAGAAGTTTTCAACCGCGAATTTTTTTTATTGATATCGGCAATAACAATTTCACTCGTTCTCTAGTATCCTATCCATTTCCTTCCGTTCACACCATAAAGGGAAAAGGCGAGAAAAACTAAATAACACGGTTTCGTTATACTGATTAAAATTATATCCTTTAAAGTAATATAAAAAGACAGAAATCATTTCAAGGCATGATCAAAGCATTTAATTAATACTTTTTGATCTCAGGGTGCGGATTTTAAAAAAAATTTAATAAGATGAAGTATTTCCAGAAACCCTTCACAACAAATAGATTACCAGAAACCCTATTATAAGTAAATACATATTTCACTATCTACAAGTCTTAAAAAAAGGTCGCATTCAGTAGTCAATCAAATAGTAATATAGTGAACGGAAGTCTAATATATAATAGTTTCCTCTACAAATTCTTCCGAAGAAAATTGTTTACAGAAGAGTTCGCTCCAGTCAATTCACAACAAAGGACAGTTCATTCCTATCACCAGTAAGCATTTGAATAGAGTAGACACTAGAATGAACAGAGGGTGAAAATGAAACGAGCACTAAAGGTGTTGGTCTAGAGAAGAAATTGCATTAGTAGGAACAAATTAGAAAAGACAATATACATAATTTTTGCAGTGCTTGACAGTTGTCAAACTCGAATTTAAATTTAAATGCGACAAATATTGCATACTGGTGGGTTTTAAACCTATTTCAAACACTTCAAGAAATAGAAAAAAGTTTCTTCCTTCTTAAACACATTGCAGCTTGCCATTTCAAAATTATTATGTTCAGAAATTAGGAGTTTGGTTCTACAATACCAAGCGCGACTCCCCTATTCTCTAATAGGGAAACACGATTTTAAAAACCTCTCGCAAGCTTATTTTGGCATATTTCTCCAATCTGAATTAAAATGTAGCGATATTAGGGTTTTCTCTTTCGAACGATGTAATTAGGGTTAGCTATAAGCTGAACAATTAAAATTCAAATTTATATACAGTATCTGACTATCTTTTATATTTTATAGCTGCTGACCTTGTCATCTATGGCGAAGTGCTCGCCATCTCATTGGAAGCAACATATTTCTCTTCAATGAAAATGCCGCGCCAATATAAAAAGATGGCGCATACGCATTTGGTACATTGTAAGGAAAAATTTCATAATTTTTCAAACACTGAAAATTTACAATTTGACAAGTTCAAAATTTCTGCCGAAGAAAATTTTTTCAGTATGCCTGCAGTTTCAGTATCTCAGTTTCAAAATTGCTGGTAAAGCTTTTGCTCACAACTAACTAATTTAGCGAACGATTAGCTTTTCTCATTCACGTAGCCAGGTGATGAAGATTAAATTAGACTTGAGAAACATAGAGAGCATAAAAGTTTGAACATGAACTATTACAGATTATAATTTATTGGTTACTTTTCTCTTAACCGGGCGCCAACTCTTTTCCATTATCCCGGCGCCATAACGTTTTCCTTTAACCGGGCGCCGATTTCACTTCCCCTGTTATTATTATTATTATTATTATTATTATTATTATTATTATTATTATTATTAAATTTGTTTTTCAAAGGGCATATCTATCATTAGATGACATTAAGCTCTTTCTACCTATTATTGAATAAGATAATTTACAAAAAGTTTGGGATCTGGCAATTTAATATTTTATTTTTTAAATTCCTGGCGCTGGAGTTTTAAATTCCTCTTAAATTCAGTTTCTTGAATCTTCGAAAATCGCTTGTGTCAATTTTCAACATCAAAATAACATCCTTAGAGCCAAGATAATGCGCAATTAACTCATCTGCTTATTTCACGCATGATAAGATTGTATTCTACATGAAACTCCAGCGCCACTTTTTGGTCAAAAATGTAACAAATATAAATAAAATATTTTTCATTATAAACAAAATTTCCCCGTATTTCTGAGTATTTCTGTGCAAACCGCATCGTTTTATTGTAAATAGTTTAATAATTATAAGGTTTTAAAAAGTCTACTGGCTTTTGGATCACCCTGTATATCAAATAGAACAGACTCAGGGATTGGCCCCTTCTCATCATTTAATAACTTATTAGGATGATATCTTTTATGGATTTTAATGCTCTTAAAGCTGTTTAATTGATTTCTTGAATTGACTGATTTACGTAACTTTAAAATTAACTAAACTGTGATCTGATTCTAACACGTATTTGACTACACTCGATCTCTTCGATTTACCATATTTTACGAGGTCTATTTAAAAAGTAATGAGACTGTTCCAGGAAAACTCTTTATTTAATTCTTATTTACAAATCAATCTTATCACCTTCAAATTAGTTCCCTTGATAGGCCGCACAGCGACGGAGACGTTGTTCCCACTCCTCACAGCAGTGCTGGAACTCGTGAAGTGTAAGCACTTTCAGTTGGACCATCACGGCCTTATGAATCACTTCTACAGAAGCAAAATGTCCTCCTTTGAGGTCCACTCACTTCAACAGGTAACGTTTTAGCTTGGGAAAGAGAAAAAAGTCACATGGCGCAAGATCAGCGGAGTAAGGAGGCTGAGGTATCACTGAAATGCCTTTTTGGCCAGAAATTGCATGACAGAATTTTAGCAATGCTTGGTCTTACTCGAAGAGCTCTTTTCCTCAGTCTCTCAAGAGTAGAATTTTTATTTCGAGGAATTTATTTCCGTGACACACTAAAGAAACACTCTTCACGCGAACATAAGAAAGTAAGAAGTTGAAAACTATACGGAAGATCGAGCAGATGTTTGTCTAACTACCATTAGAGGGAGACGCCTCTTGAGTTGCCAGATAGTACGCTGTGCATTGCATGCATTCTCATTACTTAATTTTTAAACAGACCTCGTATATGAGCGAAATGCTTTTCCCACCTTTTGATAATGTTCCGAGAGCACTTTCCTGTTCCAATTTCTTGAACTTTCTATTATTGTGTTCTGTTTTGTTTTTTTAGATTGTTCTCTTGTGTTCTTTGTATATCACCTCTTCGGTTGAGCTCAAGCAATGTGAATGATTATAGCCATTAACCCCGATCCTCCCTTTTAGTACTTAATCGGGGATGAATTTCATGGTCAGTCTCAATCTTGCCATTAAGAAATACGTATCTCCGCGCACCTTATCCGGATGGGCTTTTGTGCTAAGAGTTTTTCCTTCCTATACTGGCAATTCCATACCACAGTTCCTTCTTATTTTTCATTGTCTGAGTTAGCATTTGTAATCATACTTGAAAAGGTAGGCAATTGGATACTGTTACAAAGAAATTTTTGAGGCTGAAAAGGCAGTACGAATTACTACATTATAAGCCACTTACATTTTTGCGATGAAGAAGCGAAAAGCAGTGAACCGCAAAATTATAATAAGAGATATACGTATTCTAGCTTGGAATTACAAGACTTTTGATGATAGTTGTCAGTTCCTTTTAACAAGAGTTTTTTTAATCGTTTAACTAGACATCTTAATCTACTAACTACTAACAATACGCCATATGTCATGGGTACACTTGAAATTTGGCAAAATGCTGCCTGTGCTCAAGGTATCGGTCCATACTTTCTCACAAGGTCAGTCACATGACTGTGTCGACCCTTAGTTTCCAGAAATTTGACAAATCAAAAACGAAAATGGTATGAGTGGCACATTGGTAAACGGTGTGCATTTTAGACAGAGAGATGCGGGTTCAAATCTTTGCCAGAGCACAGTAAAAGCACATAGAATAAGTTTTTGCAAAATTAACCGTTCAAATAAAATAATGCTTTTCTTCGATTTTTTTAGGTGCAAATAGAATCTAAAATCTATTATTTTCGTCTCGTCTCCCTTGATCTCTCGCGACTAGAAGAGGCTCTTCTATCGCGGCTTACATTGGCGGAACTGTCCGTATCTTCTGGGGCAGAATACGTCTCTACCTAAACAGCGGGCTTTCATGACATGCCATTGCATGATACTCACGAAATAAGTGCTGAATGCAAATTATTTACTGGCACAAACTGCATTTGTTAAGTGGGGTCATCTAGCAATCATCGAGTGAGAAATTGCAGGACTTTTTCTTGAATCTAAACACGCTTCCCGAACGTTCGTATAGTACGGCCTGTTCTCTAATATTCCAGCTTGATACCATGCGTGTTCAATAAATAGTCGGAATATTGATGCACAGAGAATGAATATATTGTTCGGGTCTGATATTTGCACATCTTCATCTTCACTATGCAGTATAAAAAATTGGCAACCTCACGCTGTAAGTATTTAACTTCTCTGTTTGCCTTAAGTATTTTTACAATTACGTTGAGGTGGTTAAAAGATATTGGATACGAAAAAAATTTAAAAAGTACGGTTCTATAGTGTGAAAATAATTCTGTCATTGCAAGCCAGGTCTAGTCGCGGGAGAATACAGGGACGAGATCGAAAATAATAGGAGATTTCAAATTCCATTTACATTCAGTTTGCGCCTGCAAAAATTGGAAAAAAATGCTTTATTTTATTTTATTTGGACGATTAATGTTTGTGCAAAACTTGTTCTACGCGCTTTTACCGGGTGTTTCAAAAATAACCGGTATATTTGAAAAATCAATAAAAGCTAAACGGGCAGCAATAGAAATACACCGTTTGTAATTTCGAAAGTTTGTCTGCCTGAAAATTTACTGTTGTCCCAAGCATATTGCAACACACGGTGTATTTCTATTGCTGTCCGTTTAGTTTTTATTGATTTTTCAAATATACCGGTCATTTTTGAAACACCCGGTATTTTAAGGTGAAGGGAAAATTTTAAAATGATGCTCTCGCAAGGATTTGAACCCGCATCTCTCTGCCTAAACTGCACAGCATGACAAATATTACTTTTCCTAATACTCCTCCTCCAACTTTGTTTGTCAAATTTTTGAAAACTAAAGGTCCACACAATCATGTGACTGATCCTGTGGGAAATTATGGACAGTACCTTTACCACAGCCAGCATTTTTCATTACTTCAAGTGTACCCGTGATATATTATGACGCATTGTAAGTTGACTAATGAAATTATCAATATAATTTATAAACGTTAATTTACTATCAAATTCAACCCCAAGTATTTTATAATTTGTCGGCAAAATATGTTTATTCATAGATATTTTTAAAATATGTATCTTTGAATGCAGCATATCATTTTTTCAAAGTTAGGTTAGATTAGAGAAAAGTATCAACTGGAGATACATTCTTCCTAATCAATAAAATTTATAACTTATTCACTCTTCTAACAAACTGGTACATTCTCCCGCTTGTTTTACGAACAGAACTGCCAAATGTAACAGGCCTCCGATGATCATTTTGTGACTTTCTAAGTATGTTTATGTGTGCAATTTTGATATTAGGTGCATCATCCCGCCCCCAACAGTTTTCTGCTTATATTTAAAAATATAATATTTTATGGAAATTCATAGGCCAAAATTGACTTGAATGTAAAACCGCTACTGTATAGTGCCCAGCACAATAGATCTCCTTATGCCCCGATGATGAAGTTATTTCGAAACGCGTTGGCTCCATTAAAAATCTACCGATTTGCTATTCATGGACCTTTTTATTCTTGATATACACAGCAATCCTGATCATTATTTAATTTTTAACATGTTAGAAATTTCAGGAAGTTCTTGACCCGCATTAGCAACTTAGACATAATATTCTTCATCAAGAATGAAATGCATTTGACCGTGTATTAAAAGAAATTTAGTACTAGTGACGCTGTATTTATGAAGGCATGCTTTTTGGATTTATTGGGCCGGCTTATTTCCGAATCAAAACGAAGATTTCACTTGCAGAGATTTACACGGTAAGTGAAATAGATCAATAAGAATTCGCATTATCAAAGTAGAATAAACTTAAAAACACTTTAGTTTTCAACATTTTACGAGATATATTCATAACTTGGAAAAGTTGCAGCCACGCATGAAGCCTCAAACACATCTCCTCTTTAATAATTCTATTATATAGTTCTAACATATTAAAGGCAATATACAAATATCAGAGCTACTAACTGCTTACACTATTAAAAGTTATCTTGCCCGAGAGCTTCTTTCTCTTTTTAATTGATTCTCCATATGGCTGGAAAGCCAAATAGTTTTGAACACGCCGGAAGGGGTGTTACTCGTAAATCGATATTTATCGCCTTTATTAACTGGATTTTGATTTTAAAACATTTTTTCGCATGATTATATGAAACAATTTTTTTATTGAATAAAAATAATATTTATTCAAATTTTAAAAATAGGTCTAGAATATGAAAATTTGGACGGTTACCTACAGTTAAAATTTATAATATACAGTATAATAGGATAAAAATAAGTTGCTTAATAAATTATGTCATTTTAAAGTTAAACAGTTTTAAAATTATAACAATAAACAGTGTTGTTCACAAATGTCCCTGTTCTTGTAGAAATTTTTCTGAGATACTCAGGCGCAGAATCTCACCATCCCTATCATTTGATTTGTGAAACCCGATCAGATACGAGTTTGGAATGGGAATACGGGAATGTCTATACGATATTCATACTCTTTGCATACTCTTACTAGCATGTCAGTCGTTATAGTTTTTATGTCAATCGTCTCGGAAATGTCTTTCTCATATCTCTATTGGTAAAAAGTCACATGACGTTATGTCTTGATGACCGAGTGATGGTGAGCCATCTCTTGATCCCACAACGACCTATCTAATTTTGGGGATAGATTTCCTTCAGAAATCGATGAACCTCAGCTATTGCTCGGCATTCATTTGAAACTACATAACTTCCCGTTTAAAAGTCGTATCTATATCACTATTATGAACATACACATATTGTGGTACACTTTTACGAACCTCAATGTAGCGAATTTTTTTTTCGGTCCTGGCCACAGCCTACTATTTTAATACAAAATTTACTTCACTTCAACGAATTTCACTTTAACGAACTTTAACTTTAACGAATGTAATTAGTTAGTTTAAGCACTCCAGATAAAAGAATACCCCGCTTATAATAGCCAATTTTCATTTCCCTGCTAGACTATCTTGGTTTTTGTAAACTCCGCTATTAAAGGGAACCCGCTGATGCTATTGACTCATGACACAAGTAATGCCAATGCACGATTTCCACTTGATTGTATCTTACACTCTTTTATAATGTTTATAGGCTACAGTAGAAATAGCAAAATGTCAACATTTAACGTTTGAAAAGAATAAAAATACAACAAAGTACTGGTTAAGAAAGAAGGAAGATATTTTAATTACCGACGCGTTTCGATATTACATCATCTTCACGGGTAAACAGCTACAAAGTTTTCTGAACACAGCGATGGAATTTATAGTATGTAGAATAACCAATCTACCTTATTGCTTAACCAGGACTTGTTAAGTTTTTATTTTTAATTCTAGCAATATTGGACAGCAGCTATTTATGAAAAGAAGTCGGTCATTATCGAGGCCAACGCGATAGCAAGGCCTGGAAGCGGAAAAGTTACCTGACCATGGGGTTGCAAGCAACAATCCAACCTTCATTGTCTCCGTCTTGGATGTTGACAATCAGTGTTTTTCCGTTTGTTGGAAACAATGAAGATTGGATTGTTGCTAGCACCCCGATGGTATTATCGAGGCCAGCGAAAGACAGACCAGGGCACTCAAAAGCACCTGATCATCGGGAACCGAGTAACAGCGTAACCTTCATTGTCTCCATCTTCGATTTTAACAATCAGCGTTTTTTCGTTTATGGAAACAGTAAAGGTTGGATTGTTCTCGGACCCCGATGATCAGGTGACTGTTGAGTGCCCTGGCCTGTCTCTCGTTGGCCTCGTGTATTATGTAATGACATCATGCAACAATAAAATTACATATGTAAAAGTATTCGTTTATTGTTGAAATTTATTAATTTAATTACTGCAGTTTCTTAAGCTTATGATGATACATATACTTTATTTCGAAGTTTTTTAATGGAAATTTTACTTTAACGAAATGTCATTTTAACGAATTTTTTTCTCAGTCCCCAGGAGTTCGTTAAGTGAGGTTCGACTGTATTCGAATCTGAGATCCATCGAAACACCTACGCTCCATCAGAACGACTTTTTAAACGTGTAAAAAAACAGATTCACCTTTTGGGTTCGAACACGAAATCTACATTCTTTGTAGATATGTCTGATCGATGTTTGTTTGCTTGCGGTCTGAAGAAGTACCTTCCTGGAATGTATAGTGTACTTGATAAACATCCCGTAGTTCCTAATTATGATTATTCATCAAATTTTAATTTTATCGAAGATTAGATGGCAAAAAGGTCTGGACTCTAAAACCCGGTCAGAATGAGTTTGAAATGGAAATGTGGGTTTCAAAATGAGCTCTGCTGTTTTGCATTTGTTCTCTCAGCTTATGTCAATAGAACGAAGCCTGTGATTGTGATTTGATGCAGTTGAGCATTTGATGAAGTGCTGTCGTTAATGCTTCCGTGATAGCCGTGAAAATGTTTGACAAGTTATCGGTTGTCCTTGTTAACACCATTTTGTTAAGAGATTTCAATATTGATCACGGTTAAGCTATTACAACAGCAAACAAATTTTATCTTTCGCCGAAGTTGAGAGAGAAAATTTAATTAAAAGTATATACTAAATCCATTTAAAACTAAATTTTTGCGCCATTAATAAAACTTTATGAAATATTCCATGAACAGATAATGATTGGTTTCGTTCAAAAGAAAATATTTAATTAAAAACAAGAACATCGTTTTCTCTTCTGAATAATTTATGCAGTGCGTCTACTATTATAGATAGAAGAGAAGAAAACCAAAGAATATTAATTAACACCACTCGGTGTGCACCCTCTTAATCTCCATCTCCAAGACCATTAATATAATATCCTTTCGTGGGAGAGAAATTTCGCGGAAGAATTAATTGCCATCGTGAAATCACATTAAAGGAGAAAATTATTGCTGCTCCTGATGCTAAACAAATCGGGGCAAGAACAACACCTTTCTGCTAAAGATTGCTGGATGCCTTCTTAAAAACCAAAGCGGTCTCTTACTTAATATCGTACTCGAATAAAAAGAAGCTTCGATCTAAGAAAGTGAAAATTGTATTTGGGTGTTGTTTTTGTGTTGTATGTGTTTGTATGTGTTTGTGAGTGGTGGAAATATTAGAGTATGAAATCGGGATAGGAGAAAAGGGGAGAATAGAGATGGGGAAATGACTTCTTTTGCCAATGACAGTTTCTCGCCGAGAGCTTCGGTTGCCTGAATGAATAGTTGTTAGCCCTTTCCAAATCCGTTTTCCATTTGACAGAAAACTATAGGAGGCGATGATATCGATCGTTTGCCTCGCAAACAGGAGACTCCATGTTGATCTCTGGTTGGAACAATCGGTTTGGAGAAAGCAAGCATTTTCATTTTTTAATGAAAAAAAACGGTCCTCAACAATATAATAAAGGTTTTAAAAACTCCAGATTTGTTTCAGTCACTATGCAAATGGAGAATATAAAATTATTTGCAATCATGATAATTGTATGAGAATAACCCCGCCAGACATTATATGTAACTATGTGCATTGCATTATTCAGATTTAAAGTTTTGACTTAAATGAATTATATAAAAAGTTATTATTACGAGGGGAGTTCAATAAGTAATGCAACACATTATTTTTCTCGGCCAATTTTGGTTGAAAAAACTGGACATTTCTTGTGGAACATTTTCAAACATTTCCGCTTTGTCTCGTATAGTTTCATGGGTGTGTTGGTGACAGCGCTATAGTGAGCTGTTAAAATGGCGTCTACAATGGAGGTGCGTTCCAAAAAACGGGCAGTGATTGAGTTTCTTTTGGCGGAAAACCAGGGCATCTCAGATATTCATAGGCGCTTGCAGAATGTCTACGGTGATCTGGCAGTGGACAAAATCACGGTGAGTCGTTGGGCAAAGCGCGTGTCATCGTCGCCGCAAGGTCAAGCAAAACTGTCTGATCTCCCGCGAGCTGGCCGGCCGTGCACAGCTCTGACTCCTGCAATGTCGGAACATGCGAACACTCTCATTCGAGCAGATCGACGGATCACAATCAAACACCTCGCTGCTGTACTTGACGTCTCTGTTGGTAGTGCTGTCACAATTGTTCACCGTGGGACGCACTACGCGGATGATGAAGCAGTTATTGATGCAGCACGACGTTGGCTCCGACATCAACGAGTGGAATGGTACCGTGCAGGCATACAGGCCCTCACTTCAAGGTGGCGTAAAGCCGTAGCATTGAATGGAGATTACGTTGAAAAATAGTGTTGTGTAGCTAAAAGATTGGGGAATAACATGTTGTATTTGAATGCTGAATAAAACAACCCCCTTTTTCAAAAAAAAATGTGTTGCATTACTTATTGAACTCCCCTCGTATTTTAACCTTTGCTTGTTTAAATACGGACGTTTAGTTTAGCTTTTGCTGGTTCTGTGTTGCGCTAGGCTAATTAAAAAGTTGTTAATGTATTTTTCAGTCGTTATTTCCGAATACCCTGTATTATATGTGTACACATGCAAATTTTAAATTATTTATAGAGGATAATTCTAAATGAATGAAACTACTGCACGTGTTTAGAAAAAAAGTCAATGTTTATTACAGAACAACATATAAAGTATCATAGATTAGGAAAACTCTCAAAGTTTATGTCTGTACATGATGCGCATGCGTAGTTATGGTCCAACCGAGCTAACAAAGACAAATTCCATTGGTACAATGGCATTCCCGCACACGTTTTAAGAGACAGCCACCAACGCTGAAGAACTCCCTTATAATTTTTTTTTCTGTGGGAGTATATGAAGGATGTTATTTATGTCCCATCTATGTTACAGATTTTTGAAATCATCGATGTGGACTTCCTGAATTGAAAGCTATATGAGGGGTAGTCAACTGAAAATGAATCAGACTCCAAAATGTGTCATTGAAAATTGATTGACTTCAAATTGATTTCATATAGGCATACTGACTTCATATCAGCGTAAGGGGAAGAAGTTGATACTGGTGTCCGGTCCAAAAATAAAAATTTGGAGTAACCCCCTTATCGTTTTGTTTATATTTAAGAGTAACTGAAATTGAACTCATTCTATCGGCGATATCTTTCTTAATTTTCAAGATATTTGCTTCGGTTTTTTAGAAGAGTAGCTCTATACATTTGGCTAATAAATTATGCAAACGTCATCTTGGTAACGCTTGCGCATACGCAGTTAAACATTATTTAGTAAAAATGTTCATATTTCATCAAATATTTAATATTTTTATATTCTGATTGCAGGGTCTTGTCTGTACTGTAGTTTTTCAAGTTTTCTGAAAATGGCATTACATTGGGTTGGAAACCGTGCATGTTATAAACAAAAAACTTACGAAAACATTTTGATTTTTTAAAGAAACCTTTACGAGCTATATCTCCATGAATACACGTGCTATTCTCATACAAAAGAACAGATTTGTTGCTGGTCCCCTATTTGCCTTCGCTGAAATATATGAGGTGTAACATGCCCTTTACATCCCTGAAGTTTCAAGATAATTCGTCAAATTTTTTTTAGATATTCGATAAAACGTCTAAAATCAAAGGTGTTCATATTATTTTATCCAATCCCTGTATGTTGCTCAACTGAAAATCTAAATGGAAGATATGCTCATTAATGTAAGAGTATTACTGATGGGAATTAGCTTAACAATTACCAATGTAATTGACTAAGGTTATTCTGAATTATTATCCCTGATTAAACATTGATGGAATCAATGCACTATGCAGTTTATCGTGGAATTGGATCATTTTGAATTGTCACTGCAATTTTGCTACAATTGTGGTAGAGTTATTAGTTTTATCATGATATATCAATTTGAGTGTATTCATGGTGGTCCTTGAAAGACAATAGTAGTCGCAACTTAGAGGCTGTGATAGAGAGTTAAAGTTTTACGATTTATATTCTGTTTGACTTACTATTGCTGAGTTATTGGACATCATTTGTTGTAGTGGATGACTTCTACAAAGTGGACTTAGATGCAATTGTCCTAAGTGGAATTAATATGATTAATCATTAGTCAATTGACCTTTGTAGAATTAATTTTAGAATCACAGGATCATGCTTACCTGGTTGTTTAAGCTAATGCATATCATGGTGCTCAGGGTGACAATGCATACATATTGAAGTGTACAAATCAGATTTCCATAGTATTATAAATACTGTTGAACTTGAGATAATTACATGTATTATACAGTCATTGGGCCCTTGAGCATCAGACCATCGATATTTACAGTACTTCAGACCCATTTAATTTATAAATTATCAATATCTACAGTACCATTATATTAAATTTTTCCTTAAATGTAATAAACTTATTCTATTTGCTATTTGTAATTGCTTTTACTTGACCTGAGACACACTATACCGAACCTGAAGATGCTCCATAGAAGCGGGGGTGTCATAAATTAAATGCGCAAATAATTTATTAGCTGCTTTTAAATTATACAACGAAACAAAATATCTATTATTGAAACCTTTCTTTTTATCAAAACTACTCCTTCAAGCTAAAGAAACAATAACAACAAAATATTTATGTTCCACACTTCAAAAGAACGTTCAAATTATATCCATTCACGATCAACAAAATATCGACGTCAATAAATTAACAAGGTAAATATAATAAATGCTCTTAATAATCATCAGTCTCTGTTGTTGACTAGATAAATTTGAAAAAAAAGTTACTTAAAAATTATTTTTTGTTCCCTCTAAATAAAACTTAAGGAATTATACTTTAATTATTTGTCACCATAAATATTCATGAAAGCGAAATGAGTTGAGGCTTAATTTAATCAGAGAAGCTATTCTCATCATTGAAGGATCAGAGGCAGTCTCTACTTCCTCCGAAAATGCTAATGATGCTTTTCTTGCCTTCACAAGACATCAACCAACCTAACCCGGGTCTCATTACCTCCGTGCAAAGAAAGCGGTAAGTGCTTTGAATTTGAACAATATTATACTTGAAAACTCCCATAACACTTCGTTCCTATTACACAGTGACTTATTGTAAAGAGAATATTTTTTGTCCAAATTTGAGTTTAAAAATTTAGGGAAAGGGAAATGATACTCCGATTTTTTTATTTTGTGTATTCTGCTGCATGAAACCAATATGAAATTATTAAAATTTCATGAAATTTTTTCCGATAGATTGAACATGTTTTGAGTTGCTGTTCTTTCGAAACTACCTCCTTCAAAAATCAATATTATGGAATTTCAACATTCAAAAGAAATGCGCAATATAAAAAAAACAAAACCAATCCGTATGAAAATAATGATACAATTTTGTATTTATTATTAAGAAACAAAATATAGGTACAAAGTTGATACCCGCAACAGCTTAGCTGTCGAAATGTAAATAAATATGTATAAATAAATTCTATTGTGGATGTGCGGTCTCTTGCTTCTCTTCAACTCTTCATTTTACTTTGGATTTCATGTTCTATTTATTTATACCATTTTAACATATTTTATTACACATCGAAACACGTTGGGAGAAATATGTGTAATAAAATGTGTTAGAATGCTAAAAATAATTGAACATTAAAATTGGGTAAAATTGGATTTCACAAGTACATTATAAGTGGAATCTTAAACACTATTCAGCCACCCTCTGAGCAAGAAGATCTTTTTTGTTGCCACCACCAAGAAAATGTCTTTTCTTTCTTCTGAGTTCTCCCTACCAAAAACCGCACTTTTTCATTATCGACACGGCTTTTCATTTTCGATTGATTGGACGATGAAAAATGACAGCTTAGATATGATAATTATTCGCACGTTCCCGGCTTTCATGATTATCGCATGAAAAGAAAAGAGTTCGTGATCTGATCGGAGCCACATGTCGTTAGTTTATTGGAGAAAACACCTCCACTCCCTATCTGGCATAACTATAACCCACACGCCAAACTCCTCCCCTCAATCTCATTCCCCGTCACATGATGAACGAACAGAAGTTTGAAAATGACGTTGTTTGGATTGAAAATTCCTTCGACCTCGGGAGGAAAAACAATGACGAGAGTTCCTTGTCATCCATCTTCATTGAAAGGGAAAAGGATGCGAAGCTTAACGATGATGGCGGAAACTATGACGCCCAATCTGACAAATGGTGTCGGGATGGATTTGGGCATGATCCGTTACGCAATGAAAAAGATGAGGCTTCCCCGCTTCCTCCTCCTCCCTTTTATTTTTTCATTATCGTGATTTATAAGGTCACAGAAAACCATTTTTTTTATAAACGCAATTTACATTTAAAAAATCTATTCAAAACTCAAACTCATCAAGAACGATAAAAAACGATAAAAGCAATGAATGGAACGCAACATCTTCTTTAAAGATAACTTTCATAAAAAGTAATGATGTAAACACAAGTCCTTAATACTTTCTGAATTTAGAAAGAAAAATTTTGACATTTTAGCTCTGATTTAAAATCAAAAGTAGACTAAGATTTTCAGTTCTATTTGCAAACTGCGCATATATAGCTAAATTATTGTACAAAGTTAACAAAGCTAATAAAGAATCTGTGTAAAAGATAAAAGAAAACTGACATAAAATTCTGAACATAATCTTTCATATTACTCATTGTGCCAGTCGAATTTTTCAACCCTGAAAAGACTTTTTTAAAGGCCGATTGATATTAATATTGCTTTAGAAAATTAATTTGCTTTTACCAGAAACTTTTTCTGATATGAATCGGGCAGCCGAACGAGACATGAGTGATAGGCTAAAGTGAAATGTATGGAGTTACATCAGTTCCGCTTAAAGACACAGAAAGTAACCAAAGCACAGCAGAAGCATACCTGATTATTATATTCAATTCCAATATAAGACTTATATTAACCAAAACACTACATTAACGCATAAACTCCTCTCGTAATTTTTATTTCGCTTCACAATAAAACTTTGATTTGGCTATTTTCATCAATAATTTAAATATTTGTGTGTTTGTTTAGGATGGAACAGGAAAACCTAATGATTTTCGGTATAGCTATTTTATTTTGCATGTTACTTCGCAATTTTAAATTCCACGGGAAATTTGCTTTGAAGTTTCATCTTTAAGGCATTCTCGCGACAAGCTTCTTCTCCACAAGTGAAGAAAGACCAAGGGGTTGAAAACAAGTGAGCCACAAGGAGCAATATTTCGTAAATGTTTACGAAATAATTGTTGAGTTTTAACAACCAATTTAGCCTACCTTTGTTGGAAAACGTTTTTCTTTATGAACAATATTATACAATCCATTTACTCCACGAATAATGAAATCACACGAGATGGGAGGGGGGAGGTATAATTTGCCCAAAGTAAAAAAAATATGTGTGCCGGAAGAAATTAATGTCTAACAATTAAACTCAAGAAATATAATTGGATACGTCCATTATTTTTCTTTCGGTTACTATGACCTGATACCACTTAGTCTCATTCCATTTGCTAATACCTAACTGATTTTTTAAAACTTGCTAAGTTTCCCTGCCGCATGATGAAAGTTAATTCAAATACAAATATGCATCAGAAAGGTCACTTCCTTGCAACACAGCCAAGCATTTTGGCTACTATTCTGCCACACATCTACGGAAATAATGAAGACGAATCTCTTTGAATTAAAAATGCAGAGTTGTTCATAATTCTTTGACACAATTCAAAATTTCGCAACTCAGTAATGAAACAAAAGATAGTTTCAAGTAATTAAACTAACTTATTTTTTGTTTTTTCTTTTTCAAGTAGATTGTTGCATCCTGATTCCATCGGTCACCGCTGGGGCGCATGTCCAATCATAAATGGCAACATCGCAACTTGAGAAGGCATTATTTCTCTTGGAATATGCGAAAACTAATCCAATAGTCGCTGGGCAGCGAGGAATTAGATGCAAGTTGGAAAGGAAGCTACTGGCGAATTTTTTTCTATCCAGGAAAAAAAAAAGACATCATGGGCACTCTATGTGACTTGTTTCTTTTGGAGTACCTGAAGGACCGTGAGTTTGTTTCCTCATTTCCTGAAGGACGTCAACGAGCTGCAACACCATTTAGTCAACATCGTAGATAGTAACATGCTGTTGATCAGAAATGGATTATCTCCTAATGTCTGTAGGCGCGTTACGCAACGTGATTACATAGGACATGTAAAAACAAAATCTGTGTCAAGGAAATATGAATAATCCTGTATATTAGAATAGATATTAAAGCATTAATTATTTCATTAAAATGTAAATTAATTTTAAGATCATGTTTTCACAATTAAAAATATTTTTCACAAATGATTAAAATAATTCTTGAAGAAAGAAAACAAAGCTGTTTGATTCGTTACAATAGAGCATTCGTAAAATAAAATCAAATGCTTATACTCAAAATTCTCAACAAATGCTTTATAATAAAAAAAAGATAATGCAATTTCAACTTGATAGCCTGTTTTAAAAATTCGTCATATCTTACAGATTGTTGGTGTGATTTCACGTTTTAAATAGAACAATAAAAAAGCAAAAAATAAAAGATTTATAGCTTTCATTCCCATGAGAACTTCAAGTTACTAGTAGGTAAATAACTTTTATGAACAAGGGAAATTTTTAATCTTGGCTAACAATTAAAAGAGTATGAACCTAAATTACCAATGTATCAAAGCAAATTTCCTCGAGAAGATGGAAGGTAATTAAAAAATTTCCGACAAAGCCCTCCTTCTGTCCTCCCTTTCTTATACTAGCTCAATAAAAAATGACTAAAAAAATCTCTTCGGAAAGTAATGTAAATGCCTCCTTTGTTGACTTTGAATCGATTCTTTATTCCACCGTTACACAAGGAACCCCTTCGTTCTTCCTTTATTTCCACGATCAAACAAAAGATTTAAACGGCTGGCGACGCTGACGAAGGGAGATTAGAGACCAAGAAAGAGAAGAGGATTCGCTCCATATTCGTAAAAAGGAAGCAATGTTTAACAATTAAGACGCAAATCTTAATTCACAAGCCAAAACGGTTTTGATTACCACGACGAGCTCCTATAATGTTCCACGCCACAACTATCTAGTTTTTAAAAGTGAAATTAAAAATTTAATAAGAAAATAAAATAATCGTCTTCAATGTCGCTATATATAGCATAAATAGTTCTGCTAAAAATAACTATATATAGAAAGAAAGCACCATGGCGACGAAGAAGACAAATTGTATAGAGAATCTTCTCCCTCAATCATATTTCCTTTTCGCTGCCTTTCGTGTTGACGGCACCGAAATGTGAAACTTGAACGGAATCCAATGGAAGTGGCTTGGGGCAATGGAACCCACCGACTTTGGCTCATCTCCAGAAGATTACAATGAGATTTTAGCTTTTGGTAAACAAGAAGTGGGTCTTTGTTACCGATCTTTGAAGAACCAACACTACTGTTACCAAGGGGGATGACATTTCTACATTAGCTCGAAACTCAAGCCTCCTTTCTTTTGCCTCTATCTCCTTTTGCGGTGGAGAAGACAATGTGAATGGAGAGCAGAAAAGGAGAACACAAGGTGCAAATGGATTTGTGCCGAATGAAAGATTACGAAACGACTGAATTAGTTCATTAAAACGTAAGTTTTTCAAGTATTATTCACGTAAAGTTATTTCGAGATATGTGACAAGGAGAAACGGCTTTGTCCCGGTTTATTTTTCTCTTTACAGATGTTCACTTTTAAGAAAAGCAGGAATGTAAGTTTTGCACTAAATAGTAAATCACGGAAATGAAAACAAAATTTTTAAATATTTTAATCTCATTTAAGCCGATAAGCCGATACTGCTTTCCAATCAATTTTTTTTAATTCTATATAGCACAAAAATCCTATAGAAGTCCATTTAAGATAATGAGAGATCTGAACAAATTTACAAAGGCATTGAATCCGATATTTCCACGAAGACGGACTCGGCAAATTCTGTTTCTTTCTTTTACTTTAGCGATGGAGAAGAGAGTAAGCTCATCGTTCACATTCTCGAATGAAATGTCAGAAAGGAATATTGTCTCTCTCCTAAAGATGAGGCACAGCTACGTTTTCCCGCTTTCACTTTTTTTTCCTACATTCTCTACGATAGCCTCCAAGACAAATTGGGCCGATGGCTTTGTCCCGCGGGACAGAAACCCTGACAGAATATATATCTGTTCAGCACAATTCAAGGAAACTCTATAATAAATTCTTTCATATCGTTGCGGCGAGCATGTCAGGATGCAAGATGCAATGCATAAATTATATATTTAAGGCGATTATGAAGTAGGCTTTTTAAATTTGGATCTAAAGGTTAGAGATCCTTTTGTGTGATTTTTTTGTCCATAACATTATTTTCTTTCTCTTTATTTATTTAATATTAGTGTAGAAGTAGATTACAGATTACAGGTAATATACAGGGTATTGCAGATAACTACAGGGCAGTATAACGGGAAGCCTATCCACTCGATTGCAAGGGCCGGATCGACATCAAATGATAATTGGGTAATTTTATCAAAAACATGACAGTTTTGACGTTCACCCCCCCTCCCCGACTGTGGAAACTGCTGGCTGCTGCAGGCCACCTTCATCTCCCTCCATTCTGCCAATCGACTGAGCCGGCCCTGCAATCGAGCGGGTAGGCTTTCCGTTATAATGCCCTGTAGTTATCTGCAACACCCTGTACAATTGTAGCAGTTGTTAGAGCAGATGCTTGCGTTGTTTTGCTAACTGTGCAGAAGATCATACTAATAACGTTAATGATAAGGATTAGTGCTTTATTCCATTCAGCAATTTCTACACAGAAATGGTACAACTTATAGCCTCGATGTTGTTTGTGGATTAATTTAAAAGACATTACTCTTTTTTTCAAACAACACAACTTTTTTAAAATAAAGCAGCTTCAAAAATATTCTTTCAGATACTCTAACTATTTTAAACCCGTGCAAACAGAAGAGTCGCGTTATTTGTATACGATAATGATTCTAAAAGTTACGTCTTATTATTTTAAATGAGGAAACTTGTACTAAGGTAAGCGGCATAACACGCATATATCGAGAAGTATGTTTATATAGTTACCTAGTATCTGTAAACATTTGTCTGAACATGACTAAACATTCGATTCTTTGATTATAGATGTCTACTCTTTCGTCGACTATAATTTTCAACTGCTCATTGTTGTAAATCAATGTCCGCTGAGATTTTCTTTCAGGCTTACCGAAAAGGTTAAAATCACACGGAGCAGCGCAAGGTTGGGACTATACGGCAAATGCTTTTATAGCTTTCATGAAAAACTCGGGAGCAAAATTTGCGTGTGGCATTGTAGTTTATGAGAACAACATCTCTCGACTTAATTTTCCATGTCTCTTGTTTTCCAACGGCTTTGCGTGAACTTTAATGTTTAGCAGTAGAATTTAGCATTAATTGATCCTTTATCCTCGTCCATGAATATCGTGCAGCCAGTTCGAGGTTTGAGTAACTTTTCAACTGACGCCACATTATGCATCCTTGCCTCTGTATACTTGTCAGAATGACGACAACGAAACCAAATCGTTAGGGGTCATAGATATGAATTCCATTCTACATATGGCAACAAGCACTGTATATGTAGCTTATTTTTAGAATCAACCCTGAATAACCCAGATCTAGCATCTGGATTATCTTAGGATATTTCTATACTCTATATTACATAAGTCCTTTAAACATACCGCGCAGCTAATATCATTTTATAATCATACCTAGCTCTTAGAAGAATGAAATAGATGTAATTTTAGGAACTCCCCTTTGTTACTTTGAATAAAAAAAACCTTGGAATTTTTCAGATATTAAAGTAACTGTAAATTAAAATTACTATATATTTCATATTTTGCGCTTATCTTCTTCCACCCGATTTTGTATCGTTTTATAGAACCCCTGTATTTGATCTTCATCTCCAATAGGAACTTCTTTCATTTTAGAGATATTAAGATTCTTGAATGGGAAACACTTAAATCAGATCCAGTCTTTCTGAAGGATTGCTGTGATTAAAAGCCAAAGCTCTCTGGTCAGGCGTTTTCGCAGTTTTTGGTCTGTTTGATCTTTTTCGATAGGCAACTGACCTGGTTTTTTTGAAAAGTTATATAGCGCCCGAACTGTTGGTATTAGACTTGGTTTTAATTTACGCCAAAGCAGACAATTCTCTTCGGCGCACTACTGGTTTATTTAATGATAAATTTTCTGAAAGCCCTAATCCTTCTGCAATTGTTGTAGATCACTTTGATGAAGGTAATTGCAAGGCAATCAAAAACGGAATGAGCTTTTACGATATATTTATGCGACCCTGTTTAAAAGTTCGACCCTACATTAATAGATAAAGTAGCCATGGAGATAAAGATGGTCAACACGCATGCTCAAAAGAGAAATGACTAATTTTTAAACAAAAAATTCATAACCCATTAATATATTTAATTTGTTTAAAAATTCATTTTTTTAAATTTTTTTATTAAACTTGACTTGTTTGATACGAATTATACACTACACTGGAAAAAATCGAAACTGGAAAAGTAACATTTGAATTTTTAAACAATTTGCAACGGATGCACTTGATACGTTGGTGTGCCTAGAAACTGATTGGTCTTATTTTGCAGGGCACCCCTGTTCACTGACTTTTTACCAAACGGCATATATAAACGCTTTCACGTGATATGAAAACAGAGCGTCTCGTTGTGCCTTGCATTAAACTTGATTGATATAATTAACGTTGATAAACGTTGATAAAATAAATTAAAACAACTTGATATCTATCAATGGCTAATTATTAGCCCTGAGGCTTGACGACACAATTTCAGCATTTATTTACAGATGATGAAACAACTTTAAGCCTCATTGAAAGTAATGTTAAATTGAGTGGCCTATTTATTAGTCACACTACCTCCTAAGAAAGTGTTGTGACTCGTTCATGTTGCAGAGAAGCCCAATTGTAGAATTTGAATTGTAATCAGCTGTCTTAATGCGTGTCTATGAGTTAGCGGTTGTAGGTGGGGAGAACTGTAAGGATCTAAGCAACTTGAAAGACTTACAGCATAAAAGTAGGTGCAAGAGCATTCTCTTCGGCGCATTACTATTTATATCATGAAAAGTTTTCTGAAGGCAATTTACAAACAGTTCGGGGTGTTATATAAATTTTCAAAGAAACTGGTCAGTTGCCGAACGGAAAAGATCAGACAGAAACGTAAGGATATAAGCAACTTCAAAAGCACACAATGAAAATTGTGCAAGGCGCACTAGTATCTCCGAAACCATTAAGGTTTTGAAGTTTTCTCGAACAACAGTTGCTAGGGTGTATCGACAATGGTAAGAAACACATACACATACACACACACACGCGCACACACACACGCACATACCAAAAAGAAAAAAAAATGTCACGAGAAGAAGACTTGCGGTCTTAACAGATGTTCTATGACAGCGATTTATGAAATTAAATCAAACAATAGCCACGTGCAATGACGGAATCTTCAAAGAACATATCTCATTAGATACTGGGAAGAATAGGACTTTACATCCGATGAACCCTACAAGTACCATTCCTTTCGACCTAAAATAGTTGACGACTGGATGAACTTGAATGGTCCGACGAATGTGAGTTCATATTGAAATATGTAAATGGCAATCAGGGTATGGGTTCAATATCATGAAACGATGGTCCCCTTCATGGGAATGACAACCTCATGGGCAAGTGGAGAATGAACCATGGTGTAGAGAATAATTTTATGGTAAACCGTAATCCACTGATTCGGATGGAACAAACACTGAATACCGCGGCTTATCTGAACACTTATTACGACCAGATTCAATCGTTCATGTTCATCATCTTCCCTCCAGGATAAAGGCGAGTTTTCAGCGATGCGTTAGATCCGTTGCGTGCGTATTCGTACGAATGCGTGCACTGATCTCCATAAAGCTCTATTACTATCCGATTTGTACAATGAGCACGGTAAGACTTTGGTCTTCTTCCATCGGTCGTCGCAATCTCCACATCTAAATCCCTTCGAGCATCTGTGGTATGAGGTCAACATGGTCATCCGCGCTCGAAATCACCAACCCTCCAATCTGCCGGAGTTGCGTGCTGCACTCATGGAGTAAAGTACCTGAAGATCGTTTTCAGAAAGTTGTGGAGTTCATGCCCCGAAGAATTCAAGCAATAATAGCGGCTAGAGGAGGCCCGGATTAATACTAAGTAGTGTGCCTAATTAAACCGGCCATTCAGCCTAGAATAGCATGTGGAAAGTTTCTAAGTGTAGAGATTGTTGAGGGAAATCCAGAGAACGTTCTCCCATACAAGCTCAAGAAATTTAATTAGGGCTTGATCATCTTGATATTTATATAATAAGGATATTCCAGCTGCATCCTGTTTGCATTCCGCATTGCTCAACAAATTAAGCTTATGCTGTAAATATGTCGAGGCACCTTAAGAAAAAGCAAAAATTATTTTTGGCCACCGCTAAGATTTGGCCTCAACTCAAATTTTTTTCACTAAAATCGACGTCAAAACTCATCATGCGATAAGATATACCGAAATTTAGAAAAAAAAAGTTTCTGTCTGTACGTACGAGACAAAGTTTGTATAGGTTGTTGCAAAAACATACAGGACAGTACTGCTGGGTAGCCTATCCTCTCGCTTCAGGGGCCGCTTCATAAAATGATAACTGGGAAATTTTATTTTGTAACGCATTTACACCAAAATTGGTAAAAATGGAAATTGAGACTTCTTATCTTAAATTTATATTCTGTAGCATGTAAAGACATAAAAAATAATTTACAAATACATAAAAAAATTACATCTATGGACGAAAGCATATAATTTTAAATAAAATCTAAGTTTGGAATCGCTAGGCAATGGGCCAGGAACCGACGTCACTATTTAGTTTTCTTGTTAAGTGAATTAAAAGTAAAAATTAAATTTTAAGTTTTAAGTTATCGTGGAGCTTGTTTAATTTTTAAGTATCATGAAATAACTGGCTATTTATTGGACTGCATTTTCATTTCATCGAAATTTTTATTGTGAACTTTTCGGATCTTTATTTCAAAATTCAAATTCTTCAAGACCTTCAAAATTCAAAATTTTTCATCGTTATCATTTTATATTGTCACCTTTTAAACAAGTGCCGAGTCAACAATGAAGTCCGTTTCTACGAGGTGTGAAAATTATTGCCAGGACAGTGGACTTGAGATTACTTGGACTGTTAGAAGCTTTGTTATTTTGTAATCTTTTAAATTTTATTAGTCTTAAGTCCCTTTTTAATTATATTCTTGTAATTTTTTTATGTCTTTGTAAATTATTTTTCATGTCTTTGCATGCTACAGAATATAAATTTAAGATATGAAGTCTCAATTTCCATTTTTACCAATTTCAGCGTAAATGGGTTAACAAAATAAAATTTTCCAATTATCATTTTATGAAGCGGCCCCTGAAGCGAGAGAATAGGCTACCCAGCAGTACTGCCTTGTATATTTTTGCAACACCCTGTATGTAACCAAAGTTTGTACATCTAATTTCTCCGAAACGGCAAACAGTAGAACTAAATGAAATTAATACACTTTTAGGAGGTCCCTTAAACTGTTCCAAGGCGTATTTTATGACAATTGCGTAATCCTTTTAAGAGATATTGATTTTTTCTAAAAATAAAAAATGGCTGTAGCAATCATACAAGATGAGTTTAAAGTTGTGCACATCAAAGTTTAGCTGCCCGTAAAAGTACACGTTTGAGAATTTAAATGAAAGTAAAGTATCACAGAGATTAGTTGAAATGTTGGCTTTTATTTTTA
>JAHWFO010093982.1:1378565-1412867 GCA_023313115.1 Rhysida immarginata
TCAACTAAATAAAAAATTAAATAATACAATTTATAATTTTTGCTTTATTCACATTTTAAAATTCAAATTAATAAAGGCCCGGAAAATTTTTTATTTGGTGTGATATTAGTTTATTCAGTTTATTTAATATATCACGTTAGTCTCAACATATTAATAATTATAGAGCTAGAGGACACCTCGGCCCTCCTGTGTAGAACATATCAAAATAGCGGATGGCATTGTTGTGCATTTGAAGCAGTGGTGCGTGATTGAGTGTCTGAACGAGGAATATATTACACCTAGTGAAAATCAGCGATGCTTGAGGAACTGCAACTGGGAAACAGCTAATTGATATTATTACTGTGAGGTTTTAGGTTAGGCGCATCAGCGATCGATTCAGTGTATTGTTTGAAAGAGAGGAAAGAGAGAAAAGAGAGAGGGGGTGTCGGTAAAATTTAATTGGACGATCTTGCCCCATCCAACGTGTAGGTTTGATTTTTCTCTGTCGGACTTCTCCCCGACCATTCTGATCGATCCAGTAAAGAATGGTCTTCGTGGAAAGTCGTTCTTCAATACGGATCTTGTCATCGACGCTATCATGTCTAAACTAATATTGTAACCTGTTTGCCCGACATAGTGTTTATCAAAGAATGGCAGTTAAGGAGCTTCCAGAGGTGGGACGATATATTTAGGATTGCCTGTAAACTTTTTAAGTATTCCAACTTTTGAATGCAATCTTTAAATTAAAGCGCTAAAATATTTTTATGGTATCTAGTTAATTTCTGGGACACATGTTACATTGCTGAAAATTAGGGTTAGTTGTCTCCGGAGTTAGAGTCGTGGGATCTTTTATACTTTTAAAAAAGTTATGCCTACGATGAAGACTGTCTTATCAGAAATAATTTTATCGGAATAGCCATTCCAACTTATTATTTAATGGTTGTTCAATTGAAATCTGTACATTTGGTTGGGTAAGGGACCATTAAGAAGGCAGTGGCTTCTAACATGAAAAGTAGCATGTGTACTTCTTTCATTATAGATTGTTACGGGATTGTCGATAAATGTAGAACTCAAACGTACCATTAGCCTTAAATCTAGACATATTACGGTTATTGCTTTCAATTTGATGCGTTTGGTCAGATTAAAGCATGCTATTCCCGCTGAGAGAGCCTCGAGCCTCGCATTGTTTAAATATGATCTGGCACAAATATTATTCAACTTATGGAACCATTAGTGAAACTAGATAGAACAAGATATTATCTGAACGCAAATAATCGGAACAAAATTATTTTAATTCGCGTACAAGCCGTGATATGTGATATCAAATATCATTGAAGAGGATGAAAGGATCTATGATGCAACAAACTAGTTTAATAAAGTTAACAGGGTCTGATATATGTTTACTATCATTGAGATTGCTATTATCTAACGAATGTCTTATTTTGAATCTAAAAATGAAGATACGTATGAAAATATTTGAAATTCCTTCTCATGAAGAAAATGTACATCTGCCTTTGTTATTTACCTCTGGTTATTTTGTCAATTCAAACTTTGGCATTTAAAAAAAAACAAACTAGAAATTCTAATTAGCGTCCACGTGGAATTTATCGTTGGGTTTCTGCTGGTTCAGTATTCCCAAAAACAAATCCTTGAAATTATCCTAGATTACTCTAGAAATAAATATTGAAATTGTCACACAAATTAACGTAAATCTGAACTTAATGCTAGAAAATAATCGTACAATAGAAGTTATTATGCATACTTCTACTAATAATCGCGAAAAAAATAAAATGCATTAAATGAATACTCCTCAATATATAAAGATCATTTTACTAATTTTAATTAAAAAACTCTTAATTAACAATATTCTTTCGGTTGTCTGAGCTTTTATCAGGCAAAAAGCTGGTAAAATTTCATCTTGCTTCTTGCACATCTCGTATCTTCTGAAGTGCAATCATTGATTCTCGACGTGCATACAAGAAAGTGTTAATATTTAACGAAATTGCCGAGAACCATGGTCCCATGGCCCCCACAGCCTCTCATTGCTAGGTAGTGGCAAAGTGAGAAACGCGAGGTGAGAAGGTCAATAAGTGTGCTGCTCAGAAGTTGAATATCATAAAGAGAGTGGACGAAGACAAGAACTTGTCTGCAATTCTCGAGTGGAAAAACTGATAAAAATCGTCAATGGCTAAAATGATCTTTAAACCAAAGGGACATTAAAGTAGATATTAAAGTAGACCACCCTACAAAGTGTATGCATGTAAAAATTTGTCTTAACTACCTTTAGATGGTGCTTTACGCCTTTCGCTATGAGGCATCATCAAAAGACTGCATCATTAGACAGTGTTCTGATGATGCCTCGTAGGTGAAATTAGTTTTTTTTTTCCTTCATGCCTACAATCTGTATGAAGGGAAAAAATCATTGTACTGATACGTTCGCGCCCTAATCAATTATTTACTTCTCCACTGATAAACAAGTTCACAAATAATTTAATTATTTTAATTATAATACTTCTTCGAATGCAGTATTTGGGTTATAAAATTCATTTATTAATTTTAATTTATCTTCTATTTAAATTTTTAAAACCTGGCTGCTAATTGCAATCGACTAAAATGGAGTTTGATGACCACAAAAATTTCATGCTAATCACTATAGATTCACCTTTGCCAATGCGTTATTGATAATATTGTTTGATTAAAAATTCGGTGTAATAGAATAAACTGAAAATTCCCAAAATGTTATCTGCGCCAGACTGGCTGTCTGAGGCATAAGATTTCGAATCAAAAATTTTTAAAAATCCACATAATATTTATATATTGTTGATAACTCATTTGACCAATGCGAAATAAGTAAGTGATTAATTCAAAAATCCAATGGCCTGAAACTCTGGAAACCATTATACTATGTAAGTGCAGATATTGTAGCAGCTTTAACTTCATCGGCGCTGTTAAAATGTTGACCTTTAACCACATTTTTTAAGGTCGGGAAAAGGTAGAAATCGCATGGAGCGAGGTCTGGCGAGTACGGTGGATGTTCCAACGTTGGTACACCAAATTTTGCTAGGTACTGGCGCACCAAAAGTGATCTGTGCGCTGGGGCATTTTCGTGCAAAATCACTCATTTTTTTGCTCCCACTTGTCCTTACGTTTTTGTCTGATCGCATCACGAAGACGACGGAGTATCTCAACGTACATTTCCTTGATTACTGTACGACCCTCGGGAATGAACTCGTAATGCACGACACCTTGTGAGTCGAAGAAAACTTCCAGCATCACTTTGTCTTTGTCTTGCAAGAACTTCTTGCTTCGAAGAGACGTTGGGGACTTCCACTCTGTTGATTGTCTTTTTTGCCGGGGGTCATACAGGAAGCACCAAGTCTGACATTTTACATAGGAAAAATCAGAATGCGATGCTTACTCTACACTACCAGTGCACTGCAGCATTCCGTTTAAATCACGTCAAAACTCGTTCGAGCGTGATCTGCGAATGGTAAACAATGCGGGGAAGCCTCGCTCGCTCACACGCACTACCTCAATTTCACAGCATATCACGATTCCGGGAACTTTTTGAAGCTACCTTGTATATAGATTAGCTTATCCATTTAGCTTAATTATACAATTATCTTATCCAAATAACTTTTTCAATTAGCTTATTCAAATACCTTATCAAAATTGTTTATACAATCAGCTTATCCATTTAGCTGTTTGATAACATTAGTCAACACACATTTTATAACTAAGACCACACAAAGTGTTCTTAGTAGTAATTTGTAGGCAGAATCCGAATCTGCTTTTAGATTTTTTCTATCACGTCAAGTTTCCAAGTTATGCACTTCGAGACTTCTATGTTAAAGTAATGGGAGTGAAGAGAAGCGGCTACATTGTTAAAGTATCCATATTTCGGGGCCGCAAGGAAATTAACCAGGCCCCAAACACTGAATGATTTAAAAATGTTTCATTGTAAAACAAGAAAGCTGTGCGTGCTAGAGAAATTTAAAAATTATATTCGTAATCACCAGAAAAAATACTACCAAAAATCACCCACTTTCATTTTGTTACAAGAAAAATCTTAAATTTTGTTGGCCAGTGTAATTAGTTTATCCAATTAGTTAAAAGAAATATTTCTGTTTCGGAATGCCATTTTGTTTCGCTAGCCATGGAGCTAAACCGTCGTCTAAGTTTAAGTTAAACTGCTACTTAACATCTGGTTAAGTCCTAAATTCGCTTAGTGCAACGCAAAAAAATTTAAGCGGGACTTTAACAAATAGTTATTTTTAAATTGATGTTGTTGCAACTGGCCGTTAGATGTTCATATTTAATTCTAGTGGCTTCAATGAAGTCCATCTGGATATCTTGTAACAACAATGCGGTTCATATCCGCGGTATCTCAGTTGGTAAGAGCGGTGCCAGCGATAGGCATGGTCCCTGGATCGATCCAGGTCGCGGAATTTTTCCTTCCCTTTTTAATTTGTTATTGTTCTAGTAACTTATCAGTAATAGAACTCAAATTAAATTGACACAAATTAAACTGGTAATTTTAAATTAATAAAGCAAATTGCATAATTGTGAACAAATAACGAATGGCTTGATCAGAATTACTGTGTAAATTATTTGAAATATAATATATAGGTAACTGACGTATTTGTTCAACGTTACAATTCAGCATTAAAATAAAAGCGTGTATTGTTCATTTTAACGATTTTACTGTTTAAGTCGTGCAATCTATGTACCGGGTGTCTCTGAATGGTCTATACAAACTTTCAGGATATGTTCCAGGGACCAAAACAAGCAGAAAGCATCATATGCACAAATAGTCGAAACCACTTCTTTCTTTCTAGAGCTATAACGGTTTGAAGGTGTCCTGCAGTAGACGAAATTAATGTTAAAGCGTATAGGAGTTGCAAACCGTGTGATTTATTTCTACGGTATAACAAAGACAATACACTTGCTATAGCAAATGCTCAAAATGGCCTCCGTTAGATTCCAAGGAGTGGAAAACCCGTTGGAGAGTAGCATCGAAATGAAAACCATAAAACGCTCAGCCGTTCATCGGCGCTTATCAACGATTGGACAATTCAGGCTGGTGACAGCCAACAATGTGCTCCAAGAACATTTCGAATTTGATGTTGAAGAGACCACAATTTTTTTTCAATCAGTTCTTTGAATTTCGTAACTCTTTTTCTACTACAGGGCACCTTCAAACAGTTATAATTCTAGAAAGAAGTGTTTTCGACCTCATTTTGTTTTGGTCCCTGGAACATATCCTGAAAGTTTGCACAGAGGATTCAGAAGCCCTATATACACAGAGTCCGCCAAAAATATTTACACTCTTTGTCAGACGGTATCGGAATATTGATATTGTCAAAAGCGCTTTATGGAGCTGATGAAGAGGTCTTCTACCAACAGGAAGGCGGCACCACACAACAACCTAGCCATACGAGCTTTCCTGGATATTAGACATCTGCAGGGACATTGAATTGCACGGAGAGGGGCCCACTGAGTTCCCTCCACGGTGGCCAGATCTAATACCTATGGATTTTTTTCTTGTGGGGAACTGTGAAAGATCAAGTCAATCGACATAAGCCGCGCACGATGGAGGACCTTCGGCAGGAGATTACAGCGGCATGCGCAGTGATCTCCATTGAAACACTGACCGACGTAGCTGCGGCGACCGCTCGTCGTTCCGTTAGGTGTCTGGCCGCTAACAGCCAGCATTTTGAACATCTAAAGTTTGAACAACATGTGCTTATCTGAAGAATCGGACTTTATTATGAAATAGCGCCTTTCCTTATTTATCGTCTTTATACAGGACGGAACTGTATTGTAAAAATTGTAGAAAGATCCGTAACAATTTTAAATAAATAATTATGGCGATAGTTTGGATCTATAATCAATACTTTTTAAAGTTTACCAATTATTTAATAATTTAGTTTATACTTCAGCCATCCTAGATACCGAAAGTAATTATACATTTGTCTTAATTTGGCATTACATCGCGCGAGAAAGGCGGAAAAGGTACTGATATTGATAAATAAAGAGAGTGAGTTTTAAATAGCGACAGAAGTAAATTGCTTAATGGAGTTTAATTATGAAAAACCTTTCTTCGTAATAAACATCAGAGAAAAAAGAATAGTTAAGATAAGAATATTTGTCGCTTCCACCGCCTGATAATATAAAATTATTAAATCTCCTAACGTATCTTGGCTATTTTTAGCAAGAGGGAAAAAGTTTATTAGGAAAAACAAACTGTCACACGTAGATCGGTTGCTAAATTTATTCTGAGAGTCAATTTGGCTTTAAGGTTTTTATCCCCCATTCGTAAAGGGTAGAAGAGGGTGGAAGCCAATGGTAAAGTGTCTGTTGCCTCCCAGGAGTGAGGTGAGTCGAAACTTTTCAGCTGCTTCGTTCGGCGATGAAAGGACCCAAGTGGGACAAGCGAACGTCGTGCATGGCTGACGACCTTGTCGTCTTCTCGGCTGCTATGACAATCTCCTTCCGATAAGAGCCCCCGACCACGTGACCTTCCTGTTGACTTTGCCTCTCCTGCTCTATGACAGCGGTGTTACCTTTCTGGTGTCATTCCACACTTATCGTGGCGCAGGTAGAAAGCCGCAAAAGCCTTATCTTCTGGGAGACTTTCCAAGCAGACGGGCTTTTCTCCCTCCTTCAGTTTTCTTCTGCGGCCAGTGAGCGCGTCAAATTCCCTTTGTCCCATCGCGCCTGCGCACTTGCAACAAACGTTAGAAATCGATCCTTTCCCAGTTTGAAGAAACCGACAGGGCGGGTAAAAAAGAAACCGAAACGCCTTCAAAAATGCCACTTCGCCGCCTTCTAATATCGTACAGAGGCATCATGGAAACCCGCCATCGTTAGAAAAAAGAAAAGAGAAAAGGCCATCATCCCTTTGAAATAACAGAAAGATTTCTCATCCAAGTTGTACGAGACTTAAAAATTTATTAATAAAATGATTTTGTAAATGTTAAAATTTTCATTTGCGCTAATTCCTCTGGAGAACTTCAGATAATTATTTAAGGAATAAAAGACCTATTAAGAAGATATTCCGATTCCATTTTAATACGCTGAAAACTTTTCTTATATGAATAAGTATGTTTAAGAGTGATTTTGTCATTAACTTGCTAATATCTTAGATTTAGGCCTAAATTATTTATTTTTTCCATTTTATATTTAGTTTTTTCTGTCCGAGCTTAGGAAAGATGATTTAAGTAGAAAAAAAATATCGTAGATAAAAATGTAATTATAAAATAAATCAAAACCGTACGAACAGTTATATAGGGAGACTGTTAAAAATCAGATTGTAGAACATGATAGAACAGCTAATGGAAAAAGAGAGAGAGAGAGAAGGGGAAAGAATAATGTCAAGATTAATAGAGGAGCACCTAAGTTTGTATAGTTTTGAAAAATTGAATTAATAGACGTTGTATGAAGAAATGTTGACAGTGGGCGAAACAAAAATTATACGAGAAAGACGTTTGATGAACGGTCCCTCTGTTGTCCACATTACGATGAACTGCAATCATTACATTATTGTTCGGGTCTTTTTTGACCCAAATCGTTTTTCAACTGCCTATAACTTTTGTCTATTTGCATAAATAGCCATCATTTTTTTTTACTTTTAATAAATTTTATTTTATTTGATTTTTATACTAATTAAAATTTATAAATATTTTTTGTATATAAAATGATTTTTTTTTACACTTATGATATGTAAAAAACATTTTGACTCATTGTTTATTTTGTTCAAAAAACATTTCAGTAAATGTGTTTTTCTTTAAAATTTTGATTTGTTTATATTAGATTCTATACTAGACTCTATTCACATGACTCATAACTTTTACCCTTCCTGTGCTGTTCGGGTCTTTTTTGATCCAAATCGTTTTTCAACTGCCTATAACCTTTGTCTATTTGTATAGTTTATTTATATATTATTAAAATTGTTTTGTATAATCTACAAAATGTAAATTTAAATGATTTATGATATATTGTAATTGTTTTAATAATAAATAAGATAATCTGTGAAAAATCTCGCAAAAAAGTAATTATGGGTCATTTTTGACTCGAACACCATAAGCAGTGCTGGATTTATACATAAGCAGACTAAGCACGTGCTTAGGGTCCCGTTAGACTAAGCATGTGAATAGGGGGCCCCGAATCCTAAAAAAAACAAAACAGGATTTATACAGAGGAAGGTGTGCAGTGCTTAGGGCCCCTAACGGTACTAGTCCGGCCCTGACCATAAGTGTAAGGTTAAAATGAACAGCACAGGAACGTTAATGGACGAAATAAAAACAAGTAAGGTAGAATTTTTCTATTTACTTTTGGGGGGCTCCGTAACTGGCTGTTAGGAAATAGAACGAGAAGAAGAAAACTTGAAGGAGATTCATTAATTGACATTCACTAGACACTGCCATCCGCTCAATATTCACCAGACTGATCAAGCATTAAGTTATTAGTACTGAATCGAGTTGTCAAAAAAGGCTGATTAAAAAGAGTTTATAATAAATACTAGACTCATTGACTCATCTTTCTTACGATCGGAGTAGTGATTCTATTTAGTCATGTGATTGCAGTTCTTATTTTGCTTAGTTTATTAAATTTTAGTATCAGTAAGTGGAACCTGAGGACGGATTAAGTTTATTCCGAAACTTTCGTCTATTGTTTTGTTAATTCTAGAAGATGATGTTCCTACGTGAAAATTACAAACATTTTCAACAGTCAGATGCAGAGATATTGAAAGTTTTTGTATTCGAAATTTAAATGACTGCAGGGAAAAATCTAAAATTTAAAAAATTAGATGTTCAATTGTTTGTGAATTCTGGTTCCGTTATTTTATTACAGATTATCAACTTTTAGAATATCAACTTTTACAAATTTCACTTGTTTGTTTCAATAGATATTATTTAATATATTTTCAACAGCGACGTTAGCAATATTCCAACTTGGACTTTAGTTTTCGACTACACGTTATCGTCTTGGACTTGCTGTCATTAATGGATATCTACTATTGACATGTGATTTTAATAGCGATCAATTTCTTTCAAATTCCAGCTACTGCATTATTAAATAAGAGCTTATTACTGCAAGAACCTTATTCTGTTATCCGATATAATGATTTAAGAAATTCGAAAATTATAGCGCTAGAACGAAAACTGAAGAAATTATAAAGAGACACTGACAATTTTGAAGTAGTTTTAAGCGAAGTTTTAAGCAGTTTTTGATTTGTTAGAATCATTTTTAACTTAGAATGTCCTATTTAATTTAATTAATTATTGGCAATTTCTAATTTCTGATATCGATTTGTAAATGTAGATGGTCTTTTGTTCTGTTTTTGATAATGATTCATACATGCAAATAAATATTTATTTTCTAAACATTTTTATTGAGTTGTTAATTTATTAAGGAGTTGCATTATCAATTATTTATTTCTTTTTAAACTTCTATAAATGTATACTTTCATAAGTTGTATGACATATGCATATTATTAAATTATTTCTTGAAGCAGAAAGTGAGCAAGGCATAGGGGCAAAGTGAAGTGCGACACGTGACTTCACTAAAGACGTGGTGCAGGCTCACGACCGTCTAAAGCCATTTTACACGTAGAAGAAAGATAACGTAATCTTGATTTCTCATTAAATTAAGAAAGTTAACCGCGATTTAGGAAATCGACCCACGATAGTTGTTCGTCATCTTGGGCAAATTGCTTCCCATAGAAGGAGAAAGAAAGAGAGAGAGAGAGAGAGAGAGAGAGAGAGAGGAAGAAATAAAGAAACAAAGAAAAAGAAACGGGGGCGAAATAGAATCCAAGCAAACAGCCGGTTAGGTTGCTTAACACGTGTTAATGACATCTTCATTGAGACCAAGAGCGCCTTTCTTCGGATTAAGCGAAGCAACTCGTCAGGAATAAGACGGGGGCGGCATCGGGCTTATTTTCATCTCTCCAAATGCAAAAGTTGAAAGCTCAAAGAACCTTTTCAGCCTAGAGCAACGACACCGATTACTTCTCGTTCGGGGCATTGCTTTAATTCGAATGATTTCGCTTGAATTGTATTCATAATTTTGATTTCGAGCTTTTGTTTTGCTCTTTCTTAATGTTTTGTGGTTGCTCTAATTTTACGAAGGAAAATAAATTTCTGACTGCTGACTTAATAATAATTAATTCCGTTAATATGGTTCGAAAAATAAAGAATAATACAGAAAAGTTAAATGCTTTTCGTTGAATTCATTATTTGAGATGCTAAAAGGGGAAGTATACAAAACCTGGGTAACACTTCTAAAGCGGGTGCTAAAGCACTACATAAAATAAGTATGGACAATTCATTGTTGCAGGCAGCCATTTTGGTTCCTATTTCATATGATAATTACTTCTTGTTTTGCAAAGTGTTCAATCTGCAAATTTATTGCGAAACAAGAAGTAATCATAATATGAAATAGGAATGAAATAGGAGTCAAAACGGCTGCCTATAACAATGATTGTCCATACTTTCTTTAGAGAGGGTGTATCTAAACCCCTGTCATAAGCTTCTGGCGGTGATTCCCCACAGCGAGATGAAAACAAAATTCATATAAACATGGTTCGGATAACGAACCGTTTATGAGATTTCCGCAGTTAAAATTGAAGTTTCAGCAGCTGATTTTTCTACTCTGTGGATGTCAGGTGACATGCGGAGAAGCTAAAACAAATTCTTGAAATAACGTTCCATTAATTGGTTATTAACAGGTGCGCCTGCTAATAACTTCAGGTGTACCTAAACAACCATTCAGGAGGGTGAAGCGGGTACTGTAGTAAACGGTCGTCATTTTGAACATTTGTTGTAGCTTCTTCGCATGTCACTTGCCATCCACAGAGGACAAAACCAGCTGCTGAATTTTCACTTTTAACTGAGGAAATATCATAAACGGTTCCAGATTATAATAGCATTATACAGTGCATCTCGCTTAACTATTAACCAGCTTGGTTGAGGCGCATGTCTTATCGCTCTCGCAACCAGCAAGTCGCGGGTTCGAATCCCGCTTGGGGCATGGATGTTTGTGATTGTCCTTTATTATCAAAAAGAAAACCCTGTGTTGGGCTTCGGCCTGTTGGGGGCAACCCGCGGGTTGTTTAAATTAAATTAAATTAAATTATAAATTAAATTATTAAGGTGATTCCATATAACAATATTTTTTTCAAAGCTTAACAATCAAGGTGGTTATTTCTTTATAACAAAAATTTTTTTGCAACAATTAATTATTTGAAAAGACAGTTATTTTAAATATTTGAAAAACATAGTATAAAAAAACCGACTTTGATGAAACTTTCACTATAGTCTAACTATAATCAGTCCATGTCTTGAAAACTACAGTATGAACCGATTTTGATGAAACTTGGACTGTTCCTTAAGTTGAAAGATGCTTAATCCAATAGAAAAAGAATTATTGCAATTCGATTTCTAGTTTCTGGGAAATACGTGGACAAACATACATACATACACTTCTGAAATTTGGCATACTTGTTTAGAAGCCCACGCAGACTAACATATATGAATATTGTGCAATTCCAACAATATTACATATATACGCATCGAATTGATAACCTCCTTATTTTGAAGTCGGTTAAAAGTTCTTATCATTCAGAAACATTTATGAAATCATTGTCGCTTTTTGTTATTTTTTTGGGCTTTTTTTTTTTTTGCAATTTCCACTCATATCCCCAGTTTCCGGTGACTTTATTACCCAAGAATTACGTACAATGTTTAAAAAACATTATTTTGATATAAATTCACAAAACAATTTATAAACAATTTTTTCAAGGAGATAGTTCGTAGTAATCAGTGAAGAGTGAAATATTATCAGGCAGAATCAAATTCATTACATTGTGAAAACTAAAATTTGAGATAGGGCTGGGTTTATGTATACAATTTTAAAAAACGTATTTTTACATCAAGTTTTGTTTACTTTTAGATTGATTGTGATTTACATCTTTTGTTCATTTTGCAGACTGAGCTGATATAGCAAATGTTCTTCATCTTCAAAGTTCGTTTCTCTATATACCGTCGTTTATCTAATGTAATTTGTGCCATACAAATTTTGCTGGATTAAATTTCAAACAAATCCAAATTAAAATTAACTTCTCTAGGATGAATGAAGAATTGTCACAAGAGCGCAAGAAAGAATCGCGAATGACCGCAAAGGGTTTTTGAATTAAATGAAGAATTCTGTTCTTCCATTTGAATTCAATTTGAATCAAAGTGAATTTTTTAATATCTTGATGCTAGAATATTATACATTTTAATATTCAGTTGTCTCTTTTTAATGCATTTCTGTCATTTTTGACCGGTTTCTGCTAGTTCCGCTATAATTCGAAAAATTAACTTAATTCTAATGAACAGCATTACAAAATAAGAAAAACTTTTATTACAAAAATTTGTATTAAAATTAAGAAAACGGTTTCTCTTTTATGAATTTTAATTATCTCATATCGCTGATTTTCAATTTTTCACCAAATCCTCAAATAAAAAAGCACAAATGAGGAAAAGAAAAAAAAAGAAGAGAGAGTGAGGAAGAAAGAAAGAAAGAAAAAAAAGAGGGTTCTCTTCATCGTTCTTCCAGTTAACAAATCTTTGCTGTGGTAGGGGAAAGTGTTTTTCGTGCAGTTGTTATCACATCTGATGAACCCATTATAGGTAATGAATGGCGCAATTCTCACAAGATGAAGAGGATCATCAATAACAGACGTGGATCCTCCTGAACAATGTTTTGCACTCAGTTTTCACCTACTCTTGCCAGAAACACGTTTATTTCAAATTGACACCACTTTTGACCGGTTAAACGGTTTTTCATTCGCTACTCCCCTTCCCTTGCTCAAACTTCGCCCTCAACTTTAGTTAGGACTTTAATATCGATTTTCCCCCATTGGTTTCTTAAATCATAGCATTAGACGAATTGCTCAAAGATTTTTTCCTCCTTCATATCGCAGTGCAGCAATCGATGATTTTTTGTACCAGTAGATGGACCAAAAGTACGTTAACAAAATAGGCAAGACCGGAAGAAATATCAATAGTTAAAAGAGCTGGAAAAGACAGTTTGTATGCCTCTATTATGGTAGCTGCTGCTTTTATTTCAACGTCCCAGTAAATATATAGAAAACTACAAAAAAATAACTCGGCGAGAAGAGAGGAAGAAAAATCTCATAATGACGCTGATGAGGTTTTGGAGAGTAATGCTTTACTCTACAGTAACAATTATCGAAGCTCTTTCGCAAGACCTTTAAATTTGCAATTATTCATTACTCAGTTATCTTTCTCAGCAATAAAAATGCAATCGTGAAAATATAAGGTGTACACAAAAGACTATCGTAATTTGAACAATTTTTCTTTTCCCGTAGCGATGAAATAGGATGTATTCCTATTATCCGTTTTCGGCGCTTTGAAAATGATCATAATTACTTGAATATTGTAAAAATTTATAATTTATTCAGCAATAAAATTTTATGATCCCAGTACATTTCTCTTGGAAATAAAAAGAAGTCGTGAAATTTAAAAGTATACCCAAAGAAAAAAAAAAAGCGATCACGCTTGAGACGAAAAGCACGAATTCTATCGTGACCAGAAAAGGTGTTTTCATTTTATATTTCTGTATCTTCTTCTTTATTTTTATGGGTTAAGATGGAAGAAGATCATAAAATAGAATCAAGAAAAAGCACATCACATTTATCATGTCTTGTTTTATTTCTTTTCGTTTTTCCTGTTTGCCGGAATTTAATAATGTCTTTGGAAACGATGAATACTAAACCAACAGACACGCGATTACAGAATGAAACCTCATTCCTAACTTTTCATGCTAAAAAAAAGATATCAGTGAGTTGACATATATTATTATCATTTGACAGAATCGTGCGTATTTAATGTTTTCACGTTACTCTTTAACTTATTTTACGACAGCGTTATAGTACACACAGTCTCTTTGAATCCGCTTAAATTGTCTTAATTTCTACTGATTTTCATTAAAGCTAAAATTTAATATGATCAGCTATAAATCTATACAATGCACAAATCGAGAAAATAAAAATAAAATCTTCTATATATATAAAGAAGGATGTTTGTTTGTGGGTATTGAATTCAAATCTACAGTTTTATTCCGATCTTGATGAAATTTTGCATACTTGACCTTCAAAGCATGAGGAAGGTCACTGTCTACCTCAGACTTCGGAAAAATAATAATTATCGATAAAAAATCGATATTCATGGTTATGGCAGGGCATATTAATGAGAAATATCTCATGACCAACAATGCAAGCCAAAGTTTGTGCAACAATAGGTATCAACAATGGTATCAACACGCAATTCACAAATACACTGCACGGACCAACAATATATATTTCATGACCAACAATGCAAGGAAAAGTTTGTGCAACAATACGTATCAACAATGGTGTCAACACGCAATGCACCAACACTAGGCAGGGATCAACAATATACATCTCATGACCACCAATGAAAGGCAAAATTTGTAACAATGCATAGAATTCCTGTTATTCAGGCTTTTCTTAGAAAAGAGAGTTCTTAGTACTTAACAATTTTTTTGAAAATCTTTAAAAATGATTAGTAACTGGAGATAATGGAAAGTTACCAGACTATTGAGAAAGAGTGGAAAGACGACAGAGGAAGCACTCCTTTAGCTCCGTGCTGTATTGAGCAAATGGTAAGCAGGTCAATAGAAGAATCGGCGATCGCTAGACTACAAAAAGAGATGAATGCCCAAGTTTTGATTCAAGACATCGAGAGAAGAATGGGAATCGCAACAACATCAAGTGTACATCTAAAGTAAGATTACGTGAGTAAGAAATTATTTAGACTAGCAGTGGCATCCTTGGAGAGGTCCATCCATTGTGAGCCTTTAAAAATTTTTTTTCAACTTTTTATTAAGAATTTTTACTGTATTAATTCTAAGCGTTTTCATGTGTGTTATTTTTAAGATATTTCAAAATTTATTCAAAAAAAAAAGTCCGAGCCACGCCGGAGTTATCATCTAGCTTATTTGGTCCAACCAAAACTTTTCCTAAAAATATATTTTGACTATATTCTGTGGGAAAGTGTATATTTTGGAAACTGAAATGCTGACAATGCGTTGACTGAACATTCGTTTCCAAGAATTTTTGATAATGAGCATAAAGTGAAGATGCAGTGACAGAACATTAGGAGCCACGCGTGTCTCCCTTGAGCTCCCTATCAAACGTCCAGACGACTGACAAAAATTTATGTGTCTGGAAAGGAAAGAGAAAGAACGAGTATTGTTCAGAGCAACTCTGCAACTAAAACAAAAAAGCTATACGGGCGTTTGAAACATCTGAACAACGGCAGTTTCGAATAGAGCAACAGGGTATAAGAGCTTCTACGTCAAGGACAAGAAAAACTTGAGTCTAAAGTATCTGGTGATGCTCCGCAGTGGTAAGGCAAGTCAAGAAGAGTTTAGATGTTCCGGTATATCACCTGGACTACCTGTTTTTCGTATTTTTCGTAGAATGGATAGTCCCTTTGCTCTGTGTTTTATTGATTGAGTTATTAATTAACCAATTGGAAATTATAATTTAATTTTTTGAGATCTATCTCTTTACCTACAAGTGTAATTAACTCGGGCACCTCTGCTGAGTACAATATATAATTATAAATTTTCAAGAGAAAACCGGAAGACAATAACCTGATAAAACTGAGGAAGTTAAGAGGAGTAATGCTTGCTACACATTGACCACTATTCATGCTCTTTTGTACTTAAATACACAATTATTCGATATTTATGTATTTTTGCTAGAAATAAAAGTGTAACCGTGAAAACACACGGAATACACAGAAGTATATCGCAGTTTGCACAATTTTTTATTTTTCCTCGTAGCGATGGGCTATGAGGACGAATGTAAATTTGGATGAAAGAAGAAGTATCCAAGTTTCTGCGACTTACATTACGAATGCTCAATGTGCAATCCCCTACTGATAAATGTATATTCATTCGGTAGTTCGCAGGATTAACTTCTCTTAACTAACCCATGTGATTTCTTTCTTTGGGAATTTTTCAAAAATCCTGTTTACGTGCCCTCGAGAACTAGCGGTTCTGCCTAAATTCCAACAACGAATTGTTGCAGCCATTCAACGAGCGTGACAGGAAATAGACTACCGAATGGATGTACAAGGCTCATTCAATAAATAAATAACCGGAAAAGTACTATGAAAAATCTAAAATACGACCGTGATAGTTACAAGTTTGTTACTTTGTGGAGGCATGCTTAAGCTATTCATAGCTGGGTCTGGTAAGCCCACCTCGCACATAGAATGCTGGGAAATAGTACCACAAGATGACGGGACCCTTACAGGAGTGCTTCAAGCTGGAGCAGCCGAGTGTCGCAGATGTTTGTTGAGTGAAGCCGTGCTTTTGCTCCATGACAATGCAAGACCACAAATTGCTAGTGTTAGATTGTCTATCATCGAGAACCTACTGTTTAGAGTGCTTAAACCACCCTCCATATTCACTCAGTGCATCCATTCTATGCGAAGCTTTCGACCAAATAAGAAGAATACAACAAACTCTTATTACTAATTTAGCACGAGAGTTTAGATTCATTTTTAAAAGATGTTAGCATAGAAAAAAGATACCTTGACATCCAAATTGATATAGACTTGGAAAACCATCCAAATGAATTAAATAATGCCCCCTCCTATGTACACAGATGTATTGTATTTATTATTTTTTATTGCTTCAAACTTCTTAATTCTTTACATTTACATATAATTCTTTTAAAATTGCACATTTGATTTTATTTCCTATTTTCGTGTACGTTTCCAAAATTTAACATGAAAAATTCAGAAGATATAAACTTCAAGATATGGGTATTAAACTATTGGATATATTCCATACAGTTTATCACCTTTAAAATGTAAAATATACTACCTTTATCGCAGTACACTGCAACAACAAAGTTTTTGGGTCCAATTAGGACCTGTAGTTTTTGTAGAGAATTTTTTTATCTTTTAAAGACATTTTCATTTAACAATTAATGCTTAATATGAGCCAATGTTGCGAAAAATCATAATTTAGCATAACTACAATTATTCAAATAATGAGACCAATTACGATGGTGGAACCCAAACATGCACTTGAAATCTTAAACATCGCAATGTCAGCTTCTTACACTTGTTCACATCTGTTGTCATGCTAAATTTGATGGACTCATTGCAAAATTCAGAGGCTTCATATATAATTAAAGGGACATCCCGCAACACATCAATGAATTCTCCAGATGTTACCGAACCAATTTTCATAACAATGGAAAGCATTATTATTCGGCTTATGAAAATTCATTTTCTCATCTTTTAATTGAAAAAGATTCCACTGACTATTTTAAACGATTTAAAACAAACAGAGCACAAAAATCCCCAGAAGTAACTTACGTTTTACTTCAAATAGTTAATTAGTAATCGCCAGAAAAATCAGATATTGATATTTTTAAGAATTTTTTCCCTCCAAGCTTATCTGAATCCACAGAAGCTCTCAACTAATTGTTACATAGTTAAAACGTTTACTTTATTATTCATAATTAACAGCAATTTTTATTAATTTCTCCGTTATTGATTTGGTAGGCACGGACTTGGTAACCAACCCGGAATTTGTCCTGAGAGTTTCACGAAAATTCTCGTTTAATTACGGAACTAAGCAAAAATCGATGAAACCGCAGGGTTAACATTCTTGGACCAATGATACCAATTATTTATTTTATGAATGGCGACTTAGTAGGCAGTGATAAGGCCATTGTGAACAATACAAGCACATAATTCATTGCGGATTAATTTTATAAAGGTTTTTTTCCCTCTCAATGATTTCAATTTCTGTTAAAGCTTTTCATTGAAAATGTTAATTTCAAAACAATTTAATGGTCATTAGAAAAGAAAGCTTAAATCACTAATCCGCCCGTGTTTGTAATTATTCATTTATTTTTCAAAAATTGTTCGGATTAATTGCATTACATCTATTGACTTTAAGTAGATGAAACAACAGAAAAAAATAGTAAAAAGAAAAATATTACACATTACAGTAAATGTGCTGTCGACAAATTGTGTTTTAATCTAATGAAGATACAAATATAAAGAAACTGAAATTAAGAATGAAATTAATAAAATTCGACTATTTAATGAACTGTAAAGACATCCTTCCAACCCTTTAACAAAGGTGAACTGGTCGCAATCATGTATTAATGTATATTCATTGAGTCAATTGATATTACATTCATCAAGAGTGTTTAATTACCACCTTTATACTGAGACAGAAATACATAAGCATTGCCTGTTTATTTCATTATGTCTTTAGAATTTGTAATTAACAATTATTCGCTTAATGAATGAATATAGGCTTGCTTTTATAATTAATTTCAAATAGATTTAATTCTACTCCTCGTTTCATCCTAACTAGACAGTATTGTGAGTGTTATATTGTTCAAAATCCCATGTGAAATTGCTGTTGCTAGCCAATTTCAAATGACCTATTAAATCCGCTATATATCATCAAGTAAAATGAGGAATTGCGTTACTGTCTATTTGGTGACTCCCATGTTTGTCGACTAAATTTTTTACACTTGCATTGATTGATGACTAACTATTATTTATTATTGTTTCATGTTTACTAAGCAACTCTTTTTCGAATACATGTATAAATTTTTTCAGTTACCGTCTATAGATACTGAAACAGATGTTATGTAAACAAAGCCTCACATATTTTTTATATTCATTTATAAAGACTTATGCTGGGACTTGAACAGGCTTCCAGCACTAAATGATAGGACTATGCCACTCGAGAAAGCTCTCTGTATGAGGTATCGTAGTTACTCTGGGATGGTTATGTCAAATTGTAGTGAAATCATATGAAAATAGATACCAAAACGAACTTAATTACAAAGCAATCTGTCAAATCATCAAAACGAGATAAGAACTTCTTGCGAAGAAATCAGTAGACAATATTTGCATTTTGCCATTGTCTCAAATTATATACACACATTTCTATGAGAGTTTTAGGGTTAATGCCAGCCCTAAAACAGTGCTAAAGACACTTCATGGAATAGATTAACATGTTCGTGCATTACTCATAAGCCAATGATGACAAGCTGGGAAACGATTGAAATGGTGCAAGGATGCGTATTCTGAATTGTAGAACAGCAAGCAAGAGTCTTATGGACATAGTATGATTCGAGGTTAGAACTTAACCATTTTGATGGCGAATGGCTTGGAAACAGGTCCTTCCGAACTGTAACGTACTGATAATGAAGTTTGTAGTTTTAGAGTTACTTTCATGATTTAGCCTAAATCATTTAGTCGTTGTCGAAAAAACCAATAATAGTTCTCCTTATACAGGTATATTCTGGAAAATAATCTGTGTCAGTATGAAATGTCCCACGTCCTACCGCTTGAATTGTTAAAAGGTGGTTGAATAGATTGGGCAGGATGGACTGACCAAACCCAGAGTTCTGATCTGAACGCTATTGAAAATATATGGAATGATCTAGTGACTGCGTTAAAGCCGGAATAGAGTAACATGTAATCTGATATTTATATAAACCTAGAGAAAATTGAAACATGACCATAAAGGTCACAAGTTTCAGCATAGGGATATTACCGTAAATGATAACATAAGAGTGTTACATCCCGATCGTCGCTGGAGAGCACGCGTATTTCATGCAAGAAAATCGTCCAGTGACGTAAGGAATGAAGAAAAAGGAAGCGACGAAAAGAAGAAAGTAAAAAAGGACGTCACGTGGAAAGTGAGGAGGAAAGAGAAGAGGTCAGACGATGTAAAGAAAGCGAAAGAGGAAAAAAAGGGAAAAAGCCGAGCATGAGTCGGCAAACGAAAGAAATGTGCCTAGGAATAGTTTGTTTGCTATGAATGTGAATATCACAAAAGCAAGGTATTATCGAGACAGTTTGCAAGGATCTGGAAAGAATGTGAAACCAGCAGTGAACAGTGAATACATTCTCAGCGAGCTACCCGAACCCTTTCAATAATTGCAGCCGACCTTTCTTAATTACGTAACGTAAAATCATATGGAATTCTGGAAATAAGTGCCACAAATGATAAAAGTAGGAAGACATTTATTCTCTATAATTGTAAAGGAGTTTTTCCCTATGGTCTAGGAAGTTATTTTGACCTAGAACAAGGATATTTAAAGAGTATTCCAAATGATGGAACATTATTGTCCTCGTCGTCGAACATAATCTCATTGCAACGAAGTGTTCGTCTACCACGCTCTCTTCTAGACAAATGATAATTCTCCACAATCAATTTATTAACATTTGGTAATGGATTGCTCTTGGTTAAAAAGCTATTACGCTTGATTTAATGCCTTATAAGATAATTTTTACGTACGCCTAATATAATTTCTTAAATTGCGTATTGACGACTGTTTTTGGTTACAAATTTTATGCAGACTTTATTATCATCATATTTATCGTAGTTTAAGTGGATGGTTACCATTTAATTGCTTATTGGGATGGGTATATGAAACATTGAACTCATTTTATTGAATGTATGCATTATCGATGTTCTCTTTCATCTAAATAGGGCGATCATCATAGCAGAATGGACACACTTGAAAACCGATAGAAGTAGGCTACTCAAGTTATCGTTTTGACGTCGACGAGCTTGGTGAATTAATCAATTAGTGTATTGTTGTATGAGTGAGCTAAGTATTCTACTGAATGCTCTTATATCAGTGCTAAGAAGATTTCTGAATCAAATTGTTCAGATATAGTCAATTTTCATTGTTTAACTCCACAGAGATTTGCCTTGGCTTATGAGAAGTTTTGGCGTCGACTACTAAGATCATTTTGCACCTATTACACAGATTATAACTGTATGCAGCCTGAGACAAACACAAACATCCATGCCCACGGCGGGATGCGAACCCACGACCAGGCGGACTCGAGAACTAGAAAGCCTACGCCCTAGCCCTCTCGGTCACCTGGCCGGCCCACAGAGATTTGTAGTACTACGAAATTTATAATATTAAATTTAAAGTATTACGTTTTAAACTAATGTAATATGCCGACTGGCGAAAACTGCATTCACTTTGTTTATTCATTCATGTGCAATCCTTCTAACAATTGCATATAATGTGCACCTGTGCAAGGGAATCTTCCCAAAAGCGCTAAGTGGAAAGTTAAATGCACGGACGCATACGTAAAGGCTCATAAATGCTTTAACCAATTGCGCCTGTGTCCTTCCTCAACCGAATTTACCATAAAAGAGAGCAGATTAAAAATATCTTTGTTACAAAGGATTGTAGATATAACCATTATTTGCTGACGAAAACTGATGAGAATCATTGAAGCTCAGAGAAAAAACTTGAGAAAGTCTATGCTTTTTGGATGTCTGTCCTGATAGAGCCGAGCTAAAGCAACAGCATTCTTATTAGCAGCACTATAACACATAACAATGAAGTGAACAAGTGTGAATGTGACTTTTTATACCAATTGAACAAGAAGATGGCGTTAAGCTGCTTCAGGAATATGTAAAACTGGATACGCTTATTATTATTTGCAGGTAATTTCATTGTTGAGTGATATATTCTTCCGCGTTTTTTCAGTGTTTACAATTGAATGCGGAACATGTTTGTAATTGGAACGTGGTCCTTATCTGTTACAACAAAGACATAAATTTTGTATATGTCCTAATTTGCATGATCAGGTCATCGAAAAGTCGCCAACAGATAGTCCACCCACAGCATCCTAAGTATTGGCTGTAACTAATTTTTAAATTCTACGATAGTTGTCAAGAAATTTGAGGGGTATAGACTTTTCGACCATCCTGAATAGCTTTATCTTTAATTAAATTGTCATTTTATTCTAACCAATAAATATTCTAATATATGAGTAAAAATCATAAAAAAATTTTAAGCGTAGATTCATATCACAGGTCAAAGCGTATTTTTCTTCAATCGTCAGTGACAAATGTTGAGATCAAAATTCTTTTCCCGCAGTCGAAAGTAGTGGCCTCGCGCGAAAACTTTATTCCATGACTAAGAGGGTTTAAAAGGTGGGGGTGGGGGATCTTTTTTTTCGAAATTGGAATCGATTTGCTTTCATTCTCAAGAGCACCAGTAAGAAAATGGAAAATGACGATAATCCAGATTGGCATGATTGGCAGTTTCGAAACGTAAAAGAGAGTAGCTCTAAAGCATTCATATGAACTTATTACTTTAAGTTCTAGTTACAAACTAATTTATTGAACATTATCATGGAAGAACAACGTCTATATATGAATTGATAATGTACAGTATTATTATTTGAAAATGATAATTTTTTTCAGATTCTAATGATCTCTAACAATAATCTAAAGCTATCTTGATTGGCAATACTTGATTGAGTCAAACTGTATAAATCGAATTGTTAGATTTGAAGCTCGTACACAATACTTTTTTTAGGGGTGCTTACAGATAATTTTCTCATCCTGGATATTATCGAGAGATATAAAAATTTCCAGGATAGTTTGTGGCAATGAGTTGCTCTTTGAAAAAATTATACTTTCTGAATAAAAGGTTATTCAAAAATGGTGCAAAGCTGATTTAATTTTTATTGAACTGAAATAACTAAAACATATTGATTTGAAAAGATAGATCAAACTCATAAATTTTGTATGGACATTACAAGCGTTGAACATGTGTATTCTGGGTAGTCCATTTCTTCTCAAACGCGTCCCAACATATCCTCGGTTATCAGCGAACATCGTCACTGGATCATGAAACACTGGCGGCGTGTAACATGGTCAGATAATTCCCGGTTTCACTTGTATCGAGCTGATGGACGCCTGAGAGTGTGGCGTATGCCCTATGAATCTATGGATCCTGCGTGTCAACAATGTTGTGTCAGGCTAGAGTGTGGCTCAGTTTTGGGCTGTGTTCAGTTATACGTAGGTCAATATCTCTCCAGAACAATTTTAACACCTCGAAGAGTCCATGCCTCGACGTGTTATTGCAGTTTAGAGGGCTTGCGGAGGAGCGACTCGCTATTAACATCACATCCAATGCCTTTCCATGACTTTTACCTACTCAGTTTATTTGCAAAGTCGGTCGCCAATTTTTTTTCGATTTTTTTGATTTTGACTTCAGATTCGGATAGAGCATCAAAAAGTAAGTAAAAATTATCATATGCACAGATTCTATCTATTCGGGACCATGGCTAAAATGGCGGTCAAAATTTGGACAAAATTGTATTGAAAATCTAAAGACCATGCACTTCTAAGCTATAGTTTCGAGCTTTCCCTATTCGATCAAACTTTTGCAACATCATGTTTGGATAACCCTGTATTATAAATTTTATGTAGGAAATACAAGATATTTCTCAATTGGTTGCATTTACCAAGTGTTCCCGGGATAATTTTAGTCCCAAAATTGAAGTATATATGGTCAGATCTTGTCTTTCCTCTATACCTCTTCTACCAGGTAACCACAACTGTTGCCGTTTTTAATTCCGGAAAATAAAATGATGTACACAAAAAGTAGCGTATCGCTAGTCCCCAAAGTAATCCCCATTGGCATCTAGCACCTTCTGCCAACGTGTCTCCAGTTGATCAATCCCCTGGCTGTAAAACTTGCCGGTCTTGGACTCAAAGAAGTCCGTGAGTGCCCTTCGCAAGTCTGTACCTTTGGTATAGGATTTTACACGAAGATAGTTGTCCAGAGAATGGAAAAGATGATAATCCATTGGAACAAGATCTGGAGAGTAAGGTGGATGACACAAAGTTTCTCAGCCAAGCCGCTCTATGGTTTCCATGGCCACCCCTTTGCGATTCACCAATGCTGGCTCCTTCTGCTGCAATGCCTGTTGCACACGTTCCAACTGCTGAGAGTACAAGTCCCCAGTGATGGTTTGGCCAGTTGATAGCAGCTCGTAGTGAACCATTTGGCGTCTAGTCCACCAGACACAGAGCATGATCTTGCGTCGGTGTAGGGGTGGCTTTGATGTGTGAGGCACGGAGTCCCGGGGTGAACGCTTAGGGGTGTCATTCTTCGTCACTGGTAAGTATTCGATTAAATATGGGTGCGTTATGATGTCGAGAAAGCAACGACATGCAGACTGTCACTCGTTGATTCTTGTTGGATTCCGACAATGTGTGGGGTACCCATTTGCTCAACTTGTATGTCTTTCCTAGGCTGTGCAGGTGACGTCTAACTGTTTCATCAGAAACCGGATACCGTCTGGCAAGTTCACCACATGTTAAACTGCTGTCCTCCTCTATGGCCGTTTTCAGGGCCTGATCATCGGAAATGGCAAATTCTCCCGACCTGAATTTCTGGAATCAATGCCTTACGATGCGTTCATTCACAGCATCATCCCCAAACAAAAGACACATTCGGAGACTTGAAGCCGCTGCTGACAAGCCCACCTTGAAGTCATAAAGCAAACAACACCTAACCATCTCCTTCGATACCTTCATTTGTCTTCACTTCTGCACGAGATGTGATTGATGTGAATGCCCAATAGTCCTGTATTTATATAGGCTAACCTTCCTGCTCTTCCCTGACAGATTTTGGACCACACTGTACACTCATTTGCATATCTTCTATCACTTCCTTTTATGGCAACATAAAAACGGCAAGAACTTTTGTGGTTACCTGGTATTAGAACTTCCTCGACTAATAAACTAGAGATGCGCCTGCAGCACGATGATGCAATTCTAATTCAACACTCTTGAGATGGCAAATGTCTTCCTATTGCTTGGCCAGAGACAACATCAAGATTCTTTCGTGTCTGCAATGTTTATCTCTGGGTTAAGTGAAATCCCATGTGTATGCTTTAAAACGAACAGCTGCGTTTAATATCGAATGGATTAGTACATAAATTACAAATAAAATAGCAATCCCAATTTAAAACTTCAATTGAAAAGATTCCATGCTGTTACGGAAATCCTTAAAGTTCATTTGACGCATATTTTCATGTTGAAAAGTAGAAATTTGTTATATTATTCGGAAAGGCTATGAAAAATATCGATTTTGAACCACCCTAAGACTACATGCGCTTAAAGACAAAATGTGTCTGAAATCGAATCAGCCATTAGCCAGTAAAATTTAGGCACGTTGATGGTAATATACGTAGTTTTAATTAATATATTACCCACTCTCTGCTGAGTAAGATTTTTATCCCTCTCTAGTTGGTAGAATATGTAATAAAAGACTTAAGAATAGTTTCTACATATATAAAGGAAATCTATCTATGGAATGATCAAATATTCATCACATTCATCGAAAAAATGCTTCAAAAATGTATAGTATGTTTATTTTAGAAAGGAAACAGCTCTTTCTACTATCTATTTCCCAGTCCCTTGGTGATTAAATATTTCTACTAGGGCCAAACAAATCACTAGCCGCGGAAAGCTTTCGTATCCGCAGTTTCAATATGAGAATTCACCCTTACAAGTAATTTATACGAGGAGATGCTTCGATTTACACTCCTTCAAGATACACACAACCCTCGCTCGCTTGAAATACAACACGTTAAAAGGATGAAATTTATTCAGAATGCATCAAACGTGTTTAGAATATTCACGAAGCATGGAACATCAGGGCTTCTTTCTTAAGATCGTATTGGCGGACGATCGGACCTTGGTTACGATCCTCTTAAAAAAGAAAAAAAAAAAATAGGAGACCTAGAGAAAAACATTGACAGTCTGAATTTTCAATGCCGAATGGAAATTCAATTATTTTTCTATAAATAGCTTCTGTTAATTAAATATGGTAAAGTAATGCATTTCATGAAACATCACAGCTCGAAAACCTGAGACGAATTCTTTTGCGTGAATTTTTGTTTGGCGGGAACTATGGAGACAATTAAAAATGCATTCAGAATAAATTACGGCACACTAACGAAAACAAGGCCATGAAGACAAAAAGTGTACTGCTCCAAAAAAATACTTTTTTCAGGATGCTAAATCATTTTTTAGAAATACAGGATGAGGATAATTAAAGTTTACATTTTACAACGCTCTATAGTATGGTTTATTGGTTAAAATGACTTCAAATTTAGCTTGAATAATCAATGGATAAATAATTCAAAATTTATAAAGTTAATTTACCGGAAAGGCAGCTCTCCGCTAACAACTCCGAGGAAATGCAGTACGTTACAAAGCTTGAAATCGAGCCAAGTCTGTAAACGGTATTTATATATAAATTTTTAAAATTTGACGAGATTGATTCTTTAGAAGTCAAACATTGAAAAATCAATCAACAGGTAGACAGACAGTGGAAGATGCGGCTATAATGTTACAGGGAGACAGTATGTACACAATTTGTTTATTTATGGAATCAATTATACAGGGTGTAACAAAATTCATGTCACAAATTTATAAGGCTTGCAGCTGATTCAGAATAGACCACATTTTGCATAGGAACCCTTTGCGGGAATGCACAATACACTTGCCATTAAAGTGGAATCGTCCAAACCATTGAAGATTTAATTCTTGATGTACCACTGTCAATGCTGTTTTTTCAGTTGCCAGCCATCTTAAATTAACATTGACTGGGTACATTTATCCCGTGCTTTTAATGATGAAATGAGATATACTGGACGAGTTGCTCGTCGGCTTTATGGATAACGGTTCCCACGTCGACTGCTCTAACATATTCCAATTTACTTGGCTTTTCTTTAGGAAACGTTGCTCTAGTGCTTAAAGATGTTCCATTCAACAACGAATGTGATTTCTACATAAATCCATGGACCTATCATGTCTGTCGACAACAGTGGGAGCAGTGTCATGATATAGGGAATGTTTAATTGGCACGTGTTGGGTCCAGTGATACATATGGATGCCAGAGCATATTTAGGCATCGTTGCCGACCATGTTCTTTCATTCATTTTATCAGCTTATTTGCAAGTAGATGGATACTTCCAAGAAGATAATACGCTGGTGCACAAAGCCCATGGCGCAATGTAATAGTTTTTCAAGGACATGATGATGACTTTTCTTTGCTGCTGTGGCCTACCCCAGTCGCCGGATCTCAATTCGATTGAACATTTGTGGGATGAGATATTCTCAAGGAATATTCCCTCTACGGTTGCAACCCCGTATACGCACTCATGCCTGATTGGTATACAATCTATGTCTCGACGAATTCAGGCTGTTTTGAAGGCGAAATGAGGCATAACGCGCTACTAGGGGGTACCTATTAAAAATGGAAACACGTTTCTGATTTAGATTCACCTTTGTCGAGTGATATGCCGTTTTGAGTTGAAAAACTACCGAAAACGCGATTCTAAGTTTAATTCGTCGGACAGTGTAAGTGATTGGGAAAATATAATCTAAACTATAGAATCAATCATTATTTGTTTTTAATCTTCTAAATTTAATATTTAGCCTTTGTCATGAAATGGCACTTACAGAACATAAACCAGAATCGTACATCAGCATAGAAAAGACTAGGTATAACAAAGAAAAGGACTTTTGGAGTAAATCACAAAGTTAACTGCATTATTCCTAATTAAGTGTATTACGAAAAACAAAATAAGTTTGTTGAGAAATATACTCAAATAAACAAATATGGTCATCGGCTTTTTGTTATCGGCGATCAGCCATTTTTTTCTGGAATTTAGCAAAGCCAACTGGTTTTAAGCACTTTTTTTTAATTAACTGGCTTTTTTAATTACGTACAAAATTACTTAGTGACATTTTGCTGATGATTTATATTTAATGCAGCATTGTGATAAGAGAAAAAAATTATCTGTCTATCAGGCAGAAATTCATTATTTTAATGTTTTATTTTCTAATCGAAAATTACAAGAAAACAGGGGAAAGTAAAAAAAAAAAAAAAATTAGAGAAAAAATTATTTTTCACAAGATGTTTTTTAGAAACTACACTTAAGGAAAACAAGAAGCGGGGTCTCTAAAAAATATCATCATGTAATTTTTGCTTTTTGTTGATTTTTTTTTTAATAATTTCTTCATGGAAAGGGCTACCCATGCAAGCGTTATCGATTGGCGTAGCTCATCTCGGTCCTGCCGGTCGTTTAAGTGGTGGGAGCCAGAAGATTTGCTGCGATGTTACGGGGCGATCACGAAAGCGAAGCAGCGGTCCAACCCCGCGGGGGACACGGGCAAAGCCATCGCCATCCACCGGCGAACCCGACTCTAAAACGTATTTCGGAAAACAAATAGAGCGAGAGTTATTCACTTGTGGCAATTTTCCTCCGGTTTTCGATAATTGACTCATCTAATTATGTTTGAAAAAAATGAAAATCCCTCTTGGTTGCCTCAGATTAATTACAAAGTTGATTGGTGCAAAGACTACCGACCATGTTTTTATGATTTTTACGTCCTTCGGGTTCATAGAAGTTTTCAGAACTGAATAACTTCTATGTTAATATTTTTTTCTTTCATTAGTAGTAAAGGCTACTGACAATTTTGTAAATATAAAATTATAGATACAAATATTTCAAATTCATATCACATTAAATAATGATTTATTCAATTTTATGTTTAAAAGATGGTTAATTAAAATACCGAGTGTTTACGTTTATTGATTATTACCGTAAGAAACTCAAGACTTTCCACCTTTAATCATTTACAGAATAACTCATTAGAACAAAATAATATTGCCTTCAACTTCGTTTGCCATTTCCACAGCTCACGTAGAATCTTTCGTAACAAAAATTAGTCCCTTTTCAGGCCACAACAACACGCTTCTTTTAATCTCGTCTCGTATGTAAAAATAAAGCCAGAAAATTAAAGATTTGAAGGTGAGTGAACTCTTAAATTTGTTTTCTTTGGCTTGCTGTTTTTGCTCGTCGCACCCCAATCCTTTCACCTCTTCAAATGAAAAAAGAAAAGAAGGCGAAACCAGGCAAAGGGGGGAAGCAAGAAGGTTATTTGTCTCGAAAGGATCGATGGAAACCGTCTCTTTACGGCTGTTCACTTGTCAGTAACAGATTCATCAGAATGACTGAGAGGCAAAAGACTCGGAAATAAATGCTCACTTTAATCTCTCAGCTTCCTGATACACCGGCTTCATTGAAAATTCCAGAATAAATAATAAGTAGAATACGTAGGGAAAAGTAAACATACTAGAAGCATCTTTCTTATCCCCCCCCCCCTTTCATAAACTGAAATTTTTACAATTTTTTTTACTATGCAGTATTTACACGTAGAAGGCCGCTAGACTGTTATAATATAAGGATGAACACAAAATGCGATCTTATGCAATGAAAATAAAAACCACTTTAATATAGATCTAATTTGGAATCTTAAAGTATACTTGTGCCTAGTTTACTTTTCTTACGGATTTTTTTTTCTATGCTTATGCTATCTTGTAATTAATTATTAAAATATGCACGTTAAATTTATAGAATCTCGATATAAAATGATAATCCAAACTGCGTTTCAATACCATTAACACGGGTTCAGTTAGGGTAAGATACGTTTTGTGTATATTGCTTGTAATCATATAAAAATTTAAAACAGATATTCTGACTCAGAAGAGCCTGATCATTGATCAAAAAGAAAAAGTTATGGCTACAAAAAAAAATCCTCATCGAAATAGAAATAATATCATTAATGCCTTTAATCATTAATTGCAATTACAAGTTCTAAGAATTAATTGAATTTGGACTTATAAGTTAATTTTTTAATCAATAAAAGACGTGTCAGTAATACAAATGATTTTATAGAATTACTTGGGAAAAAACGCACAAAAATATGATGTTTAAAAAATCGAATATGAAATATGATTTTTTAAAAAATGTCCGGGACGCCGATTGGCGTGGCAATTTTTACTGGGACACAATCATGACTGCACGTGCTTTTGAAATATTCATTTTCGATGAAATAGTACTCTGCAATCATAAATAACCTCTTTTGAATTCAGAGTATAATTGCAGGGAATCCTCGCACTTACGACGCAATTGGTTCTCGGAAAGTGTGTCTTAAGTCGAAACATCATTTCCTATAATGATACATGCGTTTTATAATACAAAGTGAAGCACTTTTTGTCGTAAGCGCGAACCAAGTGTCGTAACACCGAATAGTGGTGGGAATTTCTAAATGTCGTTAGCGCCGAACGTCGTAGATTAAAATAAAGGATGATTTAAATGCCGCTCAGTATTTTTCAGTATTTAAGAATATTCCTGGTTTAATATTTTATTCAATTTGAAATATTAGAACAAAGGAATTAAACACATTTAAGAAGATCATGAATAAGTATTAGAAAACGGTCTCATCAATTTAACCTTCAGACTGGAAACCAGATATGAACCAATCATTGCTTAAACTCCAAAGAATTAACAAAAGAGAGAATGTTACTATGAACTTAACAGATAAGTTATAAAATTACAGATTTGTAAAATACAACTTAAATATCCTGTTGGGTCCTGTTAAAATGTATGCTAAAATATAACTTCTTTTTAGCATACATTTTTAGTTCTGTAGTTTGGCGTTGTCCTGTCATTACCGAAAATGCAGAACACGAGGACGATATTATATGAAAAATTAATTACATATAAATAATAGGCAGATTTCATAAAAGTTCTTCCAAATGTAAATAAAAAAATATTTTTACCATAAACTAAAATGCAAAGATTTTTACCTGGGAATCGCAAATATCTTTCATTGATTACACTTAAATAAATTCTAGTTATCCTCATATATTAAGGTTGGTAAATTCTTGTTAAATTTAAATCTTCATAAAAATAAAAAGATTAAGATAAAAATATTTCATATTATTCCTATTTTTTCGGTTCACAACCGATAAAAGTTAAAATAGTTCTCATTCTTCATTTTTTACTTAGTCCAAATTCCATTTCAGCTCTGCGATTATTTTTCTAATAACTTCATCGATTCATTTCTCCCCCTCAAATACTTCTTTTAAAATGGCTTTCTCCCTAGAGGTGTTCTTTTTAGCACTGAGCCAAATATTCATCCCTCTCTCTCTCTCTCTCTCTCTTTATTGTTTTTGATTTCATTTCTCTCCCCGGAAGCGTCCTATCCTGTACAACGTCATTCAAACCCCAACCCCAACTTGGAACGCAAATTGCTGTTTCCATCTTTCCACAGATCTAAGCTTAAGGGTTTTCTATCCAAAGAAGACACTGAATAATAAAAAGTGAAATATTCTACAGAAAGCATACATTAAAGTCTTGAAAGATTTAAGTCATACGAGAATGCATTTTAGTGTATGAGTCGATTATCAAGTCAAATTGAACGAAAATCAATAGGTAAGAGAAAACGCCAGAAACATAAAAATAAAATTAAAAATTCGTAAATGAATTGTTTTATCCCAGTTTAAAACGAAAATGTATCCATCTCTCAAACTTTTTTTATTATTATACAGGGTGTTTAACCCCAAATTACACTAATATTTTACACCTTGATCCCAATATTTTACACTAATGAAGACAATTAGGAAATGTGTTCATAAATATAAATCGTAAGATTATGTATTTTTAATGTAACTTCCACATTGTGGTTTGTCTTCTAGCTATAATACCTGCACCCTTATGCATATACAGATGCAACCGTTTTCTGATAATCTTTTATACACTCACATTCCAAAAGTCATGGGATAGCACCTAATAACGTGTGGAACCTCCTCTAACCCGGCGAAGTGCGACGTGGCATTGATTCCACAAATCGGTGGAAGACATCTGAAGACATTGCCAACCATTCCGACTGGAGAGCTTCCCACAAATGCCCATTACGAAGCCACCACCGGCTTGCACAGTGAATGCTTGACAACTTGGGACAATGGCCTTCATAGGGTCTGCGCCACGATCGAGCCCTACCATCAGCTCGTATCAGCTGGAGTCGAGACTCATCAGACCAAGTCACAGGTTCCAGTTGTCAAGTGTCCAGTCGATTTGGTCATGGGCCAAGGAGAGATGTCGTTGACGATGTCTTGTTGTTAGCTAGGGCACCATCGTGGGTCTTCTGCTTCCATATCCCATGGACACCAGATTTCGTTACACAGTTTGCATCGATACAGCTCTGATCACCCTGGTTAAAATCTGATGTTCATCTGGTGTAATGTCAGTTGCCTGTTAGCGGTGACCATCCTACTCAGACGCCGTTGGTCCTGTTCATTGAGACCACTGCGTTGTCCATGGTGGGAGGTAATGCCATCAAGTTGGTACTCTCGGTAGACTCTTGAAACTGTGGGCCGTGGGATGTTGAATTCTTGAGCCACCTGCGATAGTGAATGACCCATACGTTGTGCTCCACATAACATGCCACGTTCGAACTCGGATACTCTCGTCATGTAGCCATTGTCCCACTGAACACCTCACCGCTTACTCATGACAGTGTAACTAAACCTACCCATACTGACTTGCATATTTATACTGTTTACACATGATGCTACTGACACTTGAAAAATAGTCTACTGCTATCCCATGACTTATGGCATGTTAGTGTACAGTTGGTGGCATCCGAAATTCCCATGCAGCTTTGAGCTCTATTCAAATATTTTCTAGACCTCTAGAATTCAGGAACTTTTCTAGCCACGCTTTATCTTCTGGTAGTATTTGTTAGGAACACGACGAAAATATCCAGCCGATAATTAATTTCTTGCCATGTTCTTTTGAGCATATCGATATCCACCTTCTTAATAGCAACCGGATTCGGCGTTTCAAATCCGTAATGTCCTTAACTTTGTGAAACATAATAAAGAGATTTTTAATAGGCATTTACAAAAGAAAAAGCGCTTTATTACACCCAGAAAATAACCATCATCATTAGGAATAGAGTTAATAATTAGTTTGATATTATTCCTCCGAGATAATTTGCTTAAAAATACTAATTTGCCATACGACATTCAAAATGAGCCCCCCAACTTCAGAATTTATCTCGCAGTTTATATGCAATCTGCTTTCTTCTTCCGTTCTCATACGATGTTGTAACATTAATTAAGTTTCGTTTAAATAGTCTCTCAAAACTTTACCTTTGCTCATATAAAATCATTGCGAAAACTTTGTTAGTTTTGCTTGTCAACATTTTAAATCGGAATTGCTTTCAAAGTAACTGTCTAGTACCCTTGACAGAGACGGAAATTGTTATTCCGAATGCTCAGCATTCTATTAGACTCCTTCCACGACTGAATTCTTTATGAAAATTTGCTAATTAAAGACCGCGACATGATGGGTGACATTTTTAAAAGTCATGGTCTCGAATTTAAAACTCATTAGATACCAAAATAAAAGAATAAACGTTTTATTCATTTTGTTGTATATTGCATCGGAGACAAACTTCTGGGAAAAACATTATCTTTTCAATAACTTTGATACGTTTAAATGGTCTTTTCAATAGTGATTTGGTGTTCTGTTTTAGTGCTATTCTCTTTCTCTGCCATTTTTACCCTTTAAATTATTTCTATTTAATATCCATGTCTTGCACATTCAGCGAAGCGCTACATCATCTAATCTCCCAATGTAATATTGATCGTACGAGTCTTAAAAGTCTTTTCGAAAAAAATAAAAAAGGAAACCTCATTAGCTGTTCTATACCACTGCGGTTTTCTGATTATTAAATTCCAGTGACACATCTCCCTCTGTCTCACTTTCTCTGTGCAAGTGTGTGTGTCTCCTCCCCTCTGCCCATTTTAGGTTCTTAAATGCGACACACGTTCTTTGAGAATTTGTTTTACACCAACGACCCAATCAATACGCCTTTCGACGGATTATAAGGCGAACCTGCTCGGTTCCGTCTTTGCTTCTGGGCCGGGAAAAGAGTTGAGCGCTTCGTTGATGACTTTCCGATAGAAAATGGGCTGAAACCGCCCTTCATCACTCATCTGCAAAAGAGATTTTCCTCTCTTTCCTATGACAAACCTAATAAATTTTGCTTATCAGCAAATTTCTGTAAACATGCCAAAGATGAATTTTTTATGACGTTATGTTTTCTTTAAAACCATCTTTGAACACTTCCGTTCCTACCTGCCAACAGAATGTAAATAATTTACGGGCTAGATCAATACATAATTCACACTCAGTGTGAAATACCCCAAACGCATTTCACATTAAATCACCCGACATTTTAATTGGTTTGACATACACTTTAAACTTCTCGTCTCCCTTAAATTATAGAGAAGAGATGCCTAAAAGTACACAAGTACACCCCCCCTCCGCTATATAACTGGAAATTTGGAGTTCTTTAGAAATTGTGTGTAGAAAGCAGCAGAGGGCTGTTCTGAAAATGAAATCTTACCATAAAAATTTACCATTTGAACATTATATAAATTTAGTGAATCAAACTTAATATTGTATATATGCTTGGCTAATGTGCTTTATTAAATTAACGGCTATATATGGTTGATAAGCAATA
>JAHWFO010093982.1:1418552-1435891 GCA_023313115.1 Rhysida immarginata
TCGTAACGCTTAGACAAAATAACAAGGAGAGCTGCAGAGATTTTGCCGCTTGGTATCCAATGTGGCATGAGGAAGGAGATAGAAATTGCCGCTTTTTCTCTTTTTTCCCTTCTGTAAACTAAGCACTAGTCGCTGAGCGATTGTTTTCGACTAAGGACAAACTTCTTAAACGAGACATAGTTTCCGTTTTTAATATGTTTGTACTACCATTACTTGCAATGAAGGACGCAGATGAGGATGTTCAAACAATAATGATAATAATGTAGAATATATTCCGACTTTTGAAGGTAACAAATAAAAGCCTTCCGTGAAGGGCTGCGAACATTCCTCGCAGATGAAGAGCTTTTTAAAGAGGATAACACTATTCAACAAAGCGAAGGATATTGCACGACGAAATGCCCCTATAATATGGTCGTCTTTATTGTCATACAAGATATTGCTGGGAAAATAATGGAAGAAGGTGACGACACACTGGCTTATTGGCTTACCACATTATAATCTTAACGTTTTTGTTTTAGTGGTGTTTAAGCAATCTGACCCCAACGATAGATTTTCGAAAGATAATTAATACTTTTGTTTTTATATTCTAGCGATTATAGAACACAAAGATTACTTACACAAAAATATTAAAATTAGAGGCTTTCATTTAATATACCAACAAAACGCTGAAAGCATCTAAAAAGAAAAATCTGATTAGTCTTCAAGGAAAGATTGCAAATACAACACAGAAGAGGTTTTACCGGAACGCCATGCAAATTAATGGATACACTTAGACAATTACAATTTTTAAACGATTGCAGTTGCGGAACAGTCACTTATTACGTGGGAACATACGTAAAAGTATAAATCAACAGAATGGTCTAGAGAAACCAAAAATCGCTTGACCCATCAGCACATGGACAACTTTACCAAACGATTCATCCGAGCACTATAATCAGTTGGGAGGTATTTGCTTCGAATCGCGGTGGAAGCTGAATGGCATGCACAACCAATTGTCAATGCTGCATAGTGCTTGAAGTAAAGGCAATACGAGGCAATGCGGAGCGGCAATAATGCACATCAGAACAAGTCGATAGCCATATTGGATACCAAGCAATAGCAATCAAATAGACAGTGACCGCATTTTGACAGTATCTATGAAAGTCTCAGTAGATAGTAGTAGAATACCAAATCACATTTTATACAAAAAGAACTATACACAAAAAAATAGCAAAGTGTTATTTCCAGTTCTTGGTAGAACTCTTTTGTCCCATTCTGTCGTTTTGATGATGATCGGACCATTTTTTAAGATTAAATCTTTTCACGTAGAATACGGCCTGGGTTTCGAAACTGGGATGCCACTCTTAAATCGTGAATATCGTGAATATAACGAAAAACACTGAATACGAAAAATTTAATAACATGAAAACTATTAATAACAGATATATGAACGATATTACATTCGATAGAGTATTAAAGAAAACATATTTTAGACACGGATTGACGTCATCGAATATGTGCGCAGTGGCGGGCATTAATTTAGTCTAACTTCGGCTTCTGTCGTCACCTTTTAGATGTCGTTTGTTTTGTCTTTAAACCGCTTTATAAATTAGATCGAAAATTATCAGCCTTCGAAGTGTGGAAATTTCGCAAAAAATTACAGAATAATACACATTTATGCATAAATATCCAAGAAGAATTGTAGAAAACATCCACCGAAAAACAGATCGAGAGATGGGGAGTTCCAGTAAACCCGAATGTCGATGCTAAGCGTCAATGATCTCGGCGGGAGCACTCAATGTTGAGAAGTCTTTCCGCCAAGGTGAAATATAGGAATGCGCCAAGTATTTCCATCGCTCAGTTCGATGCAGCTAGCATATCTACTGATATAAACGTTTCATAAACAATTTGACTTAAACAAAGAATTCAACCCATGGAGGCCGATAATGAGCCACAACCATCAAATTAACAGCAGTGCACCAAATGATATATGTGTGGAGCGATACGCGATACAAATTATCACCGTATATGCGAGAATTTGGGACAATGTTTTGAGAATGCTTTGCTCGTAATTTTATTTAAGTTTTGGCGAAAAATAATGTGTCTTTTTATCAATTAATTTCTAAATAATGAAGAACAAAATGTCAGTAAATATATAGTAGATAAGTGTTTGTAATTTAAGATATGAAGGTATTTATGATATGTTGCAACTCTGTTCGTTGTGTGAAAATTTGATGTGTGAAATTCCGTTCCTTAAATTGCGTTGTACAAAATTATTCGCCTGAATTAGCGACCGTGCCCTGACTCAGCCCCGTCCGATTTTATTTTTTCAATTTCTATTTACATATGACATCACTAACATTCTGCTTAGAAATCCCAAGTGACTGTACAGGACGTTTGCTGTATATCACCGCATATCATTTCACGTTGAAGTCTGTTAATTACGTTGAACGTCTTGTCTTGCATTGCACTTTTGCAACAGAAGGCAAGTATATGTCAGGTTTACGTCTATAAAGATCGTGTAGGGGAGAGTGGGTAACAGTGAGACACACTTTTTTCATGTTACAATGGATCAAATGCAACGAATTTTTTCTGTGAAATACTAAACTTATACAGCTATGACGTGATTTAATTTCAGATTTTATTATGAAAAACCTTCGATGAAAAAAAATCAAACAAATTCTCACTATTCACAAGGGTTGGGGAAGAATGAGACATGCTTTTTTGGTGCATTTATTTTGATTTAAAATTATTAGAATAATTATCAATTGAATTACAATATATTCTTCTAAATTTAAAAAAAACTTAGAAAGATTAAAATCATACATTAACACTGAAAAGGAGTACAAAAAGGAGAATAATAACACTATTATAATATGTTGGCTTAAAATTTTATAACTATTGTGATTTAAGGAAAATATAAAATATGAAATTCTTTTGCCAAACAATAATGATTCTTTGATATACTACATCATGAAGAATTCAACATGCTGTGGTGGGTAACACTGAGAAACCCGTCTCACTGTTCCCCAAATCATTTTGTCTCACTGTTACCCACACCATATGGTTTAATTTTTCAAGCCTGTAGGCCTAAGTTTCCATTTCATTTTTAAATCGCTTATAGATTTCAGAAAGCTTAATGAATAAGCATTCCATATACGTATAGCTATCTTTTTATCAATTGCTATAAACGTGGTGAACAATGTACTATAATTGGCAATCAAGAAAATTTACATTACTAACCTTAACTTACGCATGTACAGTTTTCTTGCGCCTGCAGGGATTTTAGAGAACTGAAACTAGATGGGTGCATAGATGATTAAGTTCACCTTTTAGCTATGGTAGCACTAGTTGCTGGTGATGTCTTTTCTGGATGCTACATTGAATGTCTCACTGTTCCCCGTGTCTCACTGTTACCCGCTCTCCCCTATTTGTATAAAAAATACTTTTTATTTTTGTAAAAACAGCTGCTAGAATTCAGGGACCGTTTGGAAATATTAAAAATTGAGATTCTTCCTTACTTGTTACTGTTAGATTATTGAAAAACACGGATATAAGCTGTTCCTTTACATTTTTATTTAAGCTGTAATTTATATCCACTTCTTTTCTCAAGCGAAACTGAAAAGGACAAATGAGAAGCTAGTAATTTATTTGATCAAACCTTCTTTCTTGTGAATAATAAAAAAGGCACAAAAAGTGAGAGAGATTCGTGTTCATTATTGTTTGAAAGTGAATACTCCCAATTCCGTTGTGATGTTTCTCTCCTCTTTTCCCTCTTTTTTTTTTCTTTCTTTCCCCTCCCTAGGGTGGAGGATGACCTAAGACTTGCAACGGGTGTAAGAGAAGGAGAAGGAAATCAATGCAGGCTCACGTCGAGCACGAGGCGAAGCCACTCAGCCAACCGATAAAGAGAAGAGAAAATTCTTCAGTTGAATATGCAAAGAGGCGCGTCTGTAGGCCTAACGCAAGAATGGCGGGAAGGCAAGGAAAAAAATTAAAAGGATCTCTTTCCTTAAAGAAAAACTCAATGATTTTGTCCTAGAATTTTTCAGCAAGAACTTACTATATATTTACTTTTTAATGTTATAATTAAAGAAATATTTCCTTTTTCATTGAGAAAAAAAATATTCAGTATTTAAAGTGATAAATATATATTTAAACCTCAAGTTCAGAGAACCAAGTTTGCACCAAAAATGAGGAGATAAAATGTGTTTTTTAATGAGGTTACTGGAAGAAAAACATTCAGCTTAATAAAATATACGTAAAACAGATTTGCTCACTGATGCCGTCACAACTAACAAAATGAGAAGGAACTCGTACATATGCATAAAAACTACGATTTTTATCATCGTCTAGGAAACTCATTTATCCATCTCCGTCTAGGAAACCCATAAAAACCCATAAAATCCCATGCAAGGAAACTTGTACATTACATCGAACAATCTACTAGCTACACATAAAAACTGAGAGACGTTACTTTGCACTAACAAGTAAATGGTAGAAAATGTAAGAATTTGCATGAAATCTTTCTTATTATCTCAACAAAAGACAACTTAAAGAAATGCTCGATGCTATTTTCCATTTCAATAAGCCGAAGGCCAATTTTAATGCAGCTCATTTTTCCTAGTGAGAGAATTCGATTGGTTCCAAAGCCGCAGGCCAAGATAAGAGCATTAGCGTTTGATGATGTAATCAAAAAATCACGATAACTCAACACAGTAACTGTTCCATAAATAGCTTCTTTCATAAAATCTATACATACAGATTAAATTCATGTATGCCAATTCATATGCCAAAAAAAATCGGTTTTCAGATTTGCCGACATGCCGCAAGCATCTAAGTTAGGTTATCGAAAATGCTTGGATTGCATAATCTCTTTTTAGATACTAAAATGCTGTTGAGGATTTGTAATGATTTTTAACGTGACATCTCATTAAATCGTATTTAAAAATTTATATTTAAGAAATAATTTCTGCGAGTGGTTTTTAGTCGTCCATTCTTTGGAGTTCATTTTCCTCCTATCTCCGCTAGAGATATTATATCCGATAGAGTTTTCTATATCTGTCGAAATACGCCTGTGAGAACCTTTTAACATCGACTGCCCAAAGATAGAGTCGCACTCGACGATGGTAGAGCACACTTCCTAAATTTCTGCGTATGCATTGAATATGATTTTTTTTACAGATACGAGAACCATTTCAAGAGACATAAGAGTGGCGTTATCGCTCTCATTATTAAGTAGCGGAAGAATGGAGCTACTTATTGGTTTCCTAATGTCCGTCTGTCCGTCTGTCCGTCCGTCCGTTTCCTTCATAATTTCCGCATTTTTTGAGGTAGAAGGTTGAAGTTCGGAATGTAGCTTATTATGGGCATGTGCACCTTCACTATTTAGTTTGGTTTTGATTAGCCCACTGGGGTCGGAATTTCGGGGGTGGAAAGGTCTACGTGTATTTAGGAGTGAAATTCGGTATGCAGATTCCTCTAAGCAAAATCTACAGTACTACTAAATTTGGGCCAAATTGTCCCAATAGGTTCGGAGTTGTATGGGTGGCAGTTACTTGGTCTTTAAAACTATGGCAATCTATGGCATGTGATAAATCATTCGATCGGAAATGATGAGAAACAAAATAAGATAAAGCTCTTTTACACTTTCTAAATACTATGTTCGAGAAAATCAGTTTTTTGATTTAAAAAAATTGGGGAGGGGGTTAAAAAGTGAGTGAGATAAAAGGGTAAAAATAGATGATCCTATACCTTCCTCAGGAGGATTAATTTTTTGTTACATCAGTTATGAGTCAGAATTCAGTCTAAAAAGTTGAACTTTTGCTTGTCTCTATACCTAAGAGTTGTGCCGTATAACTGAAGAAGAAATTGACTCGGGTCAGAATTACATCAAAATTCAGATTTTATAAGAACGAAGCGCAACGAAATTCCCAAAAGTTTGCTTGATCTGCCACATGACTGATCTGTTCCCCAAATTGAACATGTTTTGGTGAGAGGACCCGGTTAATCAGACAGCTCTGCAAAATGAAGGTGTCCTTTTCGGAATACAGAACTTGCCCAAACCTTAGAAAACTTTGATAAATAATAGTGGAGATTACACTGAAGGATTTGAGTTATTTGGTAAAATAAATTTGCTTTTCAATTTAAATGACCTTCGTATAAGAAATAAAGAAATTAAACTGGAGCTAACTCCAACCTTGACAGTCGAGGTTCCTGGTTCGAATCCAGGTCGCAGACTTTTTCCACCCATTTCTAATTAATATTATTTAACTTTCATACATCTAATTTCAGAAAACTTCTTTTCTCTATTTTACTTTTAGAAGTTGTGCTCATTTTAAGATCTTGAAGAACTTTAATGGGCTCAGTTTTGCTTTCTGCACGAAACATTTCCCTCTGTAATTACACAGGCATTTGCAATTTATTATAGACGGGAAAGCATCACAGCTGAAATCCCAAAGAAAATATGAACAAACAATCCTCTTAAACTTTAAAAAAAATCATAACATTAATTTCATGCATTTTTTTTATCATCTTAGGTGTTAAAGTAGAATTTTCGTGTGCGCATAAATTAAAATTGTTGGAATTCAATTATACGTAGAAATTGTAGGAAAATTTTTTAAAGACACCTTGGCTACATCACTTTAAAGATCATACGGAGGACTAGGTGATTATTACTCGATAGGATTTTGAAATTATACAATAATTAAAAAAAAAAGCTTAAGCATTCTTAAACCATAAACGCATTAAAAGAAATTACATGGTTAAATTTCTCCCTTCGTTCGGTTTTTCCCATCCCTTCTTTCATTTCCCTGTTGTTCGCGTAGAGAGCGCCGAATACTTGGGATTGTTGTCCAATTTCACTCGTGACTGGTGATTGCACGGGGGCCATTCAATTAAATCTAATGGCGTTTTCAGCTAAATTCTAATTCCTTTAACTTGTCTTCAACTGTGCGAAACTAAATGGACATTAAATGGAATTCATTTCATTCCTCAGTGAGTGTCGACTCCATTCCTTTCAATAAGTGACTCTTGAAACTCTAATGAAAATATTATAAGCCATTAGCTCGTGTTCGAATATTCAATATCGAACACTCCTAATGAAGAATATCTAAGAGCTCCTCCCCGAGATCTAATTATTCTTTCACAAGAAAATTAATGATCACTGATATGTGTTTTTAAAGATCGAATATGTAAATAACATACACTGATGTTTTACAGTACTTTCTTCTCCATTTTCTTCATTTAATGCACGATTCATTCTCTGGACTGCTTCCACAAGAAAGAGAAATAATGATTTCTTTTCTTTCCACTTTCATCACATTTTTAAATCCTCGATCGATAGTGGGATAGTTTCTTTTTTTTTTCCTCTTCTCTCTCTCTCTCTCTCTCTCTCTCTCTCTGTCTTTTAGATTTCCAGAGTTCTTAATCCTGATCAGAAACGGGTGCGGGGGAGGGAAGTTGAGTGTAGAGGTAGGCGTGGGTTTGAGAACGACCTTATACACTTGGAGCGACCTTCCACTTTCCCCTTTTCAAAAGTGGAGCGTTTAACCAATCTAACGGCAATTTTGCGAATCTTTTTCATTGCCAATTTACAAACAAAGAAATCATTCGAATGATTAGCACGCTCTCTATCCTCGGATAACGACATTTTTATCTGAAATCAATAATTGGAAGAAGGAGAACATTATGACAAATGAAATGGAGAGAAAATTGCATTCTTTCCTAACACACTCTCTCGCTTTTCCAGCTAATAGCACTTAATGCAAATGTTATGCTTTAAATACATTATTATCAATTCATTGTAAATGCCAAGAAAAATTAGTGTACATCACGATCTTGTGTTAAAATGCAGATTTTGACTTTTTTAGCAAAAGTGAAATAATATTCTGATCTGGATTTCTTATTTTTTTCTTTCAATCTATACAGGCGATTCAAAAATGCTCCCAGTACACCTCATTCCAAAAGCGTTTTCACTTAGGTGAATAATGTTCGGCCGCTTTACAAAATATTAAACCAGTGAAATTAATCAGTTCAAGCAAGAAGTCGAGTTCGAATTGCATTAATTTTACTAGTTTAAAGTCGATTAGTTTTAGTGACTTGATGTATTGCAAGAACGCCGAACATCATTTCACCTATGTGAAAACGCTTTTAGAATGAGGTGTACATTTTAATAAAACAGATCGTTTTTTAAAAATAATCTCAACATCTCAATGTTTTTGCAAGATTTTTTAAATAAATTTTGTGATCAGTATATAGAAATCGGAATATTCGATATGCCTTCATATCACTTGATTACCTTGACTAGCTTGAATATTGCTTCAATTTATCTTTTCTTCATTGGATATAGAAAAGGACACTATTACAGTACCACAGGCCCACATATTGATCGAGCCATTACTTATGATAGATAAAACGAAAATGCATGAAAGGAAACCAGCAAGGAAAAAATATGTCGTATGAATGCTTTAAAATGAAAAACAGTAAAACCAGGACGATGAACACATAGCGAATTTGAAGAAGCGGATGTGGCGGAAAATATTATGATGCTCATACACAGAAGGGTTCAATGGACTATGTACAGTAAAATATTGCCCAGTCCGCCATTCTGGGTGATTTGTCGGAACGTGGTCTTGCAACCGCTATGAACAATACGCGAGTATCTGCAGAGTTCTGGCATCAGTGGGCTCCGGTCCACATGCTGGTGGATGACAGTTCCTCGTTTACCCATCCTCGCTGTTTGTATAGGCTACAGAGGACTCCCTGATTTTAAGAGTAAACAGAAACGGAGATCGATAGAGGAATGGAACAAATGATATGTTGATTTCGAAAGTCATAAAAATCTGATACGGAAGTTTCAAAATTAGTCACAAATTAGTTACAAATGTTGCCGACAAGTGGCGTTGTATGCTGTAGTCGCAGTACAGAGTCCGAGAAATAGGCTATAAACTGCCCTTTGCAAGCAGCCATTGCAATCACATCACAATCGATTCAAAATGTGCATTTTTCACAGCACAGTACTGGCGCAAACGAAGAGTGAAATTTTCATTTACTGCAACTAATTTTGTAAGTTCCATATCAGATTTTTACGGTTTTCAAAATAAACATACTACTTGTTTCATTCTTTTATCGATCTCCGTTTCCGAGATATTTACTCTTAAAATCAGGGAGTCCTTTGTGAAACTTCCTGTACTTACAGCAGCGGTACATGAACTGCGCTTTTTTAAAAATGGTTCCGAGGCCTGTGACAACACAATTCATCTTTTATCAAACTTTGATAAATCAGGAGCTTTTCCCATTCCCTGAGACGGGAAATACACTAGTGATAAAAAACAGGCTCTGGAGTTGTATATACTCGTACACAGAGACATGAAGCAGATAAGAGTAGTCGGTAATGCTGGTCAATGTACAAACGCCAGCAAGTGGACACACAGATAGAACATCTGTTACCACGTGAATCTGTTCTGAAAAATCCGATCTCTTAAGACCGAAGGCGGTTTGGAAAGGCTGCGTGTGTGTACTCTCCCGACAAACAAAGGAGTCCTTCATGTTAGTAAAAAGATGCGCTGCAAATGGGTTAAAAGTCTAGTCTCATTTGTGGATTATCTGCATTGGGAATATTATTTGCAAATGCAAGGCGACCTACAGAGAAAGCATCCAGAAAAATAACAGCGAACACGACAGCATTCATCGCTGATACATTTGTTCAAGCAAAAGTTCTACAAAAAATTCATCAACCCAGCGAAGCTTAACAGAACAAGAATGTGTTTCTCAAGAAACAAGTCGACGTATCATTCATGAATGCATGGTTTGAAATGTTGTCACAATGCCCATGGAGACAAGGTGACGGTAGTGCATATGCAAGAGCGCCTAATGAATGCCAGAAACCTATACGAAGGTTACCTGGCAGTGACCAAAGGCAATGGAATGTTTCATTAGATGAAGCCTAGTTATTTGGATGGTACCAATAAAACAGGTGTCATTTTCTATCGACAAGGATGACAAAGATATTTTTCTTAATATTCTCTAAACGAGAGAATTTCTTATATTCCTACAATTTGAGGAGTCTTCTAGTCCAAAGATTTTTATCTTCATCAAACACGATGATTTTTTTTAAAGATTACAAGCAGTGCTTTGTACTTAGTCTATTTTTAAATTCATTACTCGTATTTGCTATGAAACGTTACTACTTAAAATCATGAAATAAAATCATGATCTAAAAAATAAAAATATAACCCATGAAAATAGATATTTTTATAAGTTTTGACGATCCACCGACATAGATATTTATGTGGATGTTAATTTTTTTTCTGATGTTATCTCTATACCACTTCTATCACTTTCTAAATTATAAAAATAAGTAGTGAAAAATGAATTAAATTTTAGTCGAATAAGTGTAGATTTAACAAGTATAAAATAAATATTCAGAGAACAATAAAGCCGGCCCATTTTGATTTAAACGCTACTCTCTTTTCGGCTTCCTTCTTCGCAGATCGCATCGAAAGCCCGTGATTGTCAATCTAATTTTTGGCAAACAAACCGCTAACTACGAGTCTGCAAAGCATTGGGCACCTCTATCATATTAACTCATTTAATTAGGCATTCATTTTTTCATTCATTACATCGTTGCCTGCTCTTATTCTATTGCGATAATATCAGTTAAATACTTGGTAAATTTGAGTGAAGCGACGAGCACAAATCAACATTTCCGAATTAAGGAACCATCAGAGCAATAAAATTACTTTCTCTATCGAAATGTGTATTTAGACAAAATTACCTAATTTATTAGGTAAATGTCATTACAAATATTTCGCGTTTCGATTTAACTGGGATAAACAATGCGATACATAACTGGAAGCTTAATTTTATAGTAAAAGTATTCTTGCCTAATAGTGAATTTCAAGCTCGATGTTTTAACTGATTGTTAAAAAAATTGCTTACAGTGATTAGCTATATAATGTTGAATGATATTCCGATGTTGCAAAAAGATGTAAAGGAAGAAAACCGAATGGACAAAACTTAAGAACAAACCAAACATTATGTAGTGTTATGAAATTTTTCATTTATTAAGCTGAGCATTAACTGAAACCAGCCGGTCGGCAAGCCTCTTCAAAAAGCGCCTGAGGAGAATACTGTACAATAGTCCGTTTCTTTGTGTCGGTAGCGAAACCTGACGAAAGTGGCCTCTTTAGAAAGCAGTCCTATGTCATATGATTCAGACTTTTGTTGGCTTCAAATTTTTTTTTCCTTTTCCTTTTTTCTTCGAAAACGTCAAAAAAATTGATTTCTTCCAAAACGTCTTTATTTCGGAAATGGAATTTAAAAAGCTTCAGCCATAAAGTAAATAGGTGGATGCAAAATCAATAAAAATAATGAAAACACTTTTCCACGTAGAAGTTTTAATGCAACACGTATGTACTTTTCAAAGATCAGGTCCTCTTCATCGGCGTGATAACGCAGAAACTGACCCCTCGCGACGAGCGCAGATAAAATAAGGCAGAGTTGACGCAGGGGCACCTGGCAACAAGCGGAGCCGTCCAAAAATAGTAAGGGTTGCAACAAAGAATAAGAAGAACAACAACAAACCCAAATATTACCATATGCACAACTAGTTCTCGCAGTAAACCACCTCCTGTGCTCCTCCCTCAAAACCCATTCCACATCCTCGAAACAAGCCCCACTGCCAGCAAACCACCCCTTACCCTGCCCGCCGCGCAATGAACATATTGAATATATTAAAGAAGCCAATGATTAATCATGATATTTGTAGAAAACCAACCAGTCAGTGACGTCCATGGGACCACGGTCAAAGTTAAGGAGCTCTTGGGGAGACTTATTGGTGATTTCCAGGGATTCAGCAAGATTAAGTAATTTGGGGTTTCTCATAGTGTGTACAATTTTGAAGACACATTAATAAAATTTGCGATTCGTTATTAGGATATGATCTTCAAAGCTGAAATTATCACCACTGTTTACATGAGAGTAATGTTCTTTAATCCTAGTATTTATTTTACGACGAGTCTGACCTACGTAGCATTGACTGCACGATCCACAAATTATTTCATAGACTCCACTTTTATCACTATCGTAGGTGCTGCCAATTTATCTTTTGAGGTTGTTGCTACTTTTGTATTGACGTTATAGTTCAGGTCTTGTTTATTTCTTAAGGAAGTGGTTCTTTTTTAAGCAGTTCTTTTAAGCTTCAGCCTTTTTTATTCCACCTAATTCGAAAGTTGACACTTTCACTTTCAAGGAAAGGTCTAAGCTCGAAACGTCACAAGTCAGTTGTGTGCAGGTGCGGAGCACTTTTTCTTAGTTGCATTTATTTGCCTTTGCAAAAAAAAATCACTTTAGTCATATGAACTTCTCTATCGATATAGGGAAACTGATTATAATAATTTTGCTGATATAATCTCTTGTTCATGGAAGTCCCAACTGTTGTATTGCAATATTAATGTTACACTCTGTCCGAAAAAGACGATTGCATTCTACTTGAAGTTTGGGCTTTGTATATCAAGCCAAACGAAACATATACGGTCGAACCCCCGTTATTGCGAATTTCGTGGAACCAACATTTTGAACGTAGTACCCGGGAATGAAAAGAAATTCCGATAGTGCTATGAATCAAGTGAACCTGATATTAGGTTGTTAAGAATTATTGTTATTCGTTTTTTAAGAAAAATTATTGGGTTATTATTATTTGTTTACATGAATGAATATAATATTTTGCAATAGGACTGTTCACAGAACTATAAAAATTGAAAAGAATTGGTGGAACATCATTGACTTATGACTTACAGGACTTATGGCTTAATTTCCTCTAAAATTGACAATATACGTTTGTTAGATGGCGCAAATTTTTGATCACTCTCTGATTCTTCTTCAGATTCGCTATCTTCATTTTTTCAGTCTAACAATACTCCACTATGTCCTCAATGTTAATCATCTACTCTGACATATTCTTGGAACGCTATTCTCGATATAGTCTTTGACTTCGAAGGATTTCCCATTCTTCCGACCCTTCGAATTCTGACTTCTTTGATTCCTCGATGTTGTCAGAAAATTCAGCCTCTTTAAATCCCACCTTCTAAAAGCAGTTTGCGATGATGCTTGTCGGGAGCATACAACCTGCTTCGGCACATTCACTAAGGCGTCTAAGACGATTTATTTTTTCTGCTTTTCTCTGTCATCCAACGTGCGAATAATGTCTTGCACCAGATTTTTACAGAGAACTTGCTTCCCAGAATGTATGCTCCATATGTTCTTTGGCAATATGTGTGAAGAACAATTATCAAGAAATAAGATGGCTCGTTATCCATTATTATAATTACCAATCAGAATTCGCGTTTTCGAATAATACGTGCTTCGTTGGTTAAAATTTTTTGCTGGTTTGTTTTTTCTTCTTCTTTTCCTTTTTTTTTTCTTTTACCTAAATACGGGAATTCGTATTAATAGAGTTCGTAATAACGGGGTTAGACTATGATTTAAATTCCAACACCCTAAATAATACAAGACATTGTAGTAAATGACAGCCTTTTAAAATATAGGTTTATGGTTGCTTGTTCAAATTTATTTCCATAAAGTTGGAAGAATAGGTTACCCTATCCTTTGTCAATTTTTCTCTACAAGGTCGCTGTTGAAGGGTCTTGGTCAAGTGGAACGACCGCTGCACTCATTTCAAGAATGTTAAATTTTGCATTGCAATAGGTTTTTTTTTTAATTTTTCATCTTCAAAAACAGAGTGCGGATCTTATCAAATTGCCTTATATTTATTCACGTTCTTCCTCTTCGTATTGACTCTTCCACCTTAGTAGGTCGTCTACTTTTTTAAGTTTCCTTTTGCCCGAGAGTGCAAGTCAAATGAGCTTTGCATTGGTTACCTTTTTTTCTTTTTTTTTTTCTTTTTTTTTTTTTGTTGTTTCCCATTGGATTGCTAGAAGTTTCGGCGGTTGCTTTTAGCGACTATTTCACGGATGAAGGGATGCAAATTGTAAATGCTGTCAAACAGATCGGGCTTCCACTTCACTTTTTTTTTCTTCTTTCCATTTCCGCTGCTAGGTTCGCCATTTTCCCATCGATTTATATTAAGACAGTTGGAATACACAATTCGCTGAGATATAAATGTGGAAACGGTGGATAAAGGTGAGCATAATGGGAGTGCAATTTTATTTAAATTTACCATTATATAATCCATTTTTTGTAATTTTCAAACAATTAATGAGTCTCCAATGAATTCATCTTCTTTAAATAGCGCTTCTTAAATTGAAAGTTTTTCCTGCTACATTTTATAAGAAATCTCTAATTTCGTTTCAATAATTTGACTTGGAAAACATTCATTAAGGGTAATTTAGAATTAATGAATGAATACGATAATGAAATAAAGAAACATGCCTGTATAATTTGCTAATTGCCTTTCAACAACTTGAGTAAAAAGCTTTTAAATTTTAGATTTTCCACTTACAACTAATTATAAAAAAAACAACAACAGGTTTCTGTTGTTTTTCTAAAACACTAAATTTTCCTCAAACTATAGACGTATAAAGTAAACACTCTTAAAATTTTCCTCAAATTTAAGTCTGTATTTGTTTTTGGAAAAATTCTTGACGCAAAAGGATAGATCAATACAGGGCTACCATGAAAAGATAAATTCCGTATTTTTCAAACCATTACGCATACAGATATAGTTTGATACATGAAAAGAACCATACACCCACCATGTTTGCATCGTAATGCACCAGCTGGCAGCACGAGTGCAGTCCTTTGCAAAATGGCGACTAAGCAGGAAAGAGCTTGTGTGTGTTGGAACTTACGGAGATGTACGACTGTTATTGCAGTGCAGCGTGCATTCAGAAGAGAATACAGAAAAAGAACCACCATGGTAGTTAAAGGACTTGGTTGTCTGCGAAAACGGAAAAGCACCGGTCGACCAATCAGAGAGAGAGCGAGGGAGAGTTTGGACGCGAGTCCTGTGACCAGAGGGACACACATGGCAATTGGCGAATTTACGATTCTTTTCATACATCGATTATATTTGTACAGACATGTAATAATAACTAGAAACACTACCAACGAGGCTTTTATTTTGTTCATGTTTACTCACTATTATTTAGAAACATCAAGTTTTATTAACAAAAAGGTATTGAAACAAAAGAAAAGGTCCAGGAATAGCAATATTGGTAGCGTCTTTTTTAAGGTTTCAACGCGTATCGAGTATCACCTCAACTTCAGGAACTATGAACGACTTGTAGAAGATGAGGTGATATTCGATACGCGTTGAACACTTAATAAAAATGCTACCAATATTGCTATTCCTGGACCTTTTCTTTTGTTTCATTCAAGTCAGCAATATAGATCAGAATGCAACCTTCAAAAAGGTAACTTTAATAATTTTTAAGATAAGCATCTACCATGAACTTTCAAACTATTTTCTGAAAACAGAACTGTAAAGAAAAATTAAAAACACTAATGCGATAGAAATTTTAGAAAGGCTTTTAGTAGTCTATCTTTCCCCGATTCCCTCTTTTGCAGTCTTTCATTGGGCAATATCTTCCGAGGATTCACGTAGTTTGGCAACAGAAATGTACTGCTTGCCATTGGCATAAACTGCTCTCATAAGATTACTCCATAGATCACCCTCATGGGTTTAAATCAGGACTGCATGCTGGCCAATATAAAATTGCGATATTTTTTGTTCAGTAACCACATTTTTGTTGTCTCTGCTGCATGCCAAGTTACATTATCTTGCTGACATCTGTGAAATTACGTAACATGAATAGAAGAAGGAGAACGTGTAATAGTTTCTGATACTTACAAAGGAACTACACGAAACTGTACCTCACAAATTCACACCAAATTGACTATCTTACTCATCTAAAGCTACTTGCAAATTGATGCTTGCAAAATAAGAAATCACGAAATTTTGTTTCTTTCAAAATAACCGCGAAAACGAAAAAATTTGAGCACAGATAACCATACAAAGATTCCATTGTTAAAGCTATAGTTAAAGTGGTGTGTGCGTTTGCTAGGTGAGCAGTGTTATTAAGCACAAAATCTTAATTTTTCTGTACAATTATTCATCTCGAAATAATGTATAAGATGAGGTAACTATCCACGAATCCACTTCATCGGAAAGCAATGGAACTATGAAAGAGCAGCAGATGACAACTGAATGGATTCAGAAGTTTCTAACCAAATTTATTTTTAAAAATAGATTATTAAAATTAGCTAATTTCCATCCACCAAAAAAATCTGTATAGTAATTAATAACCATTTCCTTAATTTATTTTATTTCATCTTATTGATTAATTCGGTAATCTTCGTAAATTTTCCGGAGCTGGCGTTAGGTACTCGCAAATGAAACGAGAGCAAGGCTGTCGAGTGATACGTTGCATTGGTGAGGGAGTATGTATCGCAGGCGCTTTATAATTTTTTAATAAAAACAGAATTCGTGGATAATTACCTCATCTTATACATTATTTCGAAATGAATAATTGTACAGAAACATTAAGATTTTGTGCTTAATAACACTGCTCACCTGCAGTTCTCTGGCGATCGCCGTTAACGATTTTACTTCCCCACTTACCGAAATATTTTTTGAACTTTTAAGTTCCGATTTGAACGAAGCGCTACCGCCACCGCCCAAGGCAATCGCTTGCGCGCAAACAAAGAGTGCGCCGTACACCATCGTGTAATTTCCTTGTTAATGGCATTCAAGCGACCACTGACAACTACTAATTAGCTTTGCCACCATAAGCAAAAGTACCTCAGATCATAAAAGAACCACCTCCATAACCCACTTTGAAAAAACAAAAAAAAACAAAAAAAAAAACAAAACTGGTACATGTACATCTGGATTGTACAGGTTTACTTACAAGGGAACTTCGTACCCCTTACTGACAGCGATTTTAACAACTTTGAATTATATTATTCTTCTAACAAAACTGAATCCACATGCCAAAAAAGAAAACCCGCAATTTTGAATTGTGCGCACGCGCCACCGAAAAAGAAACGCACTTGCTTGCTTGCGCGCATGAAGAGAAAAGGAAAGCTATTGCTACGCCCACAGAGTACACAGAGCGCTTATAGCCTCAAAAGCGCGTCGCCTCTTGGCAGCCATCTTGTGGTGGGACGATGCCGCGTTTTACACTGTAGAAGCCATACTCAAAATAGCGAATAATCCGCTTTTTACCTGGTATACGTTGATTTTCATGTGAAATTTTTATATTTTCCCAAAACTATGTTTCATTGATGCACAAAAAAGTGATTTTTTAGGTAACATAGGAAATAAAAATTAATGTTCAACTGCTAGATGGCCTTACATTTTCTCAGTTTCAACTTAATTTAAATAAAATAAAATATAT
>JAHWFO010093982.1:1436291-1476993 GCA_023313115.1 Rhysida immarginata
GGCGCGTTTATTATGTAGTATTTTCTTATTAAAGTTTAATATTAAACGCGCCACCACACTTTTACATTTTTTTTAAATTCGATTTTTTACATTTTTCTGAACTTTTTAAGGTGAAAGTGTGTGCTTTAAAATTTTTATTTTATATTTTTTAATCTTTTTAGTCTTTATTTATAAAAATTAAGCTTTTTATTTGATATCTACATAAACCAAAAAACCTTGGAAATCTGCCGTCTGATGTCGGGTAAACGTTTAAAATACTTTATGCTGGCTAATCATAAACAATGCTCACCACAATCAACAACTTTGCTAGCACTGATGATCAAATTAACAACGATAACAACAAACAACAATACAGGTAGTCGTTACGTCATGATTACACTGTATACATATTAAACTTACATATTAAATAACTTACGAATAAACGAAAGACTAGTGAAACATGCATTGTCATCTATAAAACGCCGTTGGGGAAAGTTACAGAGCTGTAGGTAGTCAGGAAGTGGGCAAAATATTGATTACAAAATTTTTCCTTCCATTTTTCGATAGAAAAATTATTACATCATGCTTGGAGGTCATCTCCAGTATATATTTAATTATTTATCTAAAAGTGAATTTTTTGAAAGCATTTAGCAGTATCTTACATTGATAATACTGCTGAAAAATGACTGAAATTCTTTGATATTTTTATCAAACAAACATTTTTTAGAAAACAAAACATTTTTAATGTTGGGGACACAAAGAAAGGCTGGTGATATAATTTGCAGCGATTTGGGCATGGGTTGAAAACGACCCACGATTGACCCATATAACGCACGACATCGTATGACTTACAATTCTCTTTTCTTCACCTGTGAAAAGATAACCCGCTGTCTTTTGTTTTTCTCATATTGCTTCCGTATGCCAGGCAGTAGTTTGGCTCATTCCACGGTAGCTAAAGTAGAAAAAACCGTTCCCTACCCTCAAATACGTGCCTAAACACATGGAAAGTACCGTGGCATTTGCGATCTGAGTCCCACCAAAAGATGGCCGCGCGCGAGTTTCCGGTGGCGACGCAGCTGGCTAACACATCTAATGCTGCATGATCGCTCTGTTTACTCTGTGGCTGCGCCCATAGGTGAAGCGGTGCGCATTAATACAATCGGTCAAACCTTGAAACAGAGTTCGTACTGCATTTTGATTCGGCGCAATGATACACCGAAGTTTGCACAACAACAATGGAACTACTTCCACGCAGAAGAAGCAGACGAGAATTCATTGAATCGATTCCAATCAGACTAAATTTTTCTGCTGTTAAATAAATCTCATGTAAAAAAGAAAAAGTAATTAAATAATAATCTCCTAATGTAATTTAATTATATATTTTATATTGTTACTTCAATGATAATGTGAATCAGAACAATGTGAATCACATCAAAATCGTAAGCAGTAAAAGTGTAAATAAAACTGTATTATTGTAAGTATGATACATATGTGGTAAAATTTCTTTTTTGGTGGCGCGTGCGCACACAACAAAATTGTGGGATTTCTTTTTTGGCAAGTGGATTCAGTTTCGTTAGAAGAATAATATATTTCATAATCGTTAAAATCGGTGTTAAAATTGTAGTTCCCTTGTTAGTGGCATTGATGGTCTTACCAGCTGTTCATCCTTGACATGCAGCAAAGATAACAAAAACATGGTTGCTGTGCCAAAATATCACAACTTCAGATTGGCCAGGATGCAGTCCCGACTTAAAGCGCACAGAAAATCTGTGGGTTGATCTAACAAGGACAGTTCATGCCAATGGCGAGCAATACAATTCAGGTCCCAAACTACGTGCAGCCTGGGAAAATATTCCCAATGAAAGACTGCACGAACTAGCAGAAACAATGAAAGAGAGAATCTTTCAGTTTATTTTAAAGAAAGGGGAAAAATAGACTAATAAAACCTTCATAAAAATTCTATGGTATCAATGTTTCTAATTTTTCTTTACACTTCTGTTTTCAGAAAATGGTCTAAATGTTCATGGTAGATGCTTATCTCCATTATTATTTCTTGCTTAAAAATTATTAAGTTACCTTTTTGTTTAAAAATCTTGATGTTTCTTAACTAATAGTGAGTAAACATGAACCAAAAACGCCACTATAGCGTTCTATTATTTTACATGACTGTATGTGTAATACTTTGGAAAATAACAGTGTTTTGAATTCAAACAAATCATGAATAATAGCCCTGTACTTTTTTATATTCTCAATTTTAATTAAAAACTTTACCCTGCCGTTTCAAAAGTATCATCGTATAAAAAACCTTTATAGTGAATATGGCTATTTTCATGAAAAAAGCATAGCAGTGACGTCTCAACACAAAATTTCCTGCAAATTAAAATTCTATTCACATCTTTTTAAATTCGTGGCCTTAAAGGGACTATAACTGTATTCTGGTGTGATAAAAAGGTTTCTGAACATTGCGTGACATAAGATTGTGCCCTTTGAGAAATGAAATTCTTTTGATCATGTTAGAAAATCTCTTTAGACATATTGTTTTTAATAAAATATTCAGCGAAAATTAAGGGAACACAAAGAAAAAAAACTAACTGGCAGGATGCCCCGATGGCCGTGTTCATAAGCATATACTTGGTAAATAAAGGAAAAAGCAGAAAACACTACTCCACATAGAAAAATGTTACTGACTCAGATGTACATTTCGGATTTCAAAAATCCGTCATCAGTGAGTCGAAATGTACATCTGAGTCAGTAAAATTTTTCTATGTGGAGTAGTGTTTTCTGTTTTTTCCTTTATTTATTAAGGTATCCACAGTTTCGGCTATTTTTCTATTTATTACATATACTTGGTATCAAGTGGTTGCTACATAATATGATTGTTAGAACGAATTGTTATGGCAATAATGGTAAAAGTCATCAAATCACAACACAAGCTAGATTCGGGATTTAGTACACACGGCAAAGACTACTTAGGTATTTTCTTATGAAACTTCCATCAGATTTTATTTTTTTATAAAGATGTTGATAGTTAGGATTAATTTTTTTTTACTACAAAATTTCTATCAATATTTGCTTAAAATAATGATTTTTTTTTACATTCGTCAAGATACAAAAGAAAAGTAGCTTTAAAAACTCGTGCAAGCGAATTAAGAATTTCCCACTTCAAATTCAACGACATGACCAGGTTTCATTTTCAATCAGAATTCTCCCGCCACCCTTGTTTTATTCCGCAAGCGTTTCAAGCAAGAGTGTCATGAGCAATCCTTTAAGATCTTTTATCCGTTGCCGGATGAGCGTTTTGTTAGATTGAGTCAACTAGTAGAGATGTCCTACCTTGATCTGACCACAGTGGAATGATCCAGACGAGCAGTCCCAGGAAACCCATTGCTAGGCGGTGGCAAATCCGATCAGCATGGCGATAATTACGTTCTCGTGGCTTTCAATTCCAAAATCACTCCGGGAGAGAAAAGAAAACACTGCGGAATTTCAGGTTCCCCGTTCGGCGAAGAGCAGGAAGCATCGTTTCACCGTCGACCGTTAGAGTCAGGGCTCCTCGTGCGATACTTCCGGTTTCGACTCCTCCTCGGCGGTTAGACGGTGGCAAACATTAATCCAATGCCCTCGATGGCCAGGCAATGAGAGACCTCGTTAAGATCGTCACCAAAACTGAAAGGAGACGCAGCGCCAGCGAGTGTATGCGAACGCGTGCTTTGCTCCTGGGTTCGGCCGTCGTCATAGCGACTGTTCAATGCTCCTCCTGACACTCCGGGATCCATTTGGCGTTGGCGAGCTATCGACGCCGGAGTCTACCAAAAGAATGCCAAAGGGAATTGGACGGCTAAAAGGGGCACCAGACTAATTCTTCTATAGCGACAAAAGCCGTCAAGGCGTTTCCTATAATTACTGTAATTCCTCGTAATAATACCTCATGTCCGCTTCTCATTAAACATTCTACTCTCCTCGTTATGTGCAGGTGTCAAACGCATCATTAAGGCAGGCTTTTGTGTACGCCTGCTCATGAATGATTCAAAAACTGTAAATTAAACAATAAATTCTAAATTTTTACTTCCATACATCGTGCTATTTCAATTATCCTGTCGAAGGAATAAGCATTTCTATTACCTCAATTAACTATTCAAACAAAAACTTATTATATCTTTTCACTTGGAAGCATTATCAGTAATACTTGAATGAACATGCGATATAAACATATAACTTCCTTAATTTAATGTAAAAATAATTAAATAAAATTTAAAAATAAAATTAATAATAAAATAATAATGAGGATGAAAGTCACTTTTTTGTCTTTGGGTTAGATGATATCCAACATTTGAGATCTAGATGATGTCCAATTGATGTCCAAATTGATGTCCAATTGATGAGAGTTTTTCTGATAATGTTCCACTGATGATCCCGTTTTTTAAAACAGAAGACTTTTAAGTTGAATTCCAAAATAAGTAACTTTTAACTGATGATGACGTTGAAATATAGATAAAGGACTTCTTTTTTTATACAAATATAGTTTTCAGAGGGAAGCCTTCTTCTATCTTCAGTGTTTTACTCAATATAAAACAATAATAAAGCAATAAACAGTTTGAAATAATAATTTAAATTAACAATGTGAAAGAAACTTTGACATTGAAGATTAATAAATAATAAGAAGAGAAGTGTTAATTATGATTAAATAATCAAAATTATATCAGAAGAAAAAAATCGCAATAAAGACTAATAAGAGAAGCTTTACACATAAACTGAACAAAAAATGTGACCAATCCAAACTATGAAATTAATAAAAAATGGCAAGTAATACTCATTAAATAATATTGTATTACTCATCTCCCGTAGCCGACGAAAAAGACAGGCCTGGGCGCTCAAAAGTCACCTGACCACAGTTGCTCAGACAACTCTGATCAGGCGACTTTTGAGTGCCCAGACCTGCCTCTCTCGTCGGCTACGTGCATCTCCATTGTTACATATCTTCATTGTTATTTATCTTCAATGTCAACCACAATTGTCCGAAAGGTCCATTGTTAAAAAGTGGTTAATGACAAAAAAATGACTGGCGCACGGTAGCATTGAGAGCACATTGTAGGAAATTTATTGTGATTTACGGCCATCCACCGCGATCTAAACCGTGATTTTTACAAAATTTTAAACGAAATGAGCGTCCATTTTTGAAGAGTTTGATGCACGGCCGTAAATCACAGCAGATTTTCTACAATGTGCTCTCACTGCTATCAAGCGCCCTACCGAGCTTTTTTTTTTATCATTAACCAGTTTTTAACAATGAAGATACAATGGAGCTTTCGGACCATTGTCTTAAGGACCGTGATGTCAACCTCTTTTACCATTTAATTTAAATTATCAAGTAGCGGAAGAATGGAGCTACTTACTGGTTTCACAATGTCCGTCTGCCCGTCCGTCCCCTTCATAATTTCTGCATTTTTGAGGTAGAAGATTGAAATTCGGAATGTAGCTTAGTATGAGCATGAGTACCTTCACTATTTAATTTGGATTTGATTGGCCCACTGGGGTCGGAATTACGGGAGTGGGAGTTAAAGGAGTCCAAGAGACCTATGTGGTATTTAGGTATGTAAGGGAGTGAAATTCGATATGCATATTCCTCTAGGCAAAATCTACACTCCTATGAAGTTTGGACCAAATTATCTCAGTAGGGTCGAGTTGTGGGAGTGGCAGTCACGTGGTCTTTAGAACTAAGGCAGCATAGGGCGTGTGATATATCAATCGATCGACAATGATGAGAAAGGAAAGTAGATACGGTTCTTTTATATTTACTAAATACTAAGTTCGAGAAAATAAGTTTTTTGATAAAAAAAAAAAAAATTGGGGGTTAAAAAGTGCAGATAAAGGGAGTAAAAATAGATGAACTCAAGGCTTCTGCTACTTTCCTTCCTCGGGAGGCTTAATTTCTTGTTACAAGATGAAACCCGCCAAAATTTGACGGCAAACAACTGTGTGGTTTCATAAACAATCATAAGCAATCCTCTCCACAAAGACGTCATAATCAAGAACTTTGCTAGCATTGATGAACAAGTTAACGGGCGTATTAAAAATCATACTACCGTATCTATTCTTGACCCTCTCTTTATTTTATTTAGACACTATGATACTCGACGAAGCTCAACCTATGGATAATTAATTACATACAACAATTAACGACGATAACAATGATCAATGCGCATGCGCAGAAATGCCGATTTTGCTCTTAAAAAAAGTGCTTTGCATTTTAATATACGTATAAAATTTCAACTGTTTATTGTTTTTATTATTGCTTTTATTATGTAAAAAACTGAAGATAGAAGAAGGCTTCCCCCTGAAAACGCTATTTGTAAATTTGTTAAAAAAAAAAAAAAGGCATCCATCATCGTCATTATCAGTAAAACATTACTTATTTTGGAATTCAACTTAAAAATCTTCTATTCTAAAAAACTGAATCATCTAGAAAGTCATCAGAAAAATTCACATCAATGTAGACATCATCTAGACCAAGGGTCGGCAACCTACGGACCGCGGCCCGCTTCCGGTTTCTTTTGTGCTTGCTACCGGATTCCATGCAGCCCGCAAGATTTCTAAAAAATATGTAATGAGCGGCCAGTTCACATTATATTAAACATCTTAGAAAAGGTTAAAAATTTGCAATAAAAATAGCTGCCGACCATTGATCTATACCATGATCATCTAATCCAAAATTGTGGATAAAAAAGTGACTTTTCATCATCATTATTATTTTATTATTAATTTTATTTTTAAATTTTATTTAATTATTTTTACATTAAATTAAGGAAATTATATGTTTATATCGCATGTTCATTCATGTACAAATTTATTATTTCAAAGATGGTTTTTAAAGCCACAAATTCAACTATTTCACCACTCCACCACAAATTCCTTCCACTCCACCACATTCAAATGTAAATACGATCGAATTGCTAGATCATTGGAAGAATTCATTCTTTAGACATTTTTGTTAGGGAGAGGGCATCTGTAAGCCTACATCAGTCATTTCATACATCTTAGAAAATTCTACCATTTAACTGTAAATTGCATTCTTTTGAGAGAAAAAAATTTAAGTCAATATTTGAAAATTGCATTTTTAAAATGAAAAACATTAAATGAAAGGAGATCCTCTTTTCAAAATTTGCTGATAACATTTGCTCATTATGAAAATAATTAGCCTAGTTTATGCTATTAAAGTAAATTTAATGTAGAAAAAGTGAATAAGGCTTCGTAAAATTTGTCTCATGAACGATTCAAAAAATTTAAATTAAACTAGAAAATATTCCTGAACTCTTAGGCTTCTTCTGAAAACGTAACCGGAGTAGAGTCTCCGAGTCACCGTGGAAACGAATTGACTTGTCCTGCTACAGGTAAAAAAAGATCCGATCTATTATTGATAATAATAATAATAAGCCTTATTAATTTTCGTAAAACCTAATATGTCTCCTCCTTCAACTTCGTTTTTTTCCCTAATATAAAGCAGATCAATAGAGCCTTCTCCCCGGTGCTTTAATATACATTTTTAAATTACAGTAGCCTCATTTGCCTCAGTTCATAAATAAAAATTTTTAGGGGAGACGAGAAAAAAAAAAAGACCTAGAAATTTTATCATTCCTTTTAAGAATTTTTTATTCCATAATTTAGAAATGTGTTTACTCAGGAAAATAATTCTAAGTAAAAAGACCTACATTATTTTTCGACTATTTTTGATATTTTTCATTTTTTAAAGGAATTAAAAAAAATGCACCTCCACCAAATTTTCTGTTTACTGCATTTTGTTAAAAAAAAAAAAGCTTGCTTAATACAACTAAAAACCAGTTGAGAATGATGTCATTATCAGAATGATGTTAAAAGCGCGAGCCCGTTAAAAAATACAGGGTTATTCAAAGTGAATGATGCAACAAAAACAACAACAACAAAAAAAAAACCGGATCGGTGACCAGTATAATGAAGATATTTAAAAAAGACGCATATTAAATGAAGGTTTGGAAACGCTGAAAAACCCTCCAGTTTGGAAACGCGCCTAATGATTGTGCTTCTTGTGTTATAATGGTTGAGACATTCAAGAAATATATTTCTTAGTAAAGACATGAAATAAATTAACAAATGTAACTTATCAACGAAAGATTTAACACTCTTATACGGTATATGCATTATATACTAATTATATTCCTCTGTTATAATTCCGAGACGTCTCGAGAATGAGTTAATGAGACGTCTTCATTAAACCAAATGAACCAACACTTAGAATTTAGTGGGAATGAAATAGCCAGAAATGAGCAACACATTTAGACGCCAATAACTGAACAGTATGATATTTTGCCCAGTAAACATAACTCCCCCTGTGAATCGACACATACATACAGTTGCTATCTGTCCGGTAAGGCTATGATCTCTGTACGAAAAAAAGTCTTCGGCTGGGATCAGGGGAAGTCATCAATTGCAAGGTCAACTTCGTTGTCTGTCGAACTGTTTCTCTGACAGGAACTGATCAAGGCGATGAAAGAAATGATAATCTGTAGGAGATAAGTCTGGGAATAGGCAGGATAACGCAATACTTCATAGCCCGTTGCGCGACATGCTGACGGGCGCTGTCCTAGAGCAGAAAAACACCATATCTGTTGACAAAGCCGGTTGTTTCTGCAGCAATTTCTGGTGCATCTGTTGCAATTCAACATAATAACATTCTGCATTGATGGTTTGGCCTCTTGCCAATAAACTCCGATGAATTATCCCAGCTGTGGACCACTATACAACGAGCATCATCTTCTTGAGGTGCAGAGGCGGCTTAGGATGCCGTCCAGGAGACTATGTCTTGCTAACCATTGCCCAGATCGTTTATGATTACAGGACCTATTTGTCATCAAAGGTTTGACGATTCGGTGCAGTAGTGGCTTCTGCTTATTCTTGGCAAGCAAAAACGTGCAGATTCCAAACGCCTGGTCTTGTTGGTAGTTGTCTGTTCATGATGAGTTCACATGTCCATTTTTTATTTTACCCAACGCAGCCAGACGACGAACAACTATGGTAAACATACACTGTCATATCACTGAATTATGACCACCCGCTTAGTAATGGGAGTAGCCACCCTTCGCCGCTGTAACTGCTGCTAGGTGTCGTGGCAATGATGCAAGAAGTGCGCGGTATGTGTCCGATGGTATGGCAGTCCATTCCGCTTGAAGCGCTGTCCACAGAGCTTCGAGAGTCATAGGTGGAGGGTCCAGCTGCCGTACATGGCGATCAAGGTGCTCTCACAGATGTTCGATTGGATTGATGTCCGGCGAATTAGCGGGCCAAGGGAGCACTCGAAAGTCAGTAGAGTGTTCCTCGAACCAATCCAGAAAGAGACGTGCCTTGTGGCAGGGTGCATTGTCCTGCTGGAACACACCATCACATTGGGGGAACATCGTGAGCATATACGGGTGCACCTGGTCCGCTGCGATTGACAGATAGCCACAGGCATTCAAATTGCCCTCTAGACGAATCAGTGGACCTAACTGCTCCCAACAGAAGATCCCCCACATATGCACACTACCCCCACCAGTCTGTTTCCGGCCCACAATAGCCTCCTGCAGTCTCTTTTCATGGCGTTCACGATGCACTCGCCATCGCTCGTCAATCTTATGGAGCAAAAACCTTGACTCGTCGGAGAAGGCGACCTTAGCCCACTCGTCTGTAGTCCAATGGCGGTGCTCACGTGCAAAGTCTAGGCGTCGTTGACGATGACCCCTGGTCGACATGGGTGCAGCAACCGTGCGTCGACTGTTCAGGCCCATCCGTAGCAGGATGCGTTCAACGGTAATGTCGGATACACATCTGTTGGCACCACTGTTGAATCTGGTGGTCAGTTTATGGACTGTGGCTCTCCTGTCACCTTTTACGAGTCGTCGTAGGCGCCGCTCACCCCGTTGGTCGATGGCTTGTGACCCTTTACAATGATGGCGTTGGGACGCGATTTCTGTCCCTGCTGTCCATTCTTTGTACACCTTCACTACAGCGGATCGTGAACAGTTCACAAATCGTGCCGTTTCGGAGATGGTGCCACCCTTGCTGCGATAGCCTATTATCATCCCTTTTTGGATGTCCGTTAAATCCGGACGTTTACCCATCTTGAGCCTCGTGCACCTGCCGTTTAATGCACCAGCTTTAAAGGTTTCTCAGTCTGTTATGCAAATTTTGCAATGTCTAATCGTTGTTGGGGCGAACCATGCGTGTGCCTTGAAGGGGTGCTGGTCATAATTCATACCTCTTCTGCTATCTCACGACAGGTTTTTCGCGGGTTAGCTACATGTGCACTTAACAGGTTGGTGACTACGTGCCTTGTTTTGCAGGTCTTTATCTCCATTTCGAAACTTCACACGCCATCGGCGAACGGTTCATTCGTTGACTGTGTTCTACCTATTAGATGTTAATAATTAAATGTAGAAAATTATAAAGAAAATTCTAAGGTCCCTGGTTCAAATTCAAACCGTGGTATTTCTATTTTCTATATTAAAATCATTTTTACACTATATTCAAAGATAGGTAAATATCCCGCAAAATAACGGTTGGGGTCCTGCATTATAAGGAGCCAACTTTTGCAATCAGCGAGTTAGAAGGTTACAAGATTCTCATAAGAAATATCATCATTCTTAAACAAGTCCATATTTATATAAAAACGGGTTTTCCCATTCACACTATTATTTATGCCACAATAGTAAACCCTCCAGTCTGTTAAGGATTATTGTTGCAGTGAGAAACTAAGTAGGATTAGAACTAGCGTAACAGAATAAGTCATACGTATGCTTCTCATAAATTTTAAGTACAATTTCAAAATTGCCACGAAGTGGATTTTGTGTCGGTAATCCTTTTAATTTTTCAGGATGGCGAATTTGAAATTCTTTGTGATAATTTTATTAATGAGAGAGAGAAAGAGAGAACTACAGTGAATTCTTCTTGGTCCGGAGACTTAAGAGAGCTAAACATGCAATATAAACGGAAAAGTATTTCTTTATCTTTCTTCCATCTCCAAATAATCTATAAGTACGATGCCTTCTTGCCAATCTACAAACTGTTGCTTTTAGTTATAATCTAATTACATAATCTAGCACACTCATTAATATTCCTACATTATCTCAGGTTATCAGAAGTAAATGCATACTGCTGACGGCTATAAACGAGGAAAGCAAACAGCAACAACAATAGGTACTATCCAAAGCTGAACGTTGTCTAGGTGAAGAGTTCAGTATGTTTACGTCTTTTTCTCTCTTCCGGATCGTTTCATATTTTAGAAAGGAGTTGACTTCTTTGCTTTAAGTTTACCCGAGTGCCTAAAGCTTTTATCAAACCTTATTAAAATGTCAGTTGTACCAAAGTAAACCTTGAAATCGTATGACGGCAGAGGAAGTCTCTGCATCAGTCCTCATTTTTGGGTAAATATCCCTACGGGAAACTCGGTCTTGCTTGAGGTATCAATAATGTTTTCTTCTCAAAGTTATTATTCTCTTCTTTTTAATAATAATAATGATGAAGATAAAAATGACAACAATTTTTAATAAAATATTTGATGCTCTCGAAATTTATTTTATTTTCTTCAATCTGCATTTTGATTGGAGAAGAAAATCAGACATTTTCTAGAAACGCGCTTTAATAACACTGAAATGATCATCATATTGCGGCATTAAGCCGTAATCAAAATACAGAAAGCAATGTTCCTCTTTAATGTTATGAATTCCTTATAGCGGAATGGTGGAGTTATTACCAGAGCAAGCTTATAGATGCAACATTAAAGTTGATATTTAAAATAAAAATAAATAACACTGCTCTATAAATTTTCAACTTTTTTCAGCTTTGGAAGTGAAATGTAGCATTTCTTAATGAATTTCACCTGCTGATTTCAAATATAACAATGAAATATGTTAGTTGAATCTAGTTTTATGAAAACGAAAAGTTTACGTCTTCCAACTATGGTAATAATTATTTATACTGGGCTATATCTTTCCACAAATACAAGGATCGCTCAAGTTGACCAATACTTTTATTTTTAGACAGGAAATGTACAGATAGAAGCATCAAACTATGTCAGTTTTCCAAAGAATTGCCCGCCCCTGAGCAGCCAGACACCATCGTTATGGGAGATCCCTGATGCCTTTTGTTTAGAAAGAACTAAATTGGTGTAGTAACCGCATCTGTCTTACAGTATTCTTGAGTTCCTCATTTGTCTGGAAATGCAAGTCGCTCAACTGCTCTTTAAGAAGCCCAAGCAAGTAAAAATCACGGGGGGCTAAATTAGGACTGTAAGGACAGTGTGGTAAAATCTCCCAGTGCATGTTTGAGTTGGTTAGTGTTGCTTGAGTAAAACGGGCCGTGTGTGGTCTGGCGTTGTCATGGAGAAAAATGACCTGTTTCGACAACATTCCAAGTCTTTTCTTCCGTATGGCCTCACATACATTACCGTGAAGCATTGTTGAGAAATACTGGGCATTAATTCTGGCACTCTTCTCCAAAAAATCTACATGGATAACACCTTTTATGTCCCAGAAGACAATTCTCAAAACCTTACCGGCAAACGGCAGCACTCTGCTTCTTTTTTGGGTGGAGGGGAACCCATATGCCGACACTCCACGCTGGTTCGTTTTGTCTTAGGGGTGAAGTAATGCAACCGTATTTCATCACATGTGAATGATGGACTCCGGAAACCAGTTTCGAATCCAGTTCAGTTGCCGCCTTCTGATCGAATGTCAAATGTTGGGGCACCCATCTTGCATATACCTTATCTTATCTTACAGGGTGACAATAAATTATGGCAACTCATTGTGTACAAATTTTTTAATCCAAAAAAACGAAAAGTAAAGCAATTGAGAACTAATAAATAGACACAATTCCCAGAATGTTCATTGGTTTCGAAGTGGGCTCCTTTGGTGGCGATGCAAAGCCCCAAACGTGTCTTGAAATTTTCAGCAATGAGCCGCAAGTCGTCGGGCGACAATCGGTCCCATTCTTGGCGCAGGGACTTCTTCAGCGACTCCAAACTGTTGTGGCGTTTAGCACAGGCCCTGGCTTCCAAGATCGACCATACACTGTAATCCATCGGATTGAGAACCGGCGAGTAGGGCGGCCACTGCTGAGACGTGATGAAATCCGGAAAATGGCTCTTGCACCACTCCTGCGTCATTTTCGCTCTGTGAGCTGGTGCAGAGTCTTGTTGAAAGGTCCCATCCGTATTGCGGAAATGCTGCCGAGCCCAAGGAAGTACCACAGCCTCGAGACTGTCACGACGGTAAACTTGTTGGTTAATTTTGACTCCTTGGTCCACGAAAACGAGGGGTGTCTTGCCACTGGCGCAAATTCCGCCCCAGACCATCACGGACTGCGGATTTTGGCGACGTTCGATGACTGCAGAGGTGCGGTTGCCTCTGCTGACCACACTCTGTCGTTTTGGTGATTGTGTGCTTGCTCCATAGTGAAGAGCTTCTCGTCTGTGAAGAGAGTGCGCTTCCATTTCTCACCTGCGGCCCGACGCTTGAGTTGGCGGCATCTGTGGAGCCGACGCGCTTGTGTTCGTCTGTGAGGAGCAGGACTTTTTGGAGCTTGTAGGGCTTGAGTTTGAGTTTCTCTGTTGCTATTTTCCGCACCGATTCGCGGTTGATTCCGGTCTCACGAGCGATTTGTCTCATCGAGACCCTCGGATTTCGCTGGACTCGCTTTTTGATGATTTTGCGGTTCCTGGATGTGTTGGTGGTACGCTTTCCTCCTCTTCCTGGACGGTCGCCTTCAGGGCCAAACTCTTTGAACCGTTTGACCGCTTTGGAGACGACGTCTCTGCCAACATTGAGCAAACGAACAATTTCACATTGACGCTTTCCTTGACGAAACAGCTCCAAAATTGCATTGCGTTTGCTTGACATTTCAAAACACACATCATTTAACTCATAATAAGTTGAAACACCGACGACTTGCCCAAGAACATGCAGTGATTGCAATGAATAAAAATTATTTGGTGGCGCTTTAATATATTCGCGCCTGGACGCGTCCATTTCTGTTGCCATAATATATTGTCAACCTGTATAAGAGCGGATAGACAGTAAATGCTTTTAAATGATTGTCTTCACACTACCAACACTGATAGTGACTGTATGTTATTCGCCGGTCTTCAAAGATAAGTTGCTCAACACGCGCGATATTCACCGAGGTGACTGCAGTTGGGCGAACATGTCCGTGCGGTGCATTTGCTACCAACTCCCATTCTTCACTGAGCTGTTGATACCATCGTAAACTGTTGCCCGTGACAGTTTTCTTCACCATACTTTGCTTGCGGCCTACGCCAAATTTCAGCAGGTTTCACCTTCTCCTTCACAATAAATTTCATTATACAACGCTGTTCCACTCATCAGATACCCTATTTGCCGCCATCTTCGTTTACAGTACTGCGCATGCGCCGAATGTGTCGCAATGGATCATGGTTATTCGCAAGGAATCATGGCCTGTCCTGCAGAGGTTACATTGTTTCATTAATTTTTTACGCACAAATGTTTTGGTCAGCCTTGAATGACCCTTGTATAAAGATATATGATATTGGCAACAGTGTATAAGTGGAATAATATATTAAATACGACGGACGTTTATAAAATCCGTGCAATCACTGTGACAGAAGGGAGATGGGGGCCATGAAACTGGGTGATGGAGTTAATCCTTTTCAGCATAAGCATCACAGAATTTCACACACTTCTCCTAACGATGGTGACCATTCTTGTAAAAGTCTATGTTCTGACCATGGAGAAACTGTTCCGCCTCAGAAATCACTTCGTCGTCATGAAAACACTTGCCACGCTCTAGTTTCTTCATCTAAGGGAAGGGATAGAAATCACTGAGTGCTAGGTCTGGTGAGTAAAGGGGTGAAGCAGAATTTCATAGCCCAAAGCTGCTGCATGTGTGACCGTCTTCTGCGTTGAATGATCGGGCGCGTTGTCGTGGAGCAAGCAAATGCCCGTGGTCAACTACCCGTGGCGTTTCTTCTTGATGGCCAACCGCAACTTTGACAGACGTTCCCGGTAATACTTGCCAGTCATTGTTTGGCCCTTTTGGAGTAGTCGGCCAGGAGAATATCTTGGCAATCCCAAAAGACGATAAGCATCATCTTCCCCGATGACGCTTGCGTCTTAGCCTATTTTGGTGGTGGTGTGCTTCCACTTTTACTCTGCTCCTTCATCTCTAAGTCATAGTGATATACCCATCACTTATCCATGGTGAACAGGCACTCAAAGATGTCGTCCACATTACCTTTGCATAACTCCAATACAGGGTGAGTCAAAAGTCGTTGGACACCTTTCATCATCTCAAATATGCAAATTAGGACACATCCAAATTCTATCTCGAAAACCGTAAGAGATACAATTTGTTCAACGTCAAATTCCAATCAAAACAAAAAGTAGTTCACCAAAATCCGATGAGTGGATCGCCCACAATCCTCAGATAGAGCACCCTCAAGTTCCTATTCATTCCCTGTATTGAAATCTGCGTAACTACATTGGTATCCAAGATAGGAAGGTGTCCAACTACTTTTGACTCACCCTGTATTTCTGCTACTGATGCCTTTTGGCAATCTTTTTGGATTGGCGTGAGCAGTCGTGGAACCTAGCGCGATGCAACCTTTGACATGTTCAACACAGATCGACGACTGATGTTAACCGCCTGTGCTGTCACTCAACTGTTATTTGCCGGCCTTCGAGCACCATGGCTTCCACTTGCACAGCAATCGTCGGTTCTTCACTGAGAGATGATCGGTCACTTTGTGGGTCATTTTCGACCCAAAGCGTCTGCGCCACTTTGCAACTTTTCGCATGCTGGAGCACTGTCACCCGTACATCTCGAGTAGCTCCGCGTGGATTGCCTTGGAGTTCTGGCCCTGCCAGGTAGAGGAAACGTATCACCGAGCGCACTTGCAGATTCTCCACGGGTTGCGCTATTTTAGATGTGAAGCTCCCGCGGGGTCATGTGGTCTCTCAACGCACGTCCTTTGATTGTGTGGAAACAACATGAACGTGTGATTGCCCCGACACAACAACTGTTTACCTCTCCCTCTTAGTTTTGGTGATTGTAAGAACTTTATGAATGCCTCTCGTTACATTAACAAGCAAAACTAAATTAGTAAACTAATGAAACGCTTAAAAGTTTAACTTTATTACTAGTTTTGTCTTCAGTTTGTGTCGCTTCGGCTTTTCTTGGCTTTTATCTTGTATTTAAGATGTTGAATCATACTTTGTATATGCCTTACTTCATTAGGTGATTGCTTATATCATGGACTAGACCCAATCAGCATTTGTAAGTTCATTTTTGTTTTTAGTACCCCAACATTATGTAAGATCAGAAGTTTTCAAGCCCGCAGCTACTTACTAGTTCGGTTTAGTCGAATGAAGTATTCTTTCATTTTAAATGTCAACATGCTTCGCCAAAATTAGATAACTTAGTAAAGTTGGAAAAAAAAGGTAAATGAAGAAGAACCTTTAGATTAAAATTTAAATAAATTACTTTCGGTATTCGAATAATTTAGTTCACTTTAATAGCACGCGATACGGGCGAAGAAAATGAAAAAGGTGGACCAAATCTGAGCGAATTAAGAAGGCAAGGTGAGTTGTTTCGTGCTGGCTCCAATTTGAAATTGACTTCCGTTGTTCGTTTAGTCTTCGATATTTTCTTGTCAGCCATAAATATGGAGAGAGAATTAAAATCTTCCCTCCCTTTCTGTTCGATGCACAATGGAGAAAAGTGGCAGGCGGAGCGGGGAAGGAACCTTTCCCTCCTTCTAGCGACGGAACTTTTCCGATCTTAATTTCTCGTCGAAGGAAAACTTTTCGCCACCAAAGCTTCGCTGATTCCCTCGGGGTCTGAATTAAATTCCATTACTTAGCGCCTGTTACGCGTGTCGAGGAGGTTGCCATGGCTAGCTGCAGTCGCGAAACGCATCTCAAATCAAATAACCTAAATGAAATCGTACAGATTCAGTGGAAGTAATTACGGTTCCGCGAATAATGTGGATTGAAAATGACAGCGTGAACAAAATTTGCATTCAAAGCTAAACCGAATGTTTATAAAATTCTTCCTGTAATGTTCATCAAGAAATGCAGTTGCAAGCTCTCTTTTATAAGGTAAATTTTCTTGAATTTTAAAATTTTGATAATTTCCAAAAATATATTAAATGCCAACGATCATAAAATTTCAAATAATGTTTCAAACACACTTAAGTTTTTAATTCTTCCAAATGGCAGTATTCGTTAATTTTCAGATCTCCTCCTGAGATAATAATGTAAACAATGATTTGGCATAATTTACGAATACAACATTGAAAAATATATTTTTGCCTAAAGCAGCATACGAACATGATCCTCGGCGCCTTTAGCGAGGGAATAAACTTTCAGTTACACCAATCAGCTTTAACAATTAAAATTTTGGTTAATGGATCGGTCATGTTAGGTAATCTCAACCATACGATTCGGCTGAAGATTCCTCTGGGGCTAAACCGTTTACCAAGGAATTTTCTGAAAATTTGCATTCCGTTATTATATCATCGAAATGTAAATAATAATCGGTGAACATCTAATATTAATAAACATGCCATTTTATTATCTGACTCGAATGTTAATGCTTTGTGAAAAATTTAAGCTTCGCGGATATGCCTTCAAGCAACGAAATCAGCTCAACTGACATGCACTTTATTAATTCATACTGATAAATTGAAAACTATTTGCTATTAAGCTGCATTTCCCTTTCAGTAATGAATTAGGGATTACTTTTCAATCAGTGAAATCTCTAGTTGTTTTCGGGCACTGACTAATTTATAAAAATTTGTTCCAACATTATTTATGGCCTGGATCATAGTAATTTAAGCTCTAATCAAAGTCTCTTATGTCTGCAAAGAGAAGCCATCGCGACTTAGCTCTTTTTCGTTAGAAAAAAAAGTTTATATGATCGAGCTGTCGAGCTGCAAACAATTCCAACAATGAGGAGAGTTTGCACCTAGTAGATTGTAAGATATGAGGAATGTTTTAATATTGCACTTTCCGCTTCGCGCAAAATGTTCTCGCGCTTGTTCGTGCGCAAGATGCACCTGATTGTTTGATTTAGTTCTTTTATGCACAGTTTTTTAGAATCGAACTTTAATGAATAAGTCCTGACAATCTAAAAAGGTTTATTTAGTCGTTTTTGTTTTTTTTTAATTGGGCCTAACATTTACTGAAAAGCATTTGGGAGAGAGAATTTCCAATCATGGAAAGAGGAAGACTAACTGATGAAGAGTGGTTTTACAATACACAACAAAAAGTAGACACATTGAGAATATATATGCTGATTAGTTTCGAGAAGAGGATTAAATCACATTTTTATATATGAATTTGGACTGGTTCCATTAGATTTATGGGCGCATCAATGGCTAGGTCATTTCGCGTCCCTCCACATGGCTAATATCGATATAAAATCCGTATAATTCAACATGACTATTATTTTTTACGCATTCCAGGGCAACTGAAAACCCTACGCCCCAGTGTTTTCGGTTACCGAAAAGGGTAGTGACAGGCTAATCGTAGCCAATCACGTTAGAAGTTTAGAATATGGAATACATCAAGCTCAGTTTGTGCCTTGAGCATCTGATTGGTGGAATTCATCTGTGCCTTCACCACCGTTCTACATATACTTCCAAATTTAAAGTAGGATGACCAAAGGGGTTCCGCTATGATAGGAAATCAATAAGAAAGCAGATATAATATTGTCAGTTTGGCGGTTCTCCTTCTCAGTTAGGCTACTTCTGAAAAGCAGTTGCGGATTGGGGTATTTTTACTATTGTGGAAAAAGAATAAAATACTATAGTCTATTCAGTGAGAGTTTGGAGGTGCGTGGTGGAGGAAATTTTTATTAATCAATCCCAGTGATCTAAAAATGTGCGCCTGATCACTGCAATTGGTTGGTTAAAAATTCCCCCCACCACGCCCCTTCAAACTCTCACTGAATAAACTATAGCAGGAATGGATGAAGGTAGGAATATAAGGAGCGTTCAAAAAGTAATCCACCACAACTTATTCCTGCAAATGAACTATGCTACACTGCTGAAATTTTGAAAAGTCCTACTTTGAACCTTCCGCCTCTATTCATGGCCCACTAAATTATAGAAGGCCAGTCCATCCGGTTATAAGAGGTGGAGGCAAATAGGTTTCTCTTATTTGCCACATTGGCGCTAAAACTTGGTCCTATACTCTGTTCAACGAAAGAATAACTGGCCGTGTCTAATTAAATTCCCAATTTCAATTGTCAGACATTGTTGCTAAATAAACTTAACAATGTTTAACAATTAAAATTGGAAATTTAACTGGACACGCCCAGTTTTTCTTTCGTTGGACAGAGTATAGCCAACGCCTCCTAAAGATAAGGCCTTGGTATAGCTAGAGTGTTAACATCGACAATAAGATGTTAACAACAATCATGACAATAATTAAAGAACGAACAAAGCGTATTAAATCAACACCACCTAGAAAGAAAGTCTGCGCACTGAAACGTCTGAAATAAATTAAAAGATTAAAATTTATTATAGTTTAATTGAAATAATTAATTATAGAAACAATTATTAAAACTTATAATTAGACACAGAAGAATTTTAGGCTAAATTAAATAGCTATATCATCTATTCAGAATGCATTATTTTCAATTGTATGGGGACAGGTTTTAGCGCCACTGTAGCAAAAATAAGAAATCCCATTCTTTGACTCCCATTTTAGATGCTGATAAGCATCGAATGGATAGGCCTTCTATAATCTAGTGGGCCATGCTCTATTGTGCAAAGTTGCAAGCTCCTCCGCCAAGTGGCAGTGCGATAGGGAATTTTAAAATTGGCGGATGTTAGTGATTCTTTTTTACAAGCAGCTGTGAAAAAGTTATTGTGTGACCAGGATTAGGACCAAGAATGATACCGAGGGGGAATACAGGCTCTTCTGTAATGCTAGCATAAAGCCAAAGAAATGGAAGGAGACGATTGTTGAACTTCGACGATTGTAACGATGCGATACCCGAATTGCAAAATTTTATTTTCCATATTTTCCGAGAAATAAATTGTGCATTACTTTTTAAACGCTCCTTGTATAATATTTAATAAAGAAAAACAAGTTGTATCAATATTAGCTTATATCGTTTTCTTTTTCACATAAGAATTTTCAATGTGGTCTGCGCAGACTTAGTTACGATGTATTCATGGCTATGTCATCAATTAACCACATGAGGCCAGTAAGAAAGACAGACCCCGGCACCAAAAAGTCGTCTGATAAAAATAGGTCTAACAACAATGTAACCTTCATTGTTTCCAGCTTGAGTTTTAACAATCAGTATTTTTTCGTTTGTTAGAAACAGTTTGGTTTGTTGCCAGACCTCTTTTGGTCAGGTGATTTTTCAGTGCCGAGGACTGTCTTTATCGTTGGCTACGTTAACAAACGCGACTGATTCTTACTCCTCCGACTTATTCCCTGCGATTGTTTTTTGTCCCCAAAGATTGTTCCATCTCGGGACTTCTGTCCAGCCATGTCTTCCTAGACGCTTCAGAACGTCCGTATAGAGCAGTGCATTTACCATGTATTTTTGTGGTCAAATACCTTGTGATCAAGCCCGATCGCGATGCAGCTTAAATAAAATTTCACTTAAACAAATAGACATCTTATTTTATTAATGTATTGTAATGAGACCGCGAATGTTTATGCAGCTTCATTTAACTGCAAGAAGATGGTGCACTGCCCAATTATCACTAATTACCTGAATGAAATTCTGACTCACTGTGGTGTTGGCAACGACCTGGCATTTTGCAGTGGGTACTCAGCTCATCTGACCTTAAATTACAATGATGGGGAAAATGCATAGTAGAAGATTAAAAATTATCTTAAAATTGAAAATTATTATACTTTCATGAATGAATCGTTGAAGGTTGTTTTTTTTCTTCAATGAAAACAAACCTTTAATATTTTAAAACAAAATTTGCAGTTTTGTCAATTGTCAAGAAATACTTTTTGTCTAAAAAAAAATTATTGCACCATGTGAGTACACAAGCATAGTTATATAATTTCGGGGGCTTTCTATAAGGGTCGTACAAATGAAAACGAAAATTATTTATTTTATCCAAAGTGTATACAAGGAATTTAAAAATACCCTCCAAATGCGTTAAGGCATTTATCCCACTGTGTAACAAGGCATGTAATTCCTTTATGGAAGAATTCTCTTGGTTGCGTGTGGACCATTCCAAAACCTCTTCCTTCACTTGATCGTCCGACTGAAACCTGCGGCCTTTCAGATGTTTCTTGAGATACCCAAACACGTGAAAGTCACATGGGGATAAGTCAGGGCCGTAAGGTGGATGCTGCATTGCTTTCGAGGTGTGAGGACGCGCGTTGTCTTGGAGAAGAAGCACTCCTTCTGTAAGAAGTCCAGGACGCTTGCATTTGATGACCGCGCGCAGTGCCTTCAATGTTTCCCCATATCATGCTGCGTTAACTGTGGTGCCAAGAAAGTCCAGTAAAATCGGGCCTTTGCGATCAAAAAACACGGTCAAAAAAATCCCGTGCTGTTTGCGATTGATTTTGATCTTTTCGGGGGTTTTGCTGTTTGGACGAAGCGATCACTCGTAGAGCTTCGAAGCGCCGCAAGCTATCTTTCTTTCTCACGTGATGCAACACTTGCAACCTATTGTTCAATTTGCACGTGGGGTTTCGCAATTGTTGAAAACAAAACTTACGATCCTACATGTCGTCTTTTTTTTCCCCACACAAATTTTCGTTTTCATTTGTACGACTCTTATACGTTTTTCTTCAGAGGACAAAATTCTAGGATCTAGTGCATTGTTGGCAATTCGGCTCCTATGCCACCTATCTGCACGCAACTTGGATGGTTCAATTTAGGCGCGTGTACGTCGGTTAGTTTCGGTTAGTTTCTACTGTATGTGTAGACAGTAGACCTAATATTAAAATATTGGATACTTATGTTATTCATCTGGTAATAATGGCCTTAGTAATTAACTTACTAAACCTGCTTGTCTTACTAAATTTTAGAAATTTTTTTCCTACAAAGATTTTTTTCTAGAAAGATTGTTATCTACCGTGAGAGCACTATTTCAGCTAGGCAGAACAGTCAAGCTGAACTTAGTTTTGTTCAATAACAACACCAAAAAATTTATGGTTATCAACCCAAATCGACTACTTGCCATACATCATGAGAGGATCCACGGATAAAATAATCAGAAAGTAACTAAACTGATATTAACTTATAAGAAGAAATTCGGAGACGACCTTCCACTTTCCCACAAATAAGCTTTATTCGCCACAGGTATACATTTCGAATGCAAAGCATCCATCTTTCAGTATGAGACCACTTGCTTAGCAAACCCAAATTTTTTATATCCATGGATAAGCTTTCTCTTGACCTATAATAGTTAAATTCTTTCATTTAACAATATTCAGGTTTAACCGCACTTAAAAAAACAGTCATTTTTTGCACCTGTGCATCGAAAGAGTTCATCCTCTCTTAACACGGATTAAAAAAACACCTGATGGCTCAGAATCTGAATGGTCATCTTTGTCTGAGATAGTGAAGATATATAAATACTTCACGCATCAAAATCGGCTTGTATCTATGGTTCCATTGTTTAAGTGTCCATTTTTGCATTAGGCAATAATCTATGATCGTGCTTTTATAAGCTCTGCGGATTTTATAAAGTGACGATCATGGCGAGAGAGAAGACGTTGAAGAGAAATGTGTTTGGCGAGCTGTGAAGACTAGAAATTTAAGCTACGGAAAAGGATCTACTGAAAATGAAGTCGAGCCCGTATTAAACCTCTCTAATTGGAGCAGAGTAGCATGGGATGCTTCTTGGGTGAAATGGAAATCTTCTCTATGGCAGAACTAGTGCATTGATGGCAAATCAAAGGCGACTTCCCGTTTCTAGGAAACTGAACAAAATATCCGATCTTCGTTGTCAAGCTTCTCCGTCGGAACATCCATTGCCCTTATAAACTTGAAGGAGTTTATTATTTCCTTATAAATAAATTCAGCATTTATAAACTCCAACTTCTTAAATGAATACAGGAAATTCAAGATGGGAAATTAAATATGAGACGATACTAACAACGGGGGATTCATTTCCCAGAGATGTATAGTGACGAGTAGTTTAGGACCCACTGTCAATTGTTTTTCATTGTTTTCTTCCGATTTGTTTCCAGCAACCAAGAATGTCCTATGAAGAAAAAAAATTAGTTTTATATTATTTTTTGACGGAACTAAATATTTTCGATTGAATATTTCTTTATTTTAATGATTATTAGATCTGATGGAATTTCGTATAGAAGAGGTTTTGTAATTCGCACAATAATCTCTTAATAAAGAAAGATAAAACGTGGATTAGAGATTTTCTTCTTTCTTTTCAGATCTCGCAGGCTTCTCCCAAAATATGGACGGGGAGAGGAAACGGATAAAATATTTTTAGGGAAAAACGGATATACTTTTCAAAAATTTTTCTTCTTTTCATGGAAGGATTGCCCTTTTTAAATGTACGAAATGCGAACCGGTAAAACTCTGAACTCTGAAATAAATAACGGTTTTCGGTTACGCTTTAAAAAAAATCATCTTTTTTTAGGTTAGGATTTCGGTTCGGAAAGAATATAGTGTTATTCCCCTCAGTTTTCGGTTTCAATTCGAAGCTACGCATCTAAAATGTGCTGCTTTCCAAACATTTTCTCCTGCATCAGGATGTATCTGTTTATTTATCCATATATAAAGTTTTAGCTGCCTAAAATAAAATGACTATTTTCTATTAATAATATTTTCATTCTTCTGAAGTAGATATCTTAAAAAGAAATAATATTCATAAATTATTTTAATTGAAATTTAAGCTTAAGGTGACCTCAAGGATACTCTTCTTTTGTTAGGATATTGTCCTAAAAAGCTTATAAGGTGAATCTAATGATCCAATCAGTCAGTCAAAATGATGGTGCTTGAAAAGGGACTTCTGCCATCATTTTCACCTTTTCCAAATCGGCTTCCAAACGTATTTTAAGGGATTTTGAGTCTTAATTCTAGGACACATCCCACTAAGGACGACTCAGGAATCATATAAAGACTTAGTAAATTAAGAATTGAGAAAAGCCAAATTAAGCAAGGAGGATTAACATATCAAAAAGGTGTCTTAGTTTCGAATCATGATGATGTTTTCAGATGCAAAACAAAAAAATATTTTATACAGTACATAAATCTTTTATTTATTTATCAATGGACGAGTCTACAGAATCATATACATCGGTAATAGTGAATAAGTGCTTATAAAACTGAAGTATGAAATATAAGCACAGGGTATCGAGTCTCTCGATATTTCCAGTCAACACAGCATCTACGATTAAGGTGCGTCTCCTTACTCGCGTCTGTGCTCACAATCGAATGTGGGACCACGAACATGGTGCGTGCAAGCTTTTCGCAGTATCTAAAAACCACGAAACGAGTGTATTTTGTATGAAGAAAAATAAAAATTATTGCATCATCCGCAGTGATTATTGCATCACCCGTAACGCTTTATTGGGTCGGAACATTATTGTTAACTATAGAAAGGAAGGAATCTGTAGAAATAAATTAAGGTTTGGTTTGTTTGATATTAACGTCCTTTTCAACTGCCATGGTCATTTCAGGACGGCGTTATAGGGGCCGCAAATTTTGCCTCGTAAGGGTTCTTTAACGTGCAGCCGGCAAACGACTACACGGGACCAACGGCTTTACTTCCCTTCCGAAGGAAGTACGTGATCTCAGGATGTTCCCAGAAATAAATTAAGCGCTACAAAGCACATAAAAATTCAACAAGCGCATAAATTATAAATAAGATGAAGACTTCGAAAAGCATCAAAAGATCTAAATGCTTCAAAATAACAAGTCAGGCAACCGAAATGCCCAGGACCGATAGGATTTTAAAGCATTCGAGAACGAAAAGGAAAGTATTTGATTTGTAAAAAAGCCTTTCGTTGTTAAGAATTAGATGAGGTTGCTAAGGAAGCCTCTGGTTGCTATGCAAGGCGTACTTCTAAGGGAAATGTATAGTTCAAACTGAATAAAACTACCTGAAAAGTTAAATGGAGAAAGTAGCAATTCTCTATAGATTAGAACATATACGAATCCTTTAATTTGTAAGCATTCCCATTTAATGAAATAAGCGTTAATTGTTGAAGCGTTCTGTGTTAGGTCAATTCTTTCATCATAAACTATTGCCAAAGCTTTTCTACGTAAGCAAGTACCATTGAAGGAATGATTAGCTACTAGCTATTGTTAAAATTTGCCTAACGCAAACTAACTATTAGATATAAGTAATTACATGCCATATCCTAGCATTGAAAGTTTCCAATGGTTTCATAATGGTATCATTAAAGCATGAATCATGGAACCAAATTAGATTATCATTAATTTTACGTTATATTCATTCATGACACATCATTTCAAGTCGTTTGATATGTTACATGCCATATTTTAGCATTGAAAGTTCCAATGAATCATAATGGATCCACTAAACCAGGTGCCTTGGAACCAATTTCGACTATCATTAATTTTATGTTATATTCATTCATGGCACATCATTCCAAGTCGGTTTATATATTACATGCCATATTTCAGCTTTGAAAGTTCCAATGAACCATAATGGGTTCACTAAACCAGCTGCCTTGGTACCAATTTCGACTATCATTAATTTTACGTTATATTCATTCATGTCATCTCATTCCAAGTTGTTTGATATACATTATATTATTGATATACACCTCATTCCAAGTTGTTTGATATACAAGTGTATTGCATGCAGTATCTTAGCATTGCAAGTTTAAAATGAATCATAATGGTTCCATTAAACCACATACCATTGAACCTATGTCGACTATCATTAATTTTACGGTAATATTCAACCATGACATGTTATTTCAAGCTGTTTGATATGATACATGCCATATGTTATCATTGAAAGTTTCCAGTGGACCATAGTGGTACCACTAAACCACATACCCTTGAACCAGTTCTGACTGATATTGACCATCAAGGAAGACCATCACGTGTTTTCACTTAATTCACAAGCCTTTTCTCTACTTTAGCTATGGAATGCCAAAGAGAGAACAGCATTTAGCAGTGCACAGGCCATTTATACATGGAATTGTATAGTGAAAAACGTGGTCCCCTATATTATTTGTGACCTTTTGAACCGGAAGTAGTTCACCGATTTTTTCCACCAACGAACTCGGTCTTCCGATTTCCCTAAGTTGTCGAATGACAAAAACGGAAGTGAAAAATTCGGAAGCGTTCGAAAGCTAGAGCACCAACAGACAGAAAGACGGACGGACAGACGAACGCACATTGTGAAAACATAAGTACCTATCGGTCCTAATAAATTATGAATTAAATTGTGAGTAATAAAATACAGGAAATATATTAATGGAAAAGAGATTAATCCCAATACACTAGGATTCATTAGTCTTTATTCAAAACACTGAAAGCAAATCGTCAGGCCATTATACGTATTTGAAGTAGGTAAAACAGCGAAGTATAGTAGCGCTATCTATTACCACACTCTCAATATACAATTTCTTAATATCTCTGTAGTAAAAAGTGTTGCTCAGACAACAATGGTTGGGTGATTTTCAATTGCGGCGTGTGCTTCAAGCCGGCGCCAACAATGCTTAAACATGCAACAACAATGCAAAACTGTTTCCGTAACCCTTTTGGTGTCGTTTTCTGCATCACATTTATTGTAGAATGATGTCTAACCTTAAAACATTATCATGTTAAAAAGACTAAACTTATCAGCGAAATTTAAAGTTTTATTTACCTAAAATTATTTAATTATAAATACGAGGGGAGTTCAATAAGTAATGCAACACATTTTTTTCTGAAAAAGGGGGTTGTTTTATTCAGCATTCAACTACACCATGTTATTTCCCAATCTTTTAGCTACACAACACTATTTTTCAACGTAATCTCCATTCAATGCTACGGCTTTACGCCACCTTGAAGTGAGGGCCTGTAAACCTGCACGGTACCATTCCACTGGTCGATGTCGGAGCCAACGTCGTGCTGCATCAATAACTGCTTCATCATCCGCGTAGTGCGTCCCACGGATTGCGTTCTTCATTGGGCCAAAACAGATGAAATTTGAATGAGAGTGTTCGCATGTTCCGACATTGCAGAAGTCAGCTGTGCACGGCCGGCCAGCTCGCGGGAGATCAGACAGTTTTGCTTGACCTTGCGGCGATAATGACACACGCTTTGCCCAACGACTCACCGTGCTTTTGTCCACTGCCAGATCACCGTAGACATTCTGCAATGCCCTGGTTTTCCGCCAAAAGAAACTCAATCACTGCCCGTTGTTTGGAACGCACCTCCATTGTAGACGCCACTTTAACAGCTCACTATAGCGCTGTCACATATCGGACGTCAATGAAACTTTACGAGACGAAGCGGAAATGTTTGAAAATGTTCCACAAGAAATGTACAGTTTTTCAACCAAAATTGGCCGAGGAAAAAAATGTGTTGCATTACTTATTGAACTCCCCTCGTAAAATGCTAGGTAAATTGTAAATTTATAATTATCACTTTCCTTGCGGTGTGATAGATTTTATTATAATCGCCTGTAAATATAGTCACATGAATTTTAGTGAACCAAGAAAATAGCAGCTAAAAATTAGAACCTTAATTCATATGAAAATTTCTATTGAAAAGAAAAAATACAATTTTAAAAGTTTCCTTTAACTACTTTTGAATATACCATATAAACATTTTATTAAAATGCAGTAATATTTCATTAAAGCCACATCAATCATAATTTGCTTTAATAAATATATTCTGGGATTTGAAATTATTTTTTTACGTTTTTATAGCAGCAGACTGAAAATTTTAACGTTCAGAAGGTTATAAGGGTGAATTCATTTACAAAAGTCGTTTTATATTAATTTTACCTCTCACCGTCTTCTCGAAGGAAAGCAGCTGTTTCATTTCTGACTTGGAGACGAATGGCTTTCATAATGGAAACCGCATTCATTTTTTACAAGAAAAATGGATCCGAGAGAAAAGGGGGAAACAACCGCTTCGTTTTCTTAGTCGTCGAAAGTTTTGAGAGGGTTTTAAGACACGGTTGTGGAGAAATCCTTGTGTGCAATTATCGGATAAGTGTAAGGTTTGAACAACAGATGCCAGACGACGCCCGTGTAAATAAATCGAGGAAGATAAATGATGGTTTGCCCTTCTCTCTTTCTCTCTCTCTCTCTCTCTCTCTCTCTCTCTCTCTCTCTCTCTTTCTTGCGGAACAACTTTCATCCTAATAAGCTTTACATTTCTACTTAGCAGCCTTCTAGTTTGCAGTTTAATGGCTGAAGTCTTTTTTTCTCCCATCAAAATTCTAAGCGAAGAAATAAATAATGTATCAGTTAAATCAGCAAAATGTGTGAAAAGAAAATACAAAGACATTATTAATAAGACTAAAGACATACGCATGAGGACAAGCAATCACAACGAAGATACAAAACAAAGAACTGGAATTTTGAACATAACAACTTGTGCATATTGTGTTTGCAATTAGATAATTCCTGGAATCACTTGTCTTCACTTCTATGATGATGTAAAACAGGTCGAATTTGTGTCTTAAAAGAATTTTTGCCTACTTTGATCGCTAAGTGGAAAACGTGAATGTAAGACATTCAAGATGGCAGTTAAACAGTAATAGAAAAAAACCCCACTCAATCAGATTCAATAAAGGCTACTTTTTGCTTGAATATTCTAGGAGAGCAGACAACATGGGGTACGTGATTAGTCGTTTAGGGGTACGGAAGTCAAAAAAGATTGGGAACTGCTGCCCTCAACGACAAATCACATACCCCAGGTTGGGAAACATTGTTTTAAGAGATTACATTTATTCATGTATTCATTGCCACTATAATTCTAAATCCGCTATGTGGCGGGCATAAGCTACTGTAAGCTCATGATGTCCACTTCTCATGTTATTATACACAGTCCGAGAATAGATAATATTTTCAAAAACTATCTCTCATCCTCTTCTAGAAGAAAAGTAAAATTGTAACAGACCAGTTTACACGGAATGACCAGTTTATTAGGAACACCCATGACTATACAAATCCGTTGGCATAGCAATTATTACTATCAGTTGGTCACGTGACAGTCGGTATCAATGTAAAGCGAGAACACACCTGCCAAATGCAAGTGGTTTGACCGTCACCATGGGAAAAGCAATCACCATGGGATCTGAAGGACTTCGAGCGCGGAATGATAATTGGTGCCCGGCGAGGTGAATTGAGTACTTCCGAAACCGCACGTCTTCTAGGTTTTTCCCGAACAACCATTTCAAGGTTTTACCAAGACTGGTTAAACAACCAAAAAACAACCAGCTAGAGGCAAGCCTGTGGTCGCAAACGACTTGTCGATGCAAGGGGTGAGCGTAGGATGGGAATGCTTGAAACGTCACGACTCGTCAACTAACCGTGGAGTAAAACTGGACTCCAGAATAACATCTCTGAACGCACTATACGCCATACATTGGTACGAATGGGCTACAACAGCCGACGGCCAGTCCGGGTACCTTTGATCTCCACCCAAAACCGCAAAAACGTTTCCAATTTGCCCGTGATCACCAACACTGAACCGTCGACGACTGGAAGAATCTCTGCTGGTCAGATGAATCCCGTTTCCTATTGCACACCATGCAGATGGCCGACGAGGAATTTGGAGACAACAGCACGAAGTGATGGATCCCTCTTGTCTGATTTCCACAGTTCAGACTGGTGGAGGCTCTGTAATGGTCTGGGAAATGGTTTCCTGGCATACCCTTGGTCCGCCGATACCTGTAGAACAACGTCTTAATGGTCAGGGCTGCCTGAACGTTGTTGTCGACCACGCTCATCCCTTCATGGCTACTTTGTTCCCTCCATCGGAAGGATACTTCCAACAGGACAATGCCCCGTGTTACAAGGCTCGTATTCTCATGCAGGACCACGATAATGAATTCAATTTACTCCTGTGGCCACCACAGTCCCCGGATTTGAACCCAATCGAACATCTTTGGGATGAGCTGGAACGGGTTATTCGAGACATGGACCCACCATCACCCAATAAGCATCAATTGGGAGCAGCTGCTGGATCCGCATGGACAAACATCACGGTAAAATGTTTCCAGCGGCTAATTGAATCCATGCTACGGCGAATCCGTGCTGTTATAGCTGCTAGGGGTGGCGCAACACACTATTAGGGGGGGGGGGTCCTAATAAACTGGCCACTCAATGTATAACGCTAGTATCAAGTACTTTTCATTAGAGAAAATTCACGGCTATAACTTAAACCATTAGCTATGTATTTAAATTAAATAAATCAACCACTTTAATTCCTTTAGGTTGAATTGGACAAGTAAAGTTACACGTTCTCTTCCTGAAGAATGCCTTCCAAATTTTAAACACGCATTCTTTTTAACTGTATAACAAGATGAGCAGAGAAATAAAATCCAATTACAGCTCTTCTGGTATTTTACTTAATTAAAAAAATGACACAATTATTGAGATGGGAATTGAGTATGCCTAAAAATCGCTGAATTTGAAGATAACTTCGCCTTCGACACTATTGAAGCGTATAGTAACTTCAAATGACATTCGTTTTGCCAAAGATGAATTTATCATTTATTATGTTATCCACAGTTTTATTTTAAGGCAGGTTATTCATAAGTTCGGGAAACATTTCAAAAATTCATTACAAAAAAACTGTGCGTTGAATAATAAATTTTATTATACTGATAAAGAGGAAACTATCCAACTTTTAAGATATTTCACTGGTGCTCAATAAGTTGGTTCATCCTTGGCGATAAGGCAGTCATCTCAGCGATTATCCATTTTCATCCCATACGCGTGTCAACATATAACGGCCCACCAGAACCACAACAGCATTGATACTATCGCGAAGATCCAGTAGGTCACTGGGGAATGAAGGCACAAAGACAGTATTCTTGACGAACTTCCACAAGAAGTCACACATGTTAAAACCGGGAACCGAGGTAGGCATCCCATTAGCGCAGCAGCATTTGCGTCCTATTTGCTACTACTATCTCCTAACTGCAAACTACAGCAACTCTACATACGGGAGTTTTTATTTAAAAAATTTGGGAGTTTTTCTCCCAATTGTTTTAAGATTTACTACGTCATCGCTTCATCCCTTGCTTAGTTTGTTATGAATTTTTGAAATGTTTCACGGACTTATGAATAACCCTGTACAGTTATAAGTTAAAAATAAATAGCTGCTCTTGGTCGAATGTGAGTTTACATTTGTCAATTTCTTCTCGCTACATTGTGGTTTCAAAAAATCAATCATTAACAAAATTCTCTGAATTCCGCGGTTGTCACCAACATAAAGTACGAGCGACTTGATTATTGCACCAGATGAACGATATTTCTAAAAATTTATTTAACTAAACACATATTTATGAGATAAACAAAGAAATTTATGGATCCACTACCATCCAATAAGCATCAACTGGGAGCAATTTTGCATCCGCATGGACAAACATCATGGAACAATGCTTCCAGCGGATAATTGAATCCATGCCATGACGAATTCGTTCCTAACACAGTATTAGGGGAGTGTTCCTAATAAACTGGCCTGCTCAGTGTAGTTTCACACTATTAAAATGGGCTAAGAAGTGAATACGAAGAGTCGCTGGTGAACAATAACAATTAACTGCACATGTTAATTCTAATCAAATTAATTAACTGCAGGCATTTATGATATTAGACCAAGTTCATCTCGATCTGCTTTACTGCTCCCTCGTAAGAAATTGCCGAGGTTTTAGCACATTGCAAATATGCCTGCCTCTGGCAGTGTGAACTGTGGTTCGATGATTTATAATTTTGTTCTGAAAAAAAGAAGTTCTGTTATACCGTAATTTCGAAAGAAATAAACTCCAACATTCTGTTGAAAACTATTCCATTTCGGTTAAATTTTGATTTCTAACAGCACTCATTACCTAATCCTAATTTTGAGTATGTCTAGTTTTAACGTGACTTTATTTTTCAGTTAAGTAAACGTGAATTCTTCTTGCAATGGGAGAGGTTATGTTGAATGCTATCTGCAGAAATAAATAAAAACGAGGAGAAAAATACAGTACTTCCACAAAGTTTCGACTTTAAAAGCAGACCATGTGCAAAGTCTACCATCTCATTAAATGACCCATCAGTGAAAGAATCTCTTATGTAATCGTCAAATAAACACCCCAGTCCTATTTCTTCTTTTGTAGGGGAGAAGCGAATATGATATTAAGGCATCTAGGCTATTACATTAGTGGAGAACATTAACGAATAACTTATAAAAATCATTTCAATTATTTTTTCCATTTAAATTTCTGGGTACGTTTACCCTTTTGTTTTCTTCCTCTTAGTCTCATTAATGAATTTGAAATATTTTAAAGAATAACTGTACCCACTCACTTATTTTAATAGAAATTTCAAGGAAACAAGGCAGTTAATTAATATTCATCGAAGTCAAAAGAATTCTAATCTTCTTAATGCTTTCAAGCTGATTAATTAGGATTTAATGTAGAAAAACAATTTTTCCTCTCAAATTTTATTTAAATGAATTATTTAAATAGTTTGTTTTTTTTTGTCACTTCTGTTTGCTCCAACGAACTTAATTTTCATCGGCGTCGTTTTTCATTAACGTAATTTTAGCGCATATTTCTTCATTTACTTTCTTTTTCATAAATTGTATAGTAAATTCTTCCAGAAATAAATTTTTTGGAATTCAACAGCAAATTAATCCATAACATTAAAAATTATTTTTTAATGAAAATTTTCGCTTATTGCAATATACACTTTCTACAGGGTGTCTAAACATTTTAGAGTCAAAATTCTACAGATGGTAGAAGCATGGAAGAAGAAGAAATACGAACTTAAGTCAGACGCCATCTGGCCGCTGGAATCGGAAGCTTTTGGTTGCTTACCGTTGGGAATTAAACGATATCCTAAAGGAGGACATATTATTCGAATTTGTAGATTTACTTCCACATTGCGGAACGCAACATGTTGAATACGGTTTACTTATCTTAATTAAAATTCTTGGCGGTTTTTAACGTGTCATGATTAGGAAATGCCCACATGGACTTGGAAAAACAAAATTATTTGCACGGAAATATCCTTGAGCCAGTCAAGCGGAGAGCTGTGACGATATGACGAAAAATAATGTCACTGAGATTAGTTCCGACGTCAACATCTAGATGACAGCACTGTAAAAGCACTCGGAGCTTTGCTTCCTGGTCTTTTTCTTATATGGGTAGAGGATTGTAAACAGAATATTTTGAGATACGGTGCCAATGGCCGGCACTAATATTTCAGGCACCACGAGATCCTGAACGAGTAATACTTGTGAGACGCGTTTTTATAAGGTGTTCCGTTTTCAGAGCAAACAACCATTTTATTATTTCATATAAAAATTATACATTATAGCAACAATTTACAGCTCAATAAACTTACATGTTAAAAATGGCGACTACCAGTCTCAATACAAGCATTACAATGGCGCATTCTTTCAAATATGCTTGGACCTTGGAAAAGCTGTATGACATCAGATTCTGCTGAGATTTCATACACAAAAGGCATGGTGTGCTGAACGAGTAGATATATGAAACTTTATTCGCATTTTCTGTTGATTGCTCAAAAACTGCTGTTGCAACAGCTTATGTCACTTGCAGTTCCCGAAATTTCCTCCCTCTTCATGGTCTAACAGCAGAGCTTCATGTTGCCTCAAAACGTTGAACCATACGGCGCAGGATACAAAGTGTCAGAGGACTTCGAGACAATGACCTCTAGCGCTGGTACTCCCATAGGAAAATTAGAGGAATGAGATTATGGAGAAATATTAAACGTTGAAGAAAATTTAAATTCTCATAATTTTAATTATAAACATTTAAGTTGATAATAGAAAATAGAATTAATCTGAGTGATTCATCTGGAGTGAATATAACATCTGATTGTCATCTACATAAGAAGACGTGAGAGTAATATCCAACGATTTAAGAATAACTTTATTGAACTAAACGACTTTTAAATTTGAAATTCTCTTAAGATGGAAATTATCAATCATCATTTAGATTATTATAAACACCTCATCTATTAAATACACAAAATAAAAATCATTTAAACCTTTTTGCAAGATTATTTTTAGACAGTTTGTAGGCTATTACTTCAGTGGTTTAAATGAATTTTATTAAATTTACTTTGTGCGTTTAATAGTTGAGGTGTTTATACGAAATTTGTGAAAACAATGATTAGGAAATCTGTTGATCAGGTGCTCGCGGACATCAACATTGAAATGAGCAGGCGCACCGTCATATTGCAGCCATATCGTCTAGCAAACAACAAGATCCAATGGGGCGTGAAATACATTTCCAACCTTTGATTTCTCTCTAAAATATTCAGTTTACAGTCCTCTACCATCTGTAGAATTTGATCTTAAAGGTTTTTGAGACATTCTGTATAATCTCGATAATATAAGCAAAAGTGCTAATCCTGCTGATGATTGCTACTCTTTAACTATTCAATCGAAGTTTATTGTTAGTGAATCAGCTATCATTACGTAATGCAAGCGAAAATCCCACAAACTGAAACAGTACATAAGCATTTTCATATAATCAATTAATCGTGTTCAATCTTCTGCAACTATCATAGAAGCGTATATTTTAATTCAGGTTAATTTAATGCTACAGTTCTTGCCGTGCTCATGAGCTTGGTCAATGCTGTTTTGGGCTTCTGCTTTTTGTGTTGTTTTTTTTTTAGGAATTTCTCACTTACTTAAAAATTACCAGAGATTTCCCCTTTTAATATCCACACAGAAATTTATAATATATGTAAATTTGTAATAGAATAAATTTATAAAAATATATAAAACGGCATCTTTAATAGAAATAAACTAGAATTGATTACAATTCTCCAGAATTCTATAATAGTAGAATATTGATTATATTCTAATTTCTAGAGCGGTAAAAAATAACTATCAAGCAAATTACTTTTTTAAAATTTCAATATTAAAAAATCCTGGAGGAGCTTAACAGTTTTTATGAAAGTTAGACGTTAGCTTCTAAACAATCTTTTTTTAAGAATTTTTATTCATTTTAATTATTTTCACTAATTACTCTTAAGCATTCTTCAAAGAAGGAAAAATTAAAAAATGAGACTATATTCTTTAGATTAAAATCCAGAGGATTTGAGAGAAAAGATTCTGTGTAATGACTTTTTCCCCCGCCCATATTTTTAAAGAATATATTAAATTTAAAATCGAATGAAAGTGGATTTTCAAAATTTTTAATATGAGATTTTTTTTTTAATAAACGAAGGAGAAAGGGTTGAAAATAATCGTTTTTTAATTGATGGAAAAAAGTTGAAAGTCTTTAAAAAATTTAAAACATTCTGATCAGAAGCTAATTACCAGAAAAGGAACAAAAAGTATCTTCAAGACAAAATGCTTCGAACCAAATTATTTTAAAAACAGAAAAATTTTCTTAGTGGTATAAACGGGAAGCATACCTGTAGATTTGCATATTGCAATTTAAGTACACTGGCGGAAAAAAAATTCCAACACCACGAAGGACTTCTGCTAGATGAATGAAATTTGGACAGTATATTCAGCTATGGTATTTATTCAATTGATTCAAGTTTCAACGTTACAAATTATAGGGAGCGCCACCCTGTACATGATGAAAAGCACGGACTTTAGTACCCGCTGTAGTCGCCACGCTGGTCTATGCAGGCCTGCACACGTGCATGCATACGTTCGTAGAGATGCCGAATGTCATTTTGTGGTATGGCATTCCATGCCTGTTGTATCTGGATGGTCAGATCAGCGACAGTTGTTGCTGGTTGTGGAAGAGCCCTGACACGGCGTCCGACCATGTCTCAGACGTTCTCGATGGGCGGCAGATCTGGTGATCGTGCTGGCCATGGTAGGATGTGGACACCCTGAAGGGCACGTTGGATTGCAGCGGCAGTGTGGGGTCGAGCGTTATCCTGTTGGAACAGCTCCCCTGGCATACCAGCCATGAATGGCAGCACAATGGGTTCAACAACCATCCGGATGTAAACATTTGCCGTCATGGTGACTGGGATAACCACCAAGGGGGTCCTGCTGTCGTAGGAAATCCCTCCCCATACCATAACGCCAGGGGTGGGGCCAGTATGCCGACGACGGATACAGCTCGGTAACAGGACTTCCCCACTCCTCCTCCTGACCCTTGTGCGACCATCACTCTGACCCAGACAGAAACGACTTTCATCCGTGAAGACCACATACCTCCATTCTGCCCTCCAAGTCGCTCTGGCTTGACACCACTGAAGACGTGCCGCACGGTGTTGAGGGGTAAGAGGCAAACATGCCACAGGGCGCCTGGAGTGGAGGTTCATTGCCAGGAGACGGTTCCGAATTGTGCGTGGAGTGAGGTTGGATGACACAGCAGCCCGAACGTCCGCTGCAGATGCTGTCCGATATGCCACAGCCATCCTACAGATGCGCCGGTCAACCCTGTCTCCAGTGGCCGGGGGTCGTCCAGATCCTGGTCTCCTGGTAATCCTGCCTTCCCTGGACCATTGCTGCCAACAGTTGTACACAGTGGCAACGTCTCGACCCATGCGTTCTCAATAGCACGGAACGAAAGTCCACCCTCTCGAAGGCCCACTACACGTCCTCGTTCGAATTGGGTTAGCTGCCCATATTCACGTCGCAGTCGCCTTCGAGGCATGTTTTACGTACTCTATCACACCCGTCCACAAGTGCCTGAAGTGACACAGACGCGTGTCTGATCTCCTTTATATCTGTCATTGGAATGTTTCATTCGCATGTACAGGGTGGCGCTGGTGACGCCCCCTATAAGTTGCAACCTTGAAACTTGAATCAATTGAATAAATACCATAGCTGAATATACCGTCCAAATTTCATTCATCTAACACAAGTCCTTCGTGGTGTTGGGATTTTTTTTCCGCCAGTGTATTTGCATTATTATATAAATCAGCGTTTCCTATTCGCTGATGCGTATTTTCCATATGTCAGGGATTCGCACAATCCCTTTGTGAAAGGGGTTCTTGAGTCGAAAAAGTTTGGGAACCACTGATGTAAATCAATGAACACGAAGCAGGTTATAGTCTAATCATTCAAGGTAGAAAGTCTTTGTAAAGGGAAATTAGAGAACAACATTTCGATAGTAGTCCTTTCTTGAACGGAGTAACTGCACTTAATCGTAATAGGCGCTCACACCTTAGCGAAGCTAAAGCTCTATATATACAGCTTTAAGCGAAGCGCATCTAACATGCAACAATAAAATATAACTTTCTCAGAAAAGTAACTGAGGATATTAATAACTGAAAGAATGAGAATTTTACTCTAATCACGTCTCTTTATTTTAATTTTTAATCTACGTTTTACAACTGATTAGAATGTTGCTTTGTACAACTAGCAGGAGAGCATTTTAGAGTATAGCAGTTGGCTTCGGTCTAAGTGATGATTTCAATTAAAGGTACACTACTCTACAATAACGGAACGGACATTGTAGGGACGGGAAAAGTGATATTTTATTTAATATCTTGTTGGACTTCCGCATGCTGAAATTATGTCAGCCATCATTTTGCGCATAGTTTCTACTGTACAAAGTTCCGATAAACATCTTCCAGTTTTTGGGTCCATTCTTGCTGCAAGAACCTAGCCATGCCAGCAGTGGATTTCAGACGTGGCTCCCTGGCTCTCGCTCGACTTTCCAACATGTCCCATAAATGTTACGGTTAGGGATCTGTGCGCCCATGGAAGGCAAATCATATGATGAAAGCCGAAACATGACATGGTACATAATCGTCCTGAAAGTAACATTCCTCGTTACCAAAAAATTCTAACAGATAAGAAATAACTAATTGTCCAAAATCTCATTATAGGCTTTAGAGTCCAAATTGCCTTCAACCACATGCAAGGCCTTGAGTCATACCATGAAAAACATGCCCACACCATGACTCCATCAACCCGGAGATCACGCACTTCCTTCGGAAGGAAAGTAAAGCCGTTGGTCCCATGTAGTCGATTGCCGGCTGCACGTTGAAGAATCCTTGCGAGGCAAAATTTGCGGCCCCTATAACGCCGTCCTGAAATGACCTTGGCAGTTGAAAAGGACGTTAATACCAAACAAACCAAACCAACCATGACTCCATCACCATCAAACTCAACAGTGGAAACCATATAATCACGAACCGCATGGGATGTAAATAACATCAAACTCACGAGCCCTGGCATTCGCCATACGAAACTCACTCATCTGAATGGAACACTGTGTAGCGTGGTTCGTTACTCCACAAAATGTTTTTCCTCTTCGACAGTCCAATATCGGCTTTCCAACAGGTAGCCTTAATGTTTGGCGAGATGTTTGCTTTGTATGCGGCTACAAATCCGTGAATGCCGAGTGCATGCAGTTCCTTCCGCGAAGAGTTGTAATGCATAACCCCTGGTTGATGATTTGGAGTGGTTTCTTGCGGTTTTCATGAAATTCGCGCTTTACACCCATCGGTCGTGTCCGACGTGAGTCGTGAGTGTTCCGATGTCTGTAAATATTATACTTCTTCACGATATTACCAGTAGTTGAACGTGGCTGTTATAACTTTCCCGAATATTTACGAATAGACATGCCCGCAATGTGGCATCCGATTATTATTCCTCTCTCAGAGTCCCCCTAACTAAATTCTTTTCGTTTAGCCATTCTCCAACGTTTTAGCACGGCTTAAGGATTTCATTTACGGAAGAACTTCTAATTGAATTCTATCATGGTCTTTCATGTAACAAGGGGCTTATTTCTGATGAACAGATTCAAATATTTGTTCTCTATAAAATTTAGAATTAAAAAAAAAACCGAGAGATAAATCATTTGACTATTCTTAAAAAACGACTTGGGCAACAGGATTACTAATGGTCGGGTGGGTAGCATTTTCTCAACGTATCGTTTTTCCGTTCAGGGGCTGGTGAAAGAGGGGCGAGAATTGTTGTTTTCCGGCCGCTACCTCGCCCTGAATGAAGCATTTAAAGAACTCATGCTGGCAGTTGGGTGAACAAGGGTTGAACACCTTTGACATAATAATTTAAAGCCCGGTCTTCTTGGATGCTTCAGTGCCCAAAGGGTTAAGCCGAGCGAGGGAAGCTAATTCTTTGCCCTTGAATAAGAAGTTCTGATATCGTTTAGCAAATGCTTCCGTCCATAAAGCGTGTGCTTAATTTGGCTTCCGAACCCACAAAGCGAAACCCCTTTTCGAGTCGCCCTCCAATCTTACTTTTCATTTCAATTGAATAGCGTTTTATCACTCAACTTTGAAACATAAAATTAAATAAAGATATGAATTAAATTAAAATTTAGAATTCAAATTAAGGAAATAATTGACTTAAATTGCATAAAAAAAATGCAATAAAAAGTAATTCTATGATATTGCAATTTGCTTTTCAATTAAAAACTTCCATGAAATATTATTTCTACTGACAATATACAGAGATGTATACATATTTCAATAGATGTTAACTACGACTTTTTATACGATTAAAAAAAACGCAATAGATTTGGTAGATAGCCAACATAGGATTGTTCCATCCAGATTTTCTTGCTATAATCAGAGACATTTGTATAATGAGACTTGACATTAGTTTCTACTTCCTGTAATGCATTTCACAGCTCCCAGCATGCAACGGGCTCATCAAGGTTGCTCAATTCGTCAGATGGAGCCACTGTAGTATCAGTTTCGAACAGGAAATGGGAGTTGCTTGGTTGTTTGTTTACTTCCTGTTGGCAAAGTCACGTTTACGCAACGTGATTTGACTGTGGCAGTTACTAGGCCTAGCAGTTACTGCCTGAAGTTTGCTCTGCTCTCTTCGGTCTCTCTTTTTGATTTCCAATATTCAGAGACATCTTTTAAATTTAAAATGCCAGGAAGATTTTGTGCTGCAAAATTTGTAAAACCGTCAAGGTGAAGGAAAAAATTTTAAATTCTTCAAATTTCCACCTGACGCATGAAGGTGAGTTTTGCTATTTTTTTGGCAAGGGCTACATTCACAGCTACCGTGAAGGCGTAACTGCCTCAGAGTAGGGAGGGTAAGGCTAGAGCGCTCATGGCCATAGGAAAACGTCACTTACTGACCAGAAACCGGAAGTTCCAGAGCAGCCATCTTGCCACTGGCAGAAAGCAGCATTGGACTCATTGGAGCCACATAGGAACGAGCTGAAATGTGGAAGAATTTGTAAAATTATCGCAATAAACGACTAAAATTCGGTGTGGATTAGTTTTCACCAGTAAGTAGATTGTTTCTAAATTAAGTAAGTTTTTTTGAAGGATAATTATTTAAATAAGAGTAACAGTAGTCAGAACCTATAATGCTACACTATTTAATATGTTATACATAAATAAATTTAGTAAAAGTTCTCCAGGTGAATAAATAACTGAAGTAGCTTGATGCTTAAAAAACTCAATACAGGTAATGCAGCCTTACTAAGCTTTTGCCAGTGGCAAGATGGCGGAACGGTGGCGCCATCCTTTAATAGGTCATGAGCACCCTGTGCGTAACTGCTCACGACAGTAAGGAGTGACGTCATTTTTATGAAAAGTCACGTCACAGTTGTTGCCGAGAGTTGGAAAGAAAAATCAAACGGAAAAAA
>JAHWFO010093982.1:1481993-1544286 GCA_023313115.1 Rhysida immarginata
CTTTTTGTGATGATGTAACAATGTATGAATTTCAGTGCACAGGCTTTTTTTTTCTAGTAGGTGCTGGTTTAACTCGCACTGCGTGATGCATTCTTGCATTTTATGGTATTTAAAAAACCTTTGTTTTTACTCCGTAAAATTCGACAATGCAGGATTTGCGTTCGTCATGGGTGAAAAATCTGCGGAAAAAATTACGTCCATTTTTTGCACAGAATAAACAGGCCTACGTCACAACCCTGCACTTTCTGCGCGATGCCGAATGCGCCTTAGGAGAGTTGCCCAGGCACTCAAAAGTCACCTGATCAACGGGGTCCGAGTAACAATCCATCCTTCATTGTTTCCAACAAACGAAAAAACACTGATTGTTAAAATCCAAGATGGAAACTATGAAGGATGGATTGTTGCTCAGACCCCGATGGCCAGGTGACTTGAATGCTCTGGCCTGTCTCTAGTTGGCTACACTTCACTTCGAGGTCTACAAGATAACATGGCCTGGAAGCGGAAAAGTCACCTGATCATCGGGGAGATAGTAACAATCCAACCTTCATTGTCTCCATCTTGGATGTTAACAATCAGTTGTTGGAAACAATGAAGGTTGGATTGTTACTAACACTCCGATGGTCAGGTGATTTTTTCCGCTTCCATGCCTTGTTATCTCATTGGCCTCGCTCCACTTATGCAGCCGAGGAGAACGACAGGCATTCGTCATAGCTTTTAAGATTTTTTCAATGTTCCCGAAATGAGTCCCCTTGAGATGAGATTTGAGTTTGGGGGGAAAAAAGAAGTCACACGTCGTCAGGTCATGTGGAGGCGTTGCAATATTTTTTGGACCAAAATTTCGTGGGTATGCAAAGTTGTGTGACTGGGAACATGACATAATGGAGGATCCACAGAGTGACGAACTTTAAAAATTTTCAAAACTCTTTTTCTAAACGCTCAAGAACTTCTTAGTAAAAAATTTTTTGTATAGCATTGCTCAATAGAACTATGCATTTTACCATGACCATAGCGAATAGAATAAATAAGTGTGATTACTCTCGTATGAAGCAATGCTAAAAATCAGGCGAGCGGCGGATGTGCGAAATAACAGCGCTGCTGTCGATTTCGACCAACTTCGTGGAGTTTTTTTGCTGGCTGCAAATGGGACTTTCACGTTTCGTATTCAGTTTCTGTCGTATATTTTATTGTTTCACTATTTACACGTGATGAGCTCGTTATAATGTGTTAATAGTGTAATTTGCATAACGTTTGTTACGTTTAAAACAGTATTTTTACTCGTATTTTAAAAAATTTACTCGTTATATTTACTCGTGCACGTACCTTATGACAGCAGATAGGCCTGCTTCATTCCTTCGCTGGTTAGCAAATGTCCGACTATCGCGGTCGTTGTAAAGATCACTAGAATTATGCCCTTTTAGAGTTGGAACAGATTCGAGTTTCAATGAATTTCGTTTTAATTTTCAATGAATTTAAAACTGCAGGATTATAGAAAAATCAAGACGCTTCGAAATGAACTGATCACACGATGCTGTTCGCATTTGGATACAAAGTCTTCGCTGAATTTTTTTAGTAAGTAAACCTTTCTTAGGGTACATAAAATATTTATTTTAATTTATTAAAAAATATAAGCACATATATTTAATTGACACGGAAAAGTTAGCTCATTTAATAAAAAAAAAAAAAACGAAAAAGTTTTATTCGTTTGTTGGTCAAGCATCAGCTTTTAACCAAACCCACCAGCCCATTCACATATATTGCTTTGTAATACTTAAAAATTACTCCAAATTACTATTTTCATTGGTGTTTCATTATGCCAAATAACTTTGGGGCAATGATAACTCATTATAACGAATATCTTGTAAATGTAGACAAAACTGGTAATTTTAATGCTAATTTGCCAGCTAACCATGCCAATACCAAAAAAATAAATAAATAAAATCTTAATAAAATCGATTATTAATCGAGTAATTCTTATATTCGATTACCATAAGTTCGATTATCAAAAAATGATAATCGCCCAGCATTTTTTTCGTTTTTTGCCAACCAAACCGTGCATTGCGCATGCGCAAGTGGCGCCATCTGTCGACACGCGAAAAGGCTAATTCTATTCGTTATGCCATGACTAAGCCAAATTTGCCTGAGATTCTTCAAAGATCTGCTTACTTTAATGGTTTGGATTCAATTATAAGCGATGATCAGAACAGTTACCTAAGATTCCCTTTCCACTCATCAACCTTCGAGGCCGATGCAATTTTATCTCTCCTCTATGAGCGACCGTGGAGGCCTGTAGCGGTGCAAAAAATCACTTTTATTACTTTTGGGACAGACCTCGTTTATACTGTCTTCCGCTTAAATTATTTTTTCCTGATATTATAAATGCTATTTAGCTTACATTAGACGAGGGATTAGGCTAATGCTTGTTTTAAATATGAAATCCGATATGAATGATTTTTTATTCTTGTTTTCGAAATTTTCCCTTGGCTTGGACTTTCCAATAACCTCTTAATAGTAACGTAACCCGTTCCTTGAGTTCAAGAAAAGCTTTTGCGACTGCTCGTTTGTTTACATTTACTGTTTCTACTTCATTATGTCTCAATTGTAAAAAAAAAAAAAAGAAGAAGAATACCACAATCGAGATCTCAAAGAATGACGTCACAAATTGTTCCACGCAAGGAAAATCCCATAGAGCCTGCAGATAAATTGAATTTTGAAAATAAAATTCCAGGGAAATTGACCATGCACCTGATGCAAAACCTTCTTACCGCCCCCCATGCAGGCAGCTGAATTGAGATAAATAAATAGATGGGGGTTACTATTTACAGAGGGGCAGATAAACAGAATTTGGATTCTTATAAAATTAGATTACTTCGATACTTCCGGCGATATTTCCTAATTATCTTTTATGTAGTGTAGCGTATGTTTTCTTAAAAACGGATATGTCATATACGATCCATCATGCAAGTTTCAGTTAGAATTTGGAGTTTAAATTTAGCGAATCTTCTGCTACTGTTCTTTCAGCTATAACACAATCCCTGTAAATAACAACAACATCGCTGGTTGGCTTGTTGGGCAGTATGATTGAACTTTCCAACGAAAGAAAAATAAAGCATTGTTAAATAACAAAAAAAGAATATAAATCCTCGTATTTTTCCAGCTTCCAAAAGAATACAAATCAATATCGAGAAGACGAGCAATCGGGCACATGATAACACTAAAGTGCTCGTCAGATCATCAAAGCGATGTAAACAAACCGACAATCGGATGATATAGTAATGAAGAAATCGCCTCAACCGATGACGGCGAGGAGATCTAGAAGGATAAAAAGTGTCTCATTTAGGCTGAGAAGGGTTTGCAACTCATGATGTTCATTAACCAATGCTTAAGTTTTCGGACGGTTTAAATGATGCAGACAATACGGGTCATTATAAAAGAGGCAAGAATTATAAACTAAGTTACAGATTATATTCTCAAATTAGTTCTTGTAGCAATCATGCTGAAGGTTCTCGTCGGATATTAAAGGTCTTCTTGTTGCCAACCTAAAAAAAAGGCTTTTCGTTAGCCGTAATGACCGCGTGTATCATATTCTTTCAAAATAGTTGTTTTGTTCCAAAGACCACAGACAACACCTTTGCCTGCAAGCAAAGCAGCAAATAGTGACTTCGAGAATATTGTTCAAATTCAGTGAAACATATTTGATTAAGATTGACCAAAGGAGTCTAAATGACAGAAATTCCAGCAAATAAGAGGAGAACTCCGCTGATAATGGCCTCCGGCTTACAACAAGGAGGATCATCAACAATAATTTGAATGTGTTAAGATCAACAACAACACTTCGCCAGGTACCTACAGAAGGGTTCCTATCGAAAGACCATTTTCAGATTCAATTACAAGACAAGAACTACACGTTTTGATGATCTTTAAAAAGTAGAATAGGAATTTCTATCAGACTCACCCTCTGTGTCTTCATCGATGAAATTGGGTTCAAAACTTTGAAAGTTCCCACTTTCACTGCCTCTTTCTCCTAAACGGTTGGATCAATTGAAAAAAACACCAAGAATAAAACAAATGTTGTGTACAATCTGAAAATACCATTAAAAATAGGGGTTCCTATTTAAGATTTCAAAGTTGCCCCCTCCCCCATCCTCAGGGGCTGGGTGTTTGAGGAGGTCGAATTTGTTAACATCGGATAGCTTTTTGAAAAATATTAAACAAGTGTTTTTTGTTTTTTCGATCCGATGTGTATTTCTCCAGATATTCCACTGTCGTGATATTTTTGTCTGAATTTCTGTCACAAGCTTAGCATGCGTACTCCCCGTGGCCAAATAAGAAACAAATGTCCTATCAACATGGGTCTGAAACTCACGAGAAAAATAGCGTCCAATTGTGGGTGCCTCTGTGAGGTTTGTTTTATAGATATTATTTCAAATGACGTCCATGTGACTCAACACAGGTGTGCAGACATCTCTGAAACGAACGGCGAACACGTTGTAACACTTCTGTGCGGTTCCTAATGGCATCAAATGCGGTCCCATAGCTCATTCGCATCCTGGACGAGTGTTGCATACACGTTATTCTTAACATGCCCCCACAGATAGAAATCAAGACCATTGAGGTCGGGAGAACGTGGAGGTCATGCCACTGGCCTCGTACGTCCAATCCATCTTGCGGGAAAGCGGTCATTAAGAAACTGACGTGCAACCAAGCTGAAATGTACCGGAGCGTCATCGTGCATAAACTACATGTCCAATCGCCACTGCAAAGGAGTGTTCTCTAGCACCTGCGACAGGATGTCGTGCATCAATTGTTCCAAGAACGGTATAACGGTCCGGTCAATCTTGCAGGCAAACGTATGGGGCCAATCAAGTGATCCCCGATGATCCTGGCCCATACGTTGATTGAAAACGTGTGTTGATGTCCTTCACGAATAATATATATATTGTCGTGCGCCCACACATGCACGTTATGGAAGTTAAACACTCCATCGCGTGTGAATGTTGCCTCGTCTGTAAACAAAATGTTTGCGACGAACTCTGGATCTTGAGCGCACCTTGTCAGGCACCATTGCGCAAACGCTACCCGTAGGGGAAAATCGGCAGCCAGTAGACCCTAAACACGTAAATGATATGGGTATAGGCGATCCTCGTGAAGAACACGCCAGACGGTCTTCTGGGTGACACCTTCCTGTAAAGCGAGTCCTTGTGTACGGCTTGCAGAATCCTCCGGTCGAGATCAGGTGTCCTCACAGTACGGTGCCTTCCGCGGCCGTCACCACCTCGTACCAACGTTCCTTGCTCTCGCAGTCGTTGGTCAATGCGAGAAAAGGTTCTGCTGCATGGTAGTTGCCGTTGAGGGAATGAGTCTTGATTCAAATGCCGGGCTTCGTGAGCATTTCCATTCGTACGTCCGTAACACAATTGCATATCCGCCAGTTCAATAAAGGTGTAATCACCCTCCATTTTCAGGCTCACGTTTCATGAATGGTCGTGTATCTGAACATGTGGTATACCCGTGGAGAAATGTAACGATCCTCAAGGTGTTAGTGTTGATTAACCTATGTGTTCTGCACGGAAGCACTGGTGACCAATATCGACAATTTCCGTGACCATCAGCCAACCTCACAGCGGCACCCACATTTGGACGCCATTTTTCTCGTTAACGGTTGAGTTTCAGACCCATGTTGATGAGAGTTCTGGTCGCTATGTTTCATGAGGATGTTACAGTAGGAGTCGACATTTGCAGTTTATCCTCGCTGCCGGAATATGGGAAGCAATATGCCCTAGTGATCTCAGAAGACTGTGAGCATCACTTTCCCAGCGATGAAGCTGTACAAAGGGAATTCACCTCCTGGTTCAGGCAGTAGCCGAAAGAATTTTATGCTGCCGGTTTTGAGGGACTTGTGAAACGATGGGATACAATGCCTCATTGTACAGGTAGATATGTGGAGAAATAAAAGTAGTTTTCCCTATCTCTTATGAATTACCAAGCAATTTCAACAGAAATTTTTAAATTATAGAGGTTATAGATTTTATTTTGTAGAGGTAAATATATCGATATTAAAAAGTCAGATTCCAATTTTTAGAATTTAATAAATTAGAAAAAAAATCCAAGATTTTACAAAGTACAAGTTATACAGGGTGTTTCAAAATTATGTACAATAAATTTAGTGACATATTCTTCAGGTCAAAAGAAGACGAAAATGTTCTATAGCACTTTGTCTGGAAACGATTTATTTACGCGATACAGCCAACTAAACCCGTGGCTCCAAATTACACGGTATCCACTGGCAAAATCCATGACGACGTTGTATCCATTGGCAAAATCGTTGTCGGTGTGGATAGTCCGTTGGATTCAGTGCCTGAACCAGTTGCAGGTGGTATGGATGCAAAAGCTGACGGTGAAGATTGCGCCGAACAGATGAGTGCGGAATGTGTACCATGGAAGAAATACGGCGGGTGCTTGTCTGTGGTTCATCATGTATGATGTCAATTATCACATCCTCCTCATCCGGAGAATGTGCTACAGGCCGCCCTTGTCCTGTTTGACGGCCAAAGGAACCACGCTCCCTCAAATGTCTGTCGACAGATACAAATGTTCGGTTATTTGGCAAACGTCTATTCGGAAAGCGTTCTTGGTAGAGTCTTCTTGCTTCCACAGCATTTCCGTCCGCAAGACCATACATTAGGTGCATGTTAGTGTATTCTGTACTGGAATACGTGTACATGACTTTTTTTTACGTAAATCGTAAAGCGTATGTCAAAGCACGCAAACGTTCTGAAATTGATATTCCTAGTGGATGTACAATGGTGAAACTACAGTAATGGAAACAACCGTACACAACTAATGGAACGACCCTAAAGTAGATTTAAATGGAACAACCACTCAACCTAGTGTTGGGTCGAAACGCTGGAACTGCTAAAATATCGTCCGCTAACTACCGTGCTTCCCTACTGTATCATATTGGATTACTCGCAAACAAATCGTTTCCAGACAAAGTGCTATAGAACATTTTCGTCTTCTTTTGGCCTGAAGAATATGTCACTAAATTTATTGTACATAATTTTGAAACACCCTGTATACGCATATGTAATTATATAATATTGACGTTTACTATTCCCTTCTAAATGGAAGGATGAGAAACATGGACATTAATTGAAAATGCGCTGCACATAGTTTATTTGCAAACGCTTTGTTTGGTTCAATCAATAACAGTAATAAATACAGCTATTTTATTATTCAAAGCAAACACACAGTCAAAACTGAAAAGGTCTTAATATTTTTAACAATATGGACAATTGAACGGAAACAGACGTTTTATATAAATGCCTCGTTTAAATCCTCAACGATTTTAGAAACCGGTCTTAAGGAATACTTTAAATGAATGCGCTTATTTAAATTCTTCCGTTAAACTTGAAAATCTTTTTCCCGAAGCTCTCTCCCCAAAGGAACTTTCAAGTTTTGGATTTTGAGATGATAGCCTTATTTATTATTGACTTAACACTGATTTATTATTCACTTCACACCGATATTCGGAAGAAGCGTCAGAAAATGCCAAGTGGAGTAGCGCCCGTTCTTGCATAATAAATAGTGACACACCACCGCCCCAGTGCATTTAAAGGGGAAGAAGAAGAAGAAGAAGTCATTCCATTTGAAATATCAGTTGAGGTCATAAAGATACTTTCTGGAAAAATGGCTTTTCCGATGTTTGTGGTATATCTTAACTTTTGAAGGAATCGTAGAAAATTCTTTTTTAAAGAAAAAAAATAATTTGAAGTCTACTGCAGTTTCGTTCTTGAATTTTTATTTGAAGTTGTATAAATAAATAAAAATCACGTTTTGGTTTTTTATTAATCGTCTACAAAAATCCTTTATTACATTCATTTTTTTTTAAATTTAGAGTTCTCTATCTATTACGTTTAACAGTTATTTAAAATCTTTTCTATTACGTTTTGTAATGTGCTGCTACGTTTAACTTGTGGGTTTTATAATTAAATTTCATTAAATGCTTAGAAACGGCCAAGTTCCTAGATTGAATTAAATTAAGATGACATTTGAAATATAATAATGAATGTAAGATGGCATCATTCGTCACTTTCACATTTACATTGTTTCCCCCACCTCTATAATTAATCATCGTTTTATTCGTTTCCCCAGGCCTAATGTGTTTAATGCATTCAGTACCACGGGAATTACTTCTTTCTCAAAGAAGTCCATTATCTAAGTTGCTGCGTATCTACCTATTAAGCATCTACCTTAGGGTCATTAAAAATTGCTGAATGGAACATTATGACAAAGTTGCTTGAAAACAAGCTTGTCATGTAAAACTTTTACTATTAACATAGACAACCATAAATTTTACTTTAAAATGGCACTGAAATTGACCACAAAATGGCGTTGTGACGTTTTATTAAATGTTGCATATTCTCGTTATGATGATTTGGAGGAAATCAGCCTTTTAGAAAAATAAAAATCCTGGGTACGTTTTCTTGAGTATATAATTTCATGGCAAAGAAAGATCTCAATAGTATGAAATTATATAAAACTACTCTGCTTCTATTCGTGAACTTCAGATTATAAGAATATAGACCATTTTGTATTTATTAAAACGTTAATTATCCTTGATCGAATAATAGTTTATGCGCTATTATATAAAACGGATATTTACTGCGCTATTTAGAGTAATTCTACTAACCATCTCGATACCGGGTAGTTCTATTTTCCTCGTTTTATTAAAAAGCAAATGATGTATCTTTAAACTACAGCTTATAAAAGGAATAGTAACAATATGATCAAATACGCCCCCCTCCCTCCCCCGTCTGGATTACTCGAAGTACGGAGCAGTCTAAAATTTTTTTCCGTTCTCCTGTTTCATTACTGGGCATTTAAACACCTTAAATGAACCAGAATTAACTTAAAGGATTATCATTTGAAAGGGCGAATAAATTTGCTTTCAAAAGGAAATATTGGATTTTACATAGAATGACAGTCCATCTGAGTGACAATGTATTACGATTCACTTTGCACTGCCTTCAATAGGCCATCGCATACAAGTAACAAAACTGAAGGACAGACAATCAAGAAAGATTTTGTTTATTTGCGATAGTCATCTATGGCTATGTCATGAATCACAAATTTGATAATTTTCACAGATAAATACAAGTATAGTTGAACCCACATATAACGAACTCGGTTATAGCGAAACTAATTGAAATCCCCAACTATAGGTTCATTGAAACTGTACAAATTTTCTATGGTTAAAACGAAATCTGATATAACGAAAATACGTATATAGAGAATTATTTTATGGGCTCTTACACAACTTTTCTTTGGATATAGCGAAATTTGGAGAACAACTTTTTATGTCTTTGGGTTATTCATTTTGCAGTTTTATATTAAAACTTGCATAAAATCAACAATGGTATTCCTCCCCTTGTCTTTTCATTAGCCGTGCACTTGTCAAAAGTATTTCCATTGTAAGGATTTAGAAATTAAAAACATTTCAGATACGTGTACTTCAGTATTGCTTGTTTCGAATCAGTTACCAGTTGCAGTCCCAGATAAAGTATTGCTATCCCACATACAACTTTCGAGACGGTGCCTTATGCATTAAAAAGGAAACCTGCTGGTGGTCTCCACTGAAGTTCCAGCGCCAGAGGCGAACAATCTTACGAAGACGGCGTCATCGTTCAACTAGGAGAGGAAAGAATACGGGAGAAGAAATTGCAGCGCTTCCGAGAACACGGCACATCGAGTGCTCAGAAACCTGCGAGCTAGATTGGAAAAGTGCGTGAGGAATTGTGGAAAGCATCTCAGTGACGTTTTGTTCTTCAAAAATAAGACAAATAAATTTTGAAATCTGCGCTAGGATGCGCGAAAGAAACTGGCGTTCAGTAATGTAGTATGTTTTATAGTCATTTAAAAAAAATCGTTCATACATGTAGTTAAAGTCATACCTTACTTAATTTAAAAAACGCCAGCTTATCTGCTATAAAACCGTATGAGGAGCGGTCATTAAATTCCTGAAATGGAACCGAAAAAAAAAAGATAACCAGACACATGAGTTTTGGTGGTTAGATCTTTCCCTATAGTCAGCAGATATTTTGACACTTTTTTCCAAGCGACGGATCAGCTGCTGGAGGACATCTTTGTAGAATGCCTTGGTTTGTCTGTTTAAGAAACTGTCCACAGCAGAAATAACCTCATGGTCCCAGAAGCGCTCCCATGTAGTGTTTTTTTTCCTGCTAAGGAAAGAAGTCAGTTAGTGCCAGATCAGGGTTCAGGCAAATTTCGAATTCTAACTCGCCTGCAAGCTTCACAGTCCCCTTTGCTGGCGCGTTATCGTGGTAAAGGCGCGTTATCAGAAAGAAGGTCAGTATTCCACTGCGTTTTGCATTAATGGTTTCCCGTAACTTCACGAGGGGGGCACGGTAACAGTCTTCATCTAATAACCATGATATAACGACTAGAACTACAGAAGTTCCGTGCTGACCACTTCAAAGGAAATGTCATATTTGTGATTCTGTGATCTGCGACAGAAGGTGGCAAACAAAGGTTTTACAGCCCGCCTTCGACCAAATGTATGAACGTTGGCAAAAGTTTATAGTTCCCAAAGGGCATTACTTCGAAGGCTAGAATGCTTAAAATATGCTGTGTCCCATACTTCTTTTTCCCGAAGCAAAGTTCGGGAACTTTTTGAACCTATCTCGTAAACTGATTAAGCATATAAACACGTAATTCCATATGCATTACAGTTAAAATCCTTCCTTACTTTTCAAACCCGCTTATCCGTTAGGGTCGCGGGGGCAGCAGCCCTATGGAGGATCTCCAGCGATCGCGATCTTCCGCCATCAGGCGCATGTCCTCCCTGGTTAGCGACTCGAACCCAGATTCTCCATGTAGTCTAGCCACCTGGTTCTAGGCTGATCCCTTGGTCTCCTACCCACCGGCTTGGAAATAATAACTGCCTAGGAAGACCAGTTTGCGGCATCCGTATCACGTGACCATACCAGCGCAACTGAAATCTCTCAATGCGGAGAAGTAGCGGCTCAACACGTAAAGACTCCTTTATTGTGCTGCTGTGCACTCTATCTAGTAGGGTAATACCTGCCACATCTCTCAGAAATCTCATTTCGGCCGCGATCGCACTCTTTCGGTCTTATCCAAGACTCATGACCATAAGTGAGAATGGAGACAAAGATTGAACTGAAGACGGAGAGCTTGGCTTTGTTTCCTAGCTCGCGTTTCGTTACCATGGATCGCCATAGTTCACGTTTGACACAGCTTGCTGCACCGATCCGAGCATCCAATTCTTTTTCCTGCCGCCCATCACTTGTGAATGCAATTCCGAGATACTTGAACTGAGCTCATCTCATGGAGAGCGCACTGAGCAGGCTATCTTGAAAGGACCTGAACCTCAATCTTAGCTGCACTGATCTTCATCCCAGCTTCTTCACATTTGGCTGCAAACTGGTCTAGTGCATGCTAAAGGTTAGTGCGATCGCGGAGGACAAGGTCGTCAGTAAGGAGCAACCACTTCACCAAGCAGTCGCTCACACAAACACACTCATCGTATAGGCTACCCCTGTCCATAAAGATAATGAACAAGAGGGGCGACAGTACGCACCCTTGGCGGAGTCCAACACCCACGGTGGACGGTCTTGACTTAATGCCATTTATCCGGACACATATCTCATCCACTCCATACTCTTGCAACACTTGCCAGAGCTTCTCCCGAGGACATCTGTCATATGTTTTTTCGAGGTCCACAAAGCAAGCGTAGACATCTTTTGCATACTCCCAGGTTTTCTCAAAGATTTGCCTTAGAGCAAAGATGTGATTCGTCGTACTTTATTTGGTAAGTATTATAATTATCAGATAAAGTATCCAAGAAATATCACTTGTTAAATTAGCTGGTGTTCCTATTTATATCGTATAATTTCGATCCTTTCCACAATCAGTTCAACAAACAGTCGCCTCGTCATCAGCAAACTTAAGAATTTCATAAAAAAATTCGTGGTTGCATATGCAAACGGAAAAAAAAATCATGAATTTTTAAAACTTTAAACCTTCCTTGATCCAATGATATGCGGAATATGTTCCTGTCTTTTAAAGTTTGTTGAAATAAATAAATAAAAACTGCTCCGTATTTTTAAAAACCAAAGCTTTCAACTGAGCTCCTTTAAAGCTGATTATGATAATCACAAAATTATGATTTCAGTGAAATCGTATACACTTACGTTTATTCATAAGGACGGTATTAGAAGTTTCTCTAATTTGTAATTCGTATCAAGAGAACTGGATCATGAGGTAACGCTCATAGATAAACATAAAGAATCAAAGGAAGTTGACATAATGGAGCGCTACTCAAATAAGATCACAAAATTATGATAAATAGCTGCATTCCGTAAATTATAAATTATTTATTTTAATTTTTTCTTCTGTAAATGATTTCAAAATTTGATTTTGTTGCTCCTTGAAAGAAATTTTCCTTAGCATCGATCTCTCGAATTGTCCTCAAAGGTCGCCAAATTCAACTCAACTGGATGCGTTCATGTGAAGCTAAGCGCATCGCGTTAATGCGATAATATTAAAATGTTTAATAAAATATCATGATTAGCATAAAGCTGCTGAACTTTATTTAAAAACTTACTTTGATGACGAAGTTACTACATTGCAAGAATTTAATGAAACTATCCAAAACTGGATTTATCCTCTCTTGGGCGTCGGAATGTTACGAATAAAATATGCTATTCAAGAAACACTGTAGATGCTGCCTGTTTGAAGCCTCAGCAGAAAGTACCGTAACATTCTGTTTGTAATTTAAAAGCCTTATTTAAATTTTTGAACCTACTCATAAAATAATCACAAATAGTAAGGCCTGCTTTGTCTTTTTATAAAAGACCTTAAAGATGATATTGTGTCAGGAATTTTACAGCTATTTTACTCAAAGGTAAACATTTCACAGATACTGTTTCCAATTTTTAAAAGGATTTAAGAATTCCTTGACAAAAACTTAAGCGAAAAGTAAACGTACGCTTGTACTTTCTCCTTTACGCCTTAGGTTTTCTCCCTCGAGAGAGAATTTAAGAAATCAATATGTAATGCGCTTCTCTTCTTCTGATAAAATGTCTAATCATCACATCTCATGGAGTAAATGAAAAGCGATAGCAAACAATAAAGTCACGTTAGAAACTATCGTGTTTGCTCAGTTTTAATATGAAAATGGATGAAATAACAACCCGTTTAAAATAAATATTTATTTAAAAACATTTTTTTACTTTGCTATAGGGTTTGAACTTTATAAAGAGCGACGAGATTTTCAAGGCTGGGGAAAGATAAAGATCACTGGCTCTTTATTTTATCCTTTCTAGCCTTAGGCGTACATTCTCATCATTGGATCCGGGGCTCTGTGTTTATTCAAACGTGGATGGAAGAAAGAAGGGTGGAGAGAAGATACGTAGAGACCGTTTCCTTTCCGAGGAAGCCACCATTCCTCTTAACGGTGACTGCCTACTTTGATTGTCGCGAATTTCTCGCGTAGAAACTCCTGTAATGCGCAATAAATTCATTGCTACCTTCCCTTCAGCGCCGCCATAAAGGGAGACAATGACCGTCAGCAGAAAAAAAAGGAAAAAAAGCCTATATTTTTTTGCAGAAGCGCTGTGGCGAAATAGAGCCGAAGTGAATATTTTGTTTCGCTGCAAGAAACGAGATAGGAACTAAACACGTCCTTCTCCATTTGGAACTCCGCATTCTTTATGAATTCAGTCGGAAACCCTCGAAAGAAAAATATGTCGATATTCTCATAATTTGTAATCAAGCGAAAGGGAGCGGAGACGGGATAACTTTCAGCGCTGGCTTTTCGATAAGTAAAAGGCAAAGGATATTTTGAACGAGGATGCACACGCATGGCCAATCTAATTTTTTTCATTCTTTACATGCAGGAATTACGCCTAGTCCATAGGCGATTTCATCAATAAAATTAAACTTAGTAACTGATAATCTGTTTCTGGATCTTCTTTGGCATAAAATAATTCTAAGTTTCATTTAATTATTTCTAAGCACATTTCTACATTAACAAATTATAATGAAAGCATATGATTTTGTAGTAAATATAATTCAAATAAGAAAGAGTTGCTTCAATGCTTCTCTATTGCTAGCATTTGTTAGGGACCGCTGGTATAATTTAGAAGCGGGTACAATCTCCATGGTATATGTTTCTTATCTTCCATATTTTGCTAACAATTAACCTTCATTGAAGTCAGATAAATTTCTTTGTTTCATTATAGATTTGCTAGTCTGGTTGGCCTGAAGCTCAATAACAATGCCTGAAAATTTTGAATCTACTGAGTATTAACAAATATGTGAGAAACCTTTGGGGAAATTATGGAGGACATAAAAGCCTCCATTCTCAGCAGTCAAAGGCAAAGACAAAAAAAATTAAATTAAATTACGTTTACAGGGTGTTCTCGAATAACGTGTACAAATTTGGGGGGAGGTGATAGAGAAATAAAATCTAAGCAACATTTTCCTCTTTCATTTTTTTCTCTGGAAAAAAAAAATGTTTTTTGAGATAAAAAAATGTTGAAATCTTACCTGCAGGAAACAGTTGTTTGGATAGCTACTGTTCGGGTCTCAAGAGAAGACCTCTGAGTTACACAATTCCACCACTGCACGACAGAAACGTTTGGATACGCGAGATTCGCGAAGAACCAGCAACTTTTCAGCGTGTACGTAAGTCCATGCGGCGACGTTATGAAGCATGCATTCATGCCTGAGGGAATCAATTTGAACACTAATTGATCGAGATCGACAAGTGTTTCTATAAACTCGGCAAAGAAGTTGCTAGGCTGGAGTCGAAACTATTCCTCCACCGCAACACGGACCTTTTGATCAGAGGTAAAACGAGATCCCTCCCAAAGCCTTTTTCATCGATCCGAAGATGGAAAGTCGCAGGGTGAGAATCCGGACTACGTGGAGTGTGAGCAAGGATCTCCCAACGGAAACATTGCAGAATTTCTTCCATGCATTACATATCACTTCTCCAAAGGATTTTCCACATATTTCTTCGTACATTACCTGTTGGTAATCAGGTATTTTTCTAACTCAATATTAATATCTCCTGTCTTTCAAAATTTCAACTTATTCTTTCCTTTTCAGTATTCTTCCCATTCTACAAGGTGGAACTTGGAAAAACAAACAGGGACAGGTATTTCGGAGATGATACTTTTACTGTCCTTCAAAGTAAGCCCCCATGACCACAATACTCTTTTGACATTGTTCGTACAACTATTGCATGGCGTGTGAAAAATCTTCTTTCGGTACTGCTTGAAGTTCCCTCGTCACAGCCGTTTGAATATCCGGAACGTCAAGAAATCTGTGTCCTTTTATTGTTTATTTCAAACGAGGAAACAAGTAGAAGTCCGGCGGTGACAGGTCTGGGGAATACGGAGGATGGTAAAGTTCTGGAATCTGTTTTCGCGCAAGGAATTGCTTCACCTTTGTAGCGATGTGCGGCTTTGCGTTATCATGCATAAGACACCAGGATCCCGATTCAGCAAACTGTGGTCGAAGTTGACGAATGCGCTTCCATAGACGACCGAGGACCGTTGTTTGAAATCAACAATGAAAGGACCGATTTCTCGATTTTCCGGATATTCAAACGGCTGTGACGAGGGAACTTCAAACAGACCGATACAGGATTTTTCACATTCGATACAACAGTTGTACAAAGGATTTCAAAAGTGTATTGTGGCCATGGAGACTTACTTTGAAGGACAGTAAAATATCATCTCTGAAATACTTGTCCCTGTTTTTTTTTCCGAGTCATTCACCGAACTTTCCGGTCTCGCTTTATATATTCGAGATATGTGAAGGTCAAATTTTCAACTTAAATTTTTACCAGAAATTATTTATCTGTAATTATGTACGTACATTACACAATCATTTCTCCCACGTTAGGAACTTTCAATGCTTTAAAGTTTAAATTCGTTTTTCTTATGATTTTGTCTTCACAATAAGAAAATCTAAATGCGCATGCATTATAAATTTTTTCATAATTTTTATTCTTTTATTAGAAATTAAAATGATTTTCTGAAAGAAGCATTTGCTTTAAAAGTTTAAGAATTTCTAAATGACTTGTGTGCAAATAAATGTCAGTTCCTGATCAAAAATTTTATTTCTCAAAACTATTTAAACAAGCTTTTTATTCAAATAAATGTCCCATATATCTCAGGGGAATGACTCAGGGGCTTTGAATTACCTAGCAAATTTTCTTCCTTAAATTAAAAACAGAAGCTAAGAAAAGAAAGAACAAATTAAATCACTATCATTTGAAAAACTTCGTTTGCTCTGATTCAATACCCTCTTTTTTCTTTTTTTTTTTTTTTCCTTTCTCCATTCCTTCTTTCCTCTTCTTCTCTCACTTATTCTCTCTCTCTCTCTTTCTCTCTCTTAATTTCTACTTTAATCTTTTCTCTGTTTCCCCTTCCTTTTTCGTTTCGTGTTTTTTCTTCTTTTTTTTTCCACGCAGTTGTGCCATTTATCGCGTACGATAGAGAAAGCAATTTCTCCGCTAATGGACAGTCATTGAGTTCGGCATCTGCTCTCAGCATCACCAATGAAACGCGTCAAGAGGATTACAGAGCAACACCATTTTCACCCTAATGAAAACGATTTGATTTGAATGCATCCCACTGTCGATAAGTATCCAATCACTCTCTAAAGATAATACTTCACGAGAACGTGCTCCAAATATTTGCTGCCGGTTTCCCCTTAATGGAGTGCGTCGCAAAGCAGTGTTTTGCCTCCAATCAAAGTTGCTGCTGATGCTTGTCAACTAAAGACGAATTTTGTAGTTGACACTTTATTAATTGCAATTTCTATAAACCTTTTAAGAATTTACCCGAATTCTCTGAAATTAACAGAAAGAACTTTGTATATACACGAGAAATTCTGATTTGTAGGACCACTTTTTGAGCTTCAATTCTGATTTTTTATTGAAGTGGATAGTCAAATACCTTATACGCAAGCAATAATATAAAGAAATGCATTTCTGTAATTGTTTTCCAGTAAAATTGTAAATAATATTCTTTGTTTAACAGTTTATGACATTAGAAATTAATAAATGAAATTAACAATATTAATATTTAGGGTTTTCAAATAACATCACGAGTTTATAATATAATCAACAAAAACTTGTTCTTAAATTCTCACAATAGATCAGAAAAAAATAAAGAACTAACATTGCCAAAGTCCCATGTGCAATTTTTTATGACAGCTCAGAAAGATCACACGTCATATTCAATTATCTAGAATTTAAGACTCAAATGTTATAAAAACAGGGTTTACATCAGACGAGATTTTCAATGTTCAAATTGGCAGTAAAGCCAAATTGTAGTGATTCCTTATTCCTAATAAGGAACTGCGAATGTCGAAGTTTCTCAAGAGAATATTGATTATGTTCTGAGCTGGATGGTAGATAAAGCAGTTCTAAAATGATCAATATTGTCATTACGACACCCCTAAATTTATTTTTCATTGTTACATATAATCATGACCCCCAAAAATTCTTCCCCGACCCCCTACTCCGACGGATAATATAATATTAATAATAATATTATATAATAATAATAATAATAATAATAATAATAATAATAATAATAATAATAATAATAATTTTTTTATTTTTTTATTTATTTATTTTGTTTATAACAATATACAGCTGCGACCACCTGGGACCTGTATGGTCAATAGACCGACTTGTTAGGTCCCAAGGTTCGCTAAAGTATATTAATACTATAATCATAAGTTTCCAACAAATATGAATACAATCATGAACATTACAATATAAAAGTAGCAATAGACGAGTAACAGCTACAAGAAAATATAAGATTAATGTAAATCTGAATTAATACATTATTTAGCATTTTTAAAATTGGTTCAGGTCAGAAGAGTCTAAAGCCTGCTATAATCAGCAACGTACTTAGAACCTAATAAATTATAAATATATAACAAATTATTGTAAAGACACATAACAAAATAGAAGCTAAGGCCTTAGTAAAAATCCGGATTACTATGATGGAATTTATCGACCGGAAGACTGGAGTCTAGGAAATAATGACAGATCAGGATTACGAAGTATAAAACTTAAGACTAACTATTACTACAAAAGTATAATAAGTATGGGCATATTAAACAAAAACCATGCATAGACTTAAGTAAGACATGGGTAAGCAGGACAAAGAAGGGGATGTTAAACCTCTTTGATAGACTTATCTAAACTTTAATGATAGACTTAACTAGCTCACTCTGTGAGCCAGGTGTGGAAATCCAGAACAAAGGTCTTAAGATGTTTGCAAAATAAAGAAAAGGCCTCTTCGGTGCGTATTTCCACCGGAAGAAAAGCCCAACTTCTTGCGCCAGCATACGTCAAACAGCGACGTCGATAGTTTAATTTAACTAAAGGGAGTTTCAAGTCAAAACCTGTGTAGCTATGATTATCGGCATTGAGATTAAGATTAATAGGAAGTAGAAACTAACAGGAATGATTTCGTGACTTTAAATACAAATATACATAGTAATAATAATAATAATAATAATAATAGACAGATAACTTTCAGATAACTTTTCTAGTTATCAGATTAACGGAAACCTTTAATACAATTACACTTCTATCCCAGAATAAGCAATGCTATTATCTTGTGTAAAAAAAAAAGCATAGTACAGTAAATATCTTTCTTATATGTAAATATATACACATGTATAAAAAATCCTTATATTTTATCCTTAACCCAAAATGTTATTAATATGCAATCTATACAGAAAGTTTCTCTGTAAAGATCCAACTTCATTTCTTTATTAACCAAATTATGGACTTGAATGAAACATCTCTCCTTCAGACATTGAATACAAATAGAATGAGAAAATTCGGGCGATGAATTTGAATAACCGGCAAAGGATCTCGCATTTATGAAAATGCTTGCTTTTTACAAGGAATACATTATGCATAAAACGAGATGCGGCTGCCTTTTTGAATAGCTGACATGTCCTTCCAATAACTGATCTTGGAATGCCTGGCTTTACAAAGATCGGTTCTCTCTCTTTTTTTTCATTCTAATCTTTAAAACCCTTAGAAGTAGTATAAGTGCACCCGCATAGTGAGCTAGCTGTATTTTGAAGCCCCACTTTTTTATCCCCTAAAAGCGCTGATCGTATTAAATCTAATGATTTTCTCCAATTTCTTAGCCTAGTCAGTTGCATTTTAATGATGAGACTCGTGTTCGGCTGATCGCCATTTGCAAAGCCCCTTCGATCGCTCTAAACCTCAAGAAAAAAAAATTCCTTAAATCTCAACAAGACCAACTTCTAAATCCTCTGGAGGGATTAAAACTTAAAATGTCTCAAGAAAAGATTTTTCTTTTTAATCTTTAAGAAAAAATAATATTATGATCTCTTTCTTATTTTAATCATTAAACAGAAGATATCTGCAGTGAAATAAGGAACTCTTCAAGAAAATTGAAGATAATGATTAATATTTTTTTAAGTTTATATCTGGACAGTATCATTAGGTTCGTAAATCATTAAAATACTCGCAACAAGTGATATTTTTTTTATTTCATATGCATCTCTCCTAGTGGGATAAAGTGTAAGTCGATATTGTTTATTTTTTATTTTTATTTGCATTCTTGAAAATAGAACACTTCCAACAATTAACATATGTTGGTAGTTTAACCAATGCTGCCATCTAATATAGGTTTTCTAGTACCATAAAATATATGCGTCGATGTTTTTTTATAATTTTCTATTGTTACTGAAATTCTTGTTAAAAACAAAAAAAATTACTTTGCATGCTCTTCATTTATTTCGTTAAGGTTTCAGTATTCAATTTCAAATAGGTTGTTTTAGAACACTTCCAGCCGCCAGACTCTTCTCAAACCATTCCGTAACTGTTTTGCTATCAGATGCATCTCCTCCTTACACTAGTCGATAATTTCTTTACACTGAAATTATTGATTTTGTTATTGTTTCAACATATCATACTAATATTTGTGGAGTCGCCTTTATATTTCATGAAATCGTGGCGCTGTGTAGTGAGTGGCAGATCAAAGTCATGAAATAACATTCTTCGAGCTTTTCTTTCTTTCTTATACAGTTAATTAAAATCCATAATTTATCACTGTTTGCAATAATTAAGTAAAAATTTGGGAGGTTTGAACGGAACGCTCTGTATTATCAACAAGAAAACAACACGAAATTAACTTAATATAGAAAATGCAAAAAAGAGAAACATTAAAATAAATGTAGATACCTACTTTTTCACAAAGAGAATATTTGATAACCACAAATGTATATTATGGCTGCAATTCAGCTTTACTGAGCATGAACCGTACTGAAGAATGCTACCTGGCAACCCAAATGAACCCTTTTCCTGGTATTAAATATTCTCTTTGTGGAGAAGCGGATTAATGTTTCCTTGTTATCCCTTAGTAAGTTACTTATTACGCATGGTTGTTTGATAATAATACACAATACGCTTTAAACTACGTTTACGGACGGAATAACGCGTGGCTACTTTGCACAGTCGGCTTCAGTGTATCCTTGGTATTTTGACTCGCGACTTCAAGCGACTGTTTACATAATATAGCAAGAACACGAGCCTGCAAGAAAGGGCCATTTCACATATAACCTTACTAGCAAAGCCCGTGATATTCCCACAGTAAAATTTCATAATTTTAATGTGGTGGTTCTGCTTTAAATTTTCCGAGAAGTGGTGTCTCTTGCTGCAGTGTAGAATCGCTGGGTTTATACGAGTGTGTGTACTGATACGTCTTTACATTTTTGAAGAAACTAAGAACCAGAAGATATGACATTTTTTATTCAGCTTACTCCCCATTGGGTTCAACAAAATTCTTGCTGCGACGTTTCAACTTTTTTAAACCATTCAAATAGAAGTCGGAAAGCTGGATCTCAATCACGGCATCTGCAACAGAGATGGTATCCTCCGGGATGTTACATTTTATCCCCTTCAGATGTCTTTTGGGATTTGTGAACAAATAGCAATTAGAGGAAGGATGATCAGGGGAATAAGACGGATGTTTCAGGAATTCTAAGCGCAGGTCAGCCATTTTTTGCTGGTTGATAAAAGTGGTGTGTGAAGACACGTTCTTCTGGTAAAACAACAGGTTCTTTGGCCGTTTCCTCGTGCACTATTAACGAATGGCGGATGTTACGGCAAAGAATCTGCATCAAATTTGCTGCACACTAGCCGAAACTCGGAAACAAAACAGCAGTGTTTGCAATGGCTAAAAAATGCGCGCCTAGTTCGTAACAATATGAAGTCAGTGCTGGTATTAGAAATTGATTTTTTCTAGATATATTGTATATGGATCATGGAATTTGCTTTCAAACATGTTTCTACATTTAACGATCTCGTAAACCAAATAAGCCAAAACGTAGCTGAATTTCCATTTAATATAGCTGAATACATTGAACTCTCGTCTTAAAATCTTCATATATTTTTGTTATATCTTCATGAAGTTTATTCATCTGCATGTACTTTTGTTAAAAAGCAAATTGAAAATTTGTAGAATGCTTTCGGCTGTTCGGACATAAGGAATACATTCCCACGGCGAATTGATTTAATTAGGATTTTTAAAATGAAAACTTTTTTATAATAAAAAAATCCAACGGCAAGAAATGATAAAGAAAATAAAAATTAAATACTGTATACAATATATTATACAATGGTCGGGCATAACCTCACATCATGGAAAAAAAACGATATCATGCAATGTTTAAAATGATTTTTTTTTACGAAAATTTTAATAAGGTCAAGCTTTTTGGCAAGGACGACAACAAGTTTTTTCCTAAACTCCACTAACTGGTGATTGCGTACATTCTTTTCACTTGTTTCAAAGAATAAAAGCTCTCATGCACTGCTATCCTATTCACAAAGGAAACAACAGACTTGTTTTTAACTCCGAATTGCATTATTTACTCGCATTGACGTTGACATAAACGCAGGAAAAGAATACGATACTTCTTACAATGACAATAATTAAGAATATACGCAATAAAATATAATAACCGAACCCATAACCGGAAAAACGCGAACCTTAGAAGAAATGAAAACGAGAAAAAAATTACCCTGGAGAACACTAAGTGGAAAGCTAATTATCATTTAGGTTTGACAAAAAGCTAATCTCTGTCGAAACGTCGGCTTTTTTCAAAGCTTTTCCACTTTCTTTTTACCTCATTACCAAGAAGTAATAAATACCAAACTTAATTTTCTTGAATGCCTGAATGATGCACAAATTGCAATTACCACACCACCGATATTTTAATTAAAGTTGCATAAATTGCCTAGTATCTCAAAATAAATTACTTTTTTCCTTGTATTTATACGTTTCCTTATGTATGTATAAAAGTAAACGCACTTCAGGCAAGACCACCTAAAAAGAAAGCCTGCGCACAGATATTTCATACATTGTTACATCATCATTCATACCTAGCCCCTTCTATGATTATGCCTAGTCATAATTCAGGGTTTATTATTGGTAGAAATGCGATTAAAGATGACTACTTATAACGTTTTAACAATGTATGACGTTTCCTGCGCAGGCGCAGGTGGTATTGCTTCAAGGCAGAATGATAATTTTTGCAGCATACTTAATTAACAACGCTGAGATGTGATGTTACTTATCATACATTCCAGATGATATGTGTTAAGTATATTTAGATCTAAATTATGAATTCTAAGATTATGTATATCCTGATTAAACAATTTGACCAATGTAATCGGCTGTTAGCGAAATAATATTTCCCCATGTGCATTTCCTTACATGTCTTTATTAAGAAAACACAATTCTTAATTACATACTATTTCAACAATCATAATAACCACTTTCATAGGCAATTATTTATTCACAATGAGTTTTTCTCTACGAGCATTTTGCATATAATCCGTTAGTATTCATTATTTCAACTTTTTAACTGTACAAACAAGTTACAGCTCGCAACGTTCGACCATTTGTGCTCACAGCAATGCTCTTTAACTGGCATTTGGTCATAAAACTGAGCTTTTTGCCTGAGGCCGCTGGAGATGGAGACTTCGTCTTCGAAAGAAAGATTTGGAGTATACAATTAAATTTCCGAGTTCATTTGTTACACATGGTTAACGTTCCTTGACAACACTGCTTAACAATTGGGTACACTCAGTTTCGTTAGATTATACGAGTGTTGTTCCGAAAGTAAGTTTCGTCATTTTTCTTCACACGGAAACTTTATTGCCAAAAAATATACAGCATGGCATCATGAACTATACATTTTGCACTATTTTTCGTCATAGTCCCCATCGATATTTGAGACATTTGTCGTCGCGTGCAATCAATTGAAGAAAGAATAGCAGCAGGCAGGCACGCCCGAGGCTATCTGATCTTGTGTGAGCCTTGCTGAATGTGGTTTTGCGTTGTCGTCCAAGAGCACAACACCTTCACTCAAGAGTCCTGTTCTCTTTTGTCGAAGGGCGGACCTGAGTTTGGTGAGGGTATCGCAGTAGCGTGCCGTATTGATGGTCCCTTGATGGAGGAAATCAATGAGAATCACACTTTTCGCGTCCCAGAACATTGTTGCCATAATCTTGCCTGCGAGGAGTGGCAATTTGAATTTTTTTCTCACTGGTGAAATGTGATGCGACCACGTTGTCAGTACATTTATGTCTGCCATCGTGATTTGTACTCGAATAGCCTCGGGCACGCCTGTGTGCTGTTACTCTTTCTTCAAACTGATTGCACGCTGCGACAAATGTCTCAATGTCGGTGGCAACTATGTCGAAAAATAGTTCATTACGTCATGCTGTATTTTTCTTGGCAATAAAGTTTCCGTGTGAAAATAAATGACGAAACTTACTTTCGGAACAATCCTCGTGTATTGGAACCTAATGCAGAACATGGAAGGAGCTAAAGCTTGTTAATAAATATCTATACCCTGTCCAACGAAAGAAAAACTGGGCGTGTCCAGTTAAATTTCCAATTTCAATTGTTAGTGATTGTTAATTTTACTTAGCAACAATGTCTAACAATTGAAATCGGAAATTTAATTAGACACGCCCAGTTTTTCTTTCGTTGAACAGAGTATAATAACTATCTCGTTTACAAGCAAATGGCGATAATAAAAATCTCTACTACTGAATTTGGTCCAAACTTTTCCTCTAGTCTGTTCGATGAACGAAAACTGGGCGTGCCTATTTAAATAGTTAATTTCAATTGTTAGACATACTGGTATTGAAAATTAAACAATGTCTGACAATTGCAATTGGGTGTTTAATTGGACGTCCCTGGCCTTACTTTAGTTGGACAAAGTGTAGGATCTGTTGATTAGAATTTTACTAAAATTATTAATAAAGTTTTCTATGGTAAACCCAAAATAGAATTTAATTATTTTTTTAAAAAATACATTCTTCGTAATTAAATTTAAACCCTATTAACAGAAATAATGAAAACCCATTCATGTGACTGATTAACAAATTAAATTTTCCAGAAGAAATGTTCAAAAATATAGAGAACTGAGTAGGATTTTTTTTTTTAGTCTTCTTAAAGAGGCTCACGAATTCTACTTTCACCTTCAAGAGCATTATGTCGGCCATAAGATAGTGAAAAGTGAGGTTGGCAGTGGGTGGGTGTGATGAATGGGGCATTGGAGGGTCCCCCTACTTTACCCTTCGACATGCTGTTTATCCGTTGGGGGTTGGACCTCATCGTTGCACGACCAACTTATCTCAACTCGTGTGATTTGTAATAGGCTTTTGTGGAGCGGGCATGCCACACTTCTTAACCCATCTATTGGGGAAGGAAAGAAAATCTCCGATGGAAATCAATAAGTTGGCTGAAACTGAAAATAAGGGGAAGCCATTTTAGGAGAGCAAGAAAATAGCCGAACTGTAATTAAAAAGGAAAAAAAAATAACCCTCACCGTTTTAATTTTTATTTTATTCAGCGTAATTTTAAAACAAAAAGAATTTTAATTTACTCTTAGTGTATTTATATGTAGATTACATAGAAAAGTTATGATTTTCAATGATCATTATTGATTGGTTAGGTCTATGAACCTATCTTAATCTCGGCCGTAAAAATTATTGCATAAAATGTCCCAAACGGAATATATCTCTTGATTTACATGAGACCGTTTATGAAATAGGAGACGGTAATGAATCTCTGGACACCATCGAAACTGATCACGAAAACGTAAATAACAGAAATGAAGAAGCAACGCGAAACAAATTTTATTAAAACTGAATTTTATTCACTAATTCATAGTGCACAAAATAAAACATGGCATCCTGCGAAGATTTCCATCCGAGTTTTTTTCCCATTTTTTATGGGAAATGTGAATTATCATTTACAACACATCTGTGTTTATGTCAACCGATGTTGGGGGATCATTAAAATAAGACTGATATTATAAAAATATTTTTCATTGGATTTACTAAAATTTCAATCAAACTCTCGCCGGAGAGTAGGAAAAATCAGATATGTAAATAAAATTGCATTTTTTGATTTATATTAAAATTAAAGCAATAGCCTTTTTCAAGAACTAAAGCTGAACCTTGAAGAAGCTAAACCTAAACTATATAATTAAATGGTATTGTTACAATACCAGTGGCTGAGATTATCATACATAGTAATGGCGATGAAATTATATATTTGATGACATCATTCATGGTGATTAATAACTGGTGAAATGAAATACGTCGGGAACTTATGACCATTGAAATCATCGCAACGAGCCGTATCGTTGATTCGTCGGAGAGTAAACATATAAAAAGACAAAGGAAAAAATAAATAAAGACAAAGGGGGTAAGATTTTTCTTGTGACCTTTAGTAACCTTTTTCTCTCCAGATGGTGCACAATGAATAGTAATGTCTTCATTTCTTGACGACTTAAACGCTAAGCTTAGAAGAAGAACAAAAGCCTTGGAAGGCCGCCAAAATCTTCCCTTTTCTTTATCTACTTGCAATGTGCCAATCTCTTTCACGGGATCCTCGAATTACTTGTTTTTGACACTTTTTTAAATTCTCTATTTCAAACCTTTGTCTCTTTTCTTACCTTCTTATAGCTAATATATTTCTTAAAATCAGTTCTAGTTTAAAACCATTGTAGTTTACTACTCGCGTCAAAGTTGCAACTTTGCTAGACTGGTGCAATTTGAGTGCGCGATGTCAAGTGAAACCATAACAATATCTTTAAAATATGCTATATTAAAAGTATTCTTCAAGAATTTTTCAGTTTTAAGAAAATAATAAAATAACTGCAATTTCAGAATTTTTTTTTTATCCCGAAAGCCAATTGGTTTCTTATTAAGCACGTTTTAAGTTGTATTTTTTGGGGAAAGATTCAAATCATTGGTCGAGAGCTGGCTAGAAAAACATGTTTACGAGAAAGTCAGATACTTTCCAGCATTTTCTATTAACCGAACACAGATAGATTCAAAACAAAAATAGGAAATAAGATTATGCTGAATAGCAATAGAACACTCTGAGAATGATCGGTCTTCTAGATTTGTGGGTTTGATGAATATTCTATTTCAAAAATTGAGTGCATTCATTTTGATTGCCTTACCCAAGCGAATAAGTTAAGGCGACACCATCGTGATGTAAATGATGTTTTGTCAAACACTGTACGAAAGACCCTTAATCGTCGCAGAAATAGAAGCGCTCTTATACGCACATCGACACGGAGTATTGTTAAGTTCGTTAAAATGTTGTAGTGGCTCGAGCATTAACTTCAACGCCCATTCGACGAACGATAACTTGCGCAATAAATATCCCTGTCTTGATCAGATTCATTTGGAATAAGAGGCATTCACTGGGATCGCTTGCTGCTTAACTTCGTCTATCATCGTAATCTACTTAAGATAGCATTCATATGCTTCATCTAGCTCCCTTTTATTTTTTACAAAAAAAAAAGATTATTTTCTTTGAAACCTAAGTTCTAAGTGTTTTTTATCAATTTATTGATATAACAGAACATCGAAGATCAGCTTCGCTTATGTTAGTGTTACATAGTTTGTATTCCAATGTAAGAGACATGCTACTGAATCTTCGTGTAAAATTTGAAGATTTGATGAAACAATTTATATAACCTGCTTCAAATTGTATAGATTCTATACTGCTTCTCAACTATCTCTATAAACATCTCCTGAAATTTGTAAGTCTCGAAGATCGGCCGTGAATAACCAGGAATGTATACATGTATAAGCAAATAAAAATTAACCAAACACTGTAGGAGAAATACCGGTAGGCAAAGTCTTCCACTTGCCCACAATAGAGTTTCCCTTTTCCTATTTCTGCTCAGTAAAGTAAAATGTTGATTGGAACATACAGAAAAAAAACCACAAATGGTAAAGTATCTATAATTTTATATAGAAACATTACAAAGACAGCAATATATCATTCAATAATAAAGAATCTTGATGTGAAAGAGTTTTGGGGGGCTATAAATTTAACAAAAAATCCTGTACAACAGTTTAAGTTTATAGTTTAACTTAAATCCCTTGAATCGTGCCGGGCCGTTGGAACCGACCAAAGATATGCTGAGATTCACAATAGGAACAAATCTGGCAAAGGCGAGCTATCCTACAAGTCAAGTTTTGTCGCAAAAGCTAGGCGCACGTTTTCCAATTCTAAAGTCTATAGAGTTCTTCTTTAGCTTAGTCCCATTAGATAAGTATAGGATTGCTATAGTTATTATTATTATTATGGATGTTCTGGACTATGAACCGTTCAAGCAGTGCCGTAGACTTTTTAAGAAATCTTGTAACGATAGTTTGCAAATTATTATAGATCTATTGAATTTGGTGTTTTTTCAAATCCATTATCTTTTTGGTCTACCGCTCGTAAACTTTTTTGGGTGCTGCACACCCCTTTATATCAGCTGGCGTGGCATTTTTGAATGATTTAATCAATTATTTTGAAGAGAATATGGGAAGTATGGAAGTGTTGAATCCCGATGTTGAGACAATCGAATCATGCTGGAATAAAATTGACACTAAATTTGTTTTACCACCGATTACTGAGTCTAATATTATAAATATTTCTAGAAATATTAAAGCTTCGAAAGGTAATGAATGATTTGGGATTTCCCGACTATATATATAAAGGGTGTACTGAAGCCCTTAAAGTACCCTTTTGTATTAAGTTCAACCGTTCTTTAAAAGATGGAGTCTACCCTTTGGCTTGGAAAACGGTCCGTATACAACCTCTACCTATATGCCGTAATCCTAAAACGCCAGCAGACTTTAGACCAATTACTGTAATTCCATATCCTGCTAAGCTTCTTGAATCTTTTGATTCTGATCACTTGTCGTGTTTTGCAGAACCTTTTTTACCTGATGAGCAGCATGGATTTCGTAAAAACCGCTCAACACAAACCAATTGGGCTGAAATTACACATTACTTGGCCTCTCGAATGGACCGCCGAATTCAGGTAGACGTTATCTATATCGACTACAGGAAGGTATTCGATAGTATTAACATCGCACTTCTCATTAACAAGTTAGAAATCATGGGAATGCATAATGATAATCTTCGCTGGATGAACTCCCTTCTGTCCGACAGGTCATTTTACGAGTGGAGTCCCTCAGGACCTGTTTTGTTCAATATTTTCATTGCTGATTTGCAAGTGAGACTAACTCTTGAACGATACCGAGCACTTTTCTATGCAGACGATCTTAAGTTATTTTCTGAGATTTGTCTGAGTGACTGTGCTAATTTACAAATTGAACTTTCACATATTGATTCTTGGTCAAGATCAAATGGTCTGCATATTAATTAAAACTTATTTTGTTACTTTTTCCCGTAAAACATCTAATATTCTTTTTCCATATTCTATCGGTGATAAAGAATTGGCCGGCATGATAGGGCCCCTCGGCTTATGGATATTTTTTCATGAAAACCTTTCCTTTAATTCTCATGTGGAGTATTTAATTTCCAAAACATGTCGCAGAATTTGGTATTCTGAAAAGACTGCCAGCTTTCTTTACTAATCGTGCGACCTTTATCTTACTCCTTAAAACTGTTGTATTACCCAAGATCTTATATGCGGTGTAGATATGATATCAAGGTACCACACAAAACTTTAAGCTTTTAGCTGTAAAGATTACCTTTTTTTAAACTTTATTTGTAGAAAATGTAACGATATCAGCCATTTGGCCGATTTAATTTATATTTTTAATATTTATAATATTAGTTATTAAGTTTTTATTAACACTATTAAACGCATTTTTAAAGGACGCCTCTGGGTATTGAGCATCCTTGAAATTATGGGAGTTCGTAATCCTAGACATCACAGGGACACTAACGTTCATTTGCAAACGACTCGATGGCGTAGAAACATTTCTGCCATTGATCCGGCTTATAAATTAGTTAGAATGTTTAACGGCGGTATCCTTAATAATAATAGCATTGATATTTTTAATGACCCTTGTCTTCAACTTTATAATTAGTTTGAGTTTTTGTCCTTTTTTAAATTTTATTTATTTTTCTTTTTTTTAAATTTTTTTATCAGTTTGTTTGTTTGCTTTAAGTCCGTTTACTAGTTTCTGTGTCTTATTTATTTACTTAGTTATTCATTAGTTATTTTATTGTGTTTCACCATTAACCATGTTTTTGGGCTTTTGCCCGTTGGAGGACAACATGGGTCCTAATCCTCCGGTTTATCTGGTTGGTTATTCCCTGTTATTGTTACAATTTTATTATTGTTATTATCATCAAGTTTTTTTAAAGGTCAGATGCCCTTACTGACGCCAAACTCTTACAGGAAATGTTAGAATAGGGAACAAACACAAACAACCATGCCTTCTGCGGGATTCAAACCACGACCTGCGTCTTAGCGCTCTCGGTCAACGAGCTGGCTTCTAGACTCTATTGAATTGAGGGTTCGGGCAAAAACTTTGAATTTGTCTTTGGCATATGTAAAAATAAATGAGTAGAAATTGGCGCGTTCATAAGCTTAACAAACTAAGCAAATCACTTAAAGTGAAAAACGCTCCTTCGATTATTATGAGCTACTAGAAGAATATATGGCATAGATCAGTTATAACGTGTAATATTTTAAAAATATGTAAAACTCTGAAGATACTATGAGATTTGAAAAGTAAATATATTTAATTATGGATGGAAATTGGTTATCCAAAACATCTACTGTAGAATTTTATGAGAAAAAAAATTAACTGAATTTTACAAATTTATAAGAATTATTACATAATAGAGATCTTTAAAATTAATTATTATACGAATACTTTTTTCTAATCACATTTACAGCAATAGTTTATAGATCGTCTTATAATTTTTTTTTATTAAGTTTAAGGTTTAATTCATTTCTTTTTACTTTGATGACAGCAGAATGGTTAATCCCAAAAGAGACTTGCTTTAATTCTTTAGACTGCCTTGATGGAAAACACTCCGAAAGTTTCAATCGATACTTAATTGAGTCTTTTAATTCCCTTGTTTCGTTAATTATCTTCTACTCCCCCGTCTTTTCCCATTCTCCAAATCGTCTTCTTATCACAACAGCACTTAGTTTTCCCCAGATGCGCCAATCTCTGTCGACTGCGTCCCCACCGAACTTCTTCGCTCATAGTTCGCAAATTGTAATCTCAATAATTAAGAAGCTGCTCGAAAAATCTTGTGTCTTGGAGAGTTACTTTTTACTCGACCTTGCTTCCTTGAGATCAACTTCTTTCGCGGTTTTTTTTTCTCCTGATAAGCGTGGATAACTACAGGGTTACTATAACTGATTCATTCGATTTCAAAACTTATTATCCAAGATATTTGATGAAATTGATACGTGAAAAGAATCGTAAACTCGCCAAGTTTGCATCATGATACGCCAGTGGCCAACGACGGTGGCAGAACTCGGGGAACGCATCAATGCTGCTATGATGACCATTGACAGGGAATGCTAAAAAATGTAAGGACTGAACTCGATTACCGCTTGGACGTGTGTCGTGTGACCATAGGGGCACCCATAAAACTTTTGTAGAGTGTGAGGAAAAGTTGCCGACTTTGCGGTTCTTTTCATGCATCAATTATATCTTTATGTGTGATGCTTTGGAAAATCGAATGAATCATTTATAGTGGCCCTGTATTTTACTTTCAAACTGAATGGTGCATATGTTCACATTTGCGATGAAGAAAATCAGTGAATTTTCAGTGCTTAGCTAATACTAATATCATCCTTTTCGAGTTCCTCTAATTCTTTATGTCTCTCTTTCAATCTCATAAGCCTCGTCAAAAAATAGAATAAAGACTATAATGGATTGAAGATTTCTAAGAAAACCTCTATCCATGATAAAACCAAATGATCAGAGCCTAAATAAAAACGCCCGAACAGAATATGGAAGTTGTTATTTATAGTAGTGTCCAAAGAGCTATAGTGTCCGGCTAACATGCTACGAGGTTACTAGTTGAATCAGCTCAAATCAACAATTGGTGATATCCGAAAGTGAAAATAGTTACAGGAGTGGGGAACACGGCGTTTCTTCAAAAGTTCATCGGGAATACCAAGATTTAGGTTAGAAAGGTCGGGTTGCTGCCATAAACCAAATATCATTACAGATAAGAATTCTAGTAAAAAGGCACGGTAATACAAAGGAAAATAACTAGCAACAAAATTGATAATAAAAAATTGTAACAAATTATGACAAATTACCAAAAAGAAAAGGGTATGTGAATAATAGTAATAAATAAATGAAAGAAAAAAACTCTTTAACTCCAGCAGAGATAACCGAAAAATACGACCTTTTATTTTGTTGTTTTTTGCTTTTTTTTATATTTTTTATTAATAGATGTGCATTTCGAAAGCAAGGCTTTCATCATTCGGCAGGAACAGGGAGAACGCCGAGGAAAACCGAAGTGTACTGAAGTAAAGAACCAAAAAATTACAGGTCGTATTTTTCCGTTATCTCTGTTGTGGTTAAAGAGTTTTTTCTTTCATTTATTTAAATATCATCACTCGTAAAAATCGTAACATCTAGTGAGGAAAGACTTTGCTGGCCAAAGCAACGCTGAAACGAGATGATGTGAGCGAGGAGTCAAGGAGTGGCTTAAAGTACGAAGGTTATTTCAAAAGTAATGCACATGCTGTTAACACTGGTGCTTGGATGATGCAACAGCCTTGAAAATCACTTCACTTACAGTTGGAAGCTTGAGGAAGAAGCCTGTGTTTTGTCCATAGCATACTCTGTTTTTCAATAATGCGACCTATGAAATGGAGCCTGCATAGGTCTCGGGTACTGTGACTTGTGGGTAAAGATCAAAAGGCCCAAACACCAACAGAAATCTTCAGTGCTTTAAGTGAAGTTTGTGGTGAGTTAACAGTGAACTATAGTACAGTTTTACGTTGGACTACTCGTTTTCGTAATGATCATGTGAGCATAAGCGATGATGGAAGACCAGGAAGACTGAAAACATCAACCGATGAACGAATTAAGAAACTTTTGAAAGATGCTTTTGAAGAAGATCGTCGTGCGACATGTGAGGAACTTTCTGCAACCACCGGAATTCCACCAAAGTTAGTATTCCGAATTCTGACAAATGATTTAAACAAGAGAAAAATTTCTGCGCGATAATTAGTGCTTGATTGCTGAACAAAAGCAGAAATGCCTGTACATTACAACCTTGCTGAAACAAAGATTCGATGTTGAAGATCAAGCATTCTTGTATCGAATTATCGTTATTGATGAAACGTGGGTTGAAATCACCAAAAAAATTTCGACGAGTTCAAGCGAAGGTCAAACAAATTATGATTTTGGCTTATGATTACCAAGGAATCATCATGACATACTGAGTTTCATTTGGAACAAGTATCGTGATTTCATGCAAAAAAGCGCAGAAAAATGAACAAAACCTGACCTAAGTTGCTAGAGGCTGGGCCATTCATCTTACATGATTATTATTATTAGTACTGATAATCCAATACGTCCATCCAGGGCCTGTATGGCTAGAAGCCGACGAGTTGGGTCCCTGGATGAACCTGCGTTAACGACTGCTGTATGATGGTCACAGCAGCCGGGGGGGTGAAGATCGTGAATCACGGATGGTCACCCATCCAGTGACTAGCCGTGCCTGATGTTGCTTAACTTCACAGAAGTTGTTTCAGTGAAAGCCCCCCAGGCCACGGCCTCCCCCATAAAGCTCGCCTGCGCATCAGAAATGTCATAATCGATAAGCTGCGCGAATATGACTGGGAAGTGTTACCCCATGCTCCTTACAGTTCCGATTTGAGTCCACCAGACTTCGGTCTATTGCCAAAGTTGAAACAAACTATGCGTGGACGTCGTTTTCCTTCTCGGGAAGAGCTTTCTGCCACCGTTACCTAAACTTCGTCAACAGATATGGTGGAATAATAAAGCTTTATAGACGTTGGGACTCGTTCATTGAGAAGCTGGGTGACTATATTGAAGGATCATAACCAGATATTGTAAAAATATAAACATTTAAGTAAGCAAAAAATTGTGTGAATTATTTATGAAATGATCCTCGTAGGACAACAACATCTAACGGGGAGTGTTGTCTCAACAGTGCAATTCGGTAGTGATACTGTGATGGTATTGTCTCCTTTAGATTGGTGAGAGAACCATGAACACCCAACTGGAAATCCTCTTCAAAGCCTGTGACAGCAGTTCGGTGAAAGATTTGTTGCCATCAGCATGATTAATTCACTTACCACAAAGCCGGTGCTGTTACTGCCCGGTTTGAGGAGGTGAATGCACAATGGATTGACCAATTCAAACGTCCTGCCTTTAACTCCTGAGAAAATGTCTAGAATAAATTAGAACGTCGAATGCGAGCACGTGAGACACGTCATCAAGTGGTCAAGGCTTTCAAATTAGTAATAATCCTCATTGATTATGATTTATGAACGAAATGCGTCTGTAATAAATAGTTTTGTTGCACACAAGAAGCCGAACAAAGAAATCTTATTTTTAAGAAATATTTCTTTTGACAAGAAATTGGATACTATGAAATACAGCAATCCTTTCCAGATGATACACAGGGAAATGCTACTGTAAACCATGTGAAAGGTCCAATTTAAAATCTCTTTAACAAAAGTTAAACAATCAGTTTAGCTAAAGAATGTGCATGTTTAGAATCATTGTGAATTATTTTCGAAACTTAAATAAAATTTTATCTTGACTTCCCTATGCATAATTTCTTGGAGGATAACATATTTTCTGTAACGATCTTTTTAGAAATGTGGTTCGAATTATTAACGCTCAAATTATGTTTTTAAATTAATTATTTTCTTGTATGTTGTCAGCATTCAGAAACTATCCTATACTTATTCCCTTTAATACCGCTGTTGCAGTGCTTCGTGAAGATGATAACCAGATGATGTTCCTCCAGCCTTCGAATGGGTTTTGTTTTCTGCAAATTCTTTGTGACCTTAATGGCCCTCAAACACGAAATTCCATTGAATGTGGTAAATAGCTTTCTTGTGAAGCCCGTCTGTTTACTTCCATCTTTGTTTTCTTTATCTGCATTTCATTTACGTTGCGATGTTTTTGACGCCTCATTTTCCTACGAAGTTTAATTTATCTCCTTTCAAGAGTGCAGAAATGACACAGCTGCAAGCAATAAATGCGCCTCACGCCATGTTACCTGCGCCATGTTCGATGGAGCGAGACAGACGAAACATTTTTGGAAAGCGGAGCAAAGGAAAAATTAAAATTCATCGCCACTTGCCAGAAGACCATTGGAATTGAATCCGGCGAACACAGAAAGTGTTTATAAATAGAACCAAAAGAAGTAAAAAAAAATAGTTTTTTTTCAAGGAGAAATTTTCGTTTATTTCTTTAAAATGTGAATAAGGTTTGAAGATACGTGGCTTTAATGAAAGTGCATAAAACTACCCCATAACAGGAGATAAATTATTGCGCTAAATTTAATAAAGAGCGAACAAACGATTTTTTGATTGTGACGTGTAGCTTTTTAAAGAGCATAAATTTATTCGCAGCTGTAAAGATTATCGGAAAGAAGTCAGTTTGTCTGTTCCCTTTATTATATTTTTTATCTCGTCTGTAAAAATAGGAAACCTCACCGACCAATAGATCACGTGTAAAACGGTCTAACAGTTCACGGGAGAACTACTTAGGCCGCCAGAGATAGGAATTGGGGTTTCGATCAATATTCAGTTAAGGGAAAAAGAGTCTCAGCGAGAATTTACGGAACGTGAGTTTTTCTACCCCCTTCGTCTTCTCCCCAGGGTCAGCCAGGTGAATCGATGCAAAAATCAAACCTTTTCGAAAACTACAAATATGCTTTTCTTTTGGTCAAGTACTCTTTGGTAAAATAATAAGGAAAAAATCCACAGAGGAAATCTACTGTTTAGAAACTATCATGAAAAACCCTTCTATAATCGTACTTTTTTGTATGCATTGATACAAGAGATACGTAAATATAGAAAATTCCAAATGGAAAATTTCGCCTATATTTCCTGGGTTCCAAAGCGTACGTTGGCGTTATCATGGGCGCGATATAAAGTGGGAGGTTCTTTTCTCGAAAGAGACGGAAATTGAAGTCGCAATCTCGGGAGATGGAGGCAATCACGCCGACCACAACTCCACCGAGGGCGTTTAAGCTAATACAACAGAATTAGAATTTAATCTCGGAAAATTATGCTGAGCAGCGAAATATAATCGAATTGAAGCAGCGGACATTAGAAATTACTCTGATAAATTGTTAGATGAAAAATATGCATGATGTGAACATTGCCGTTTTAGTTTTTTTTCCCCTAAAACAAATTGAAAAGACCACTTGAGATCTACTAACATATTCAGACGAGCTCGATAAAGATAAATATCATTTAATTAAAATGGTTTTTATCAGAATTATGCAGTTTTGCAAAAAGTTAATTAAAAGAAAAGCACCTGATGTCTCAATTCACGTATCAATGGAATTAATAAAATGTCGAGCCGTTGCAAAGCAAAAATTGCTATTTGCTTACATTCTAACAAAATTGTTTGAGGTGATATTTAAACAGGAAAATACACCAAGCAAAACGATCTCGATAAATCTTTGAAGCTTTACAATTTAATTAAAAAAAGCAATGGGTGATGAATCCTGAACTAAATTACAAACTATTGTTTGCTTTTAGCAAATAAATTTTATAATGAGATTAAAAAACGATTAACATTTTTTTAGTAAGAGAAATTAAAGTTTTAGATAAATATTAGACTAATAAAAGAATTTAGAATAGAAATATTTTTCGCTATTATCAATGAAAGAAACATTAAATATTCGAACTTTAATCCGACAAGATGTACTAATGTAAAATTTGTATTAATTGATAAACATTAGGATGTAATCGAATTGGAGCTTAGTATCAATAGAAGGATAGACCAATATCTCCGCCAGAGTCCTAACAAGGGAGTGGTTGACTAAGCCTGAAATCGTCGGCTATGCCAGGATTCTCAAACTTTGGATCGCGAAATGATACAAAAATTATACAAACCCTAAAAAAAAATCCAAATCAGACCCAATATCGCGGTATCGGCACAAAATAAAAATTGTTGAATCTAAAAGTTGGTTGGTCTTTATAACTGTCAATTGGTATGAATAAGGCAGAGCCCTTAAAAACTACATTGTGATGATGATCACTGAATAATTTCGGTATTTATTCCCGCCTTCAACTCGCTATATAGGGTGTCCAAAAAGTCTGGTAACATGGCAGATATCTCAAAGCTGCCGGGCAGGCGAGCTTGGGCTGACCAGGTTGGCTGAGGTTTCTAACACATTAGAATTGCAGTGAAGCACATCGTTGGGAATTTTCTTTCCTAGAGTGACTCTTTCTCGCCCATTTTCTCAAAATCTTTCAAGAGGAAGGGTGCGATTAAAAATGGTTTTTTTGACTAATGTTGTGTTGCTCTACAGGGTAGCAACTGGAAAATTTTTCCCTATCTTTAATAGTTTTCGAGTTAGTAAATAGATGACCTTAAATTTAGGGGTCAAAGTCAAATTTGAGTGCGGCAATGAATTCCCCACTTCCCTACTACCTATAAACCACACGCATCAGATCTCGCCTACCTGGCAGCTTTGAAATATCTGCTATGTTACCAGACGTTTTGGACACCCTGTATAAAAAATGATATGAACAGCTTTTTTTTTAATAGTAAATTTGTTGGGTAGCGGTTTATAAAAAATTGGGCTATACAGCAAAATAAAACAGTTACGTACGATAGATGTCTCCACAATGCTATTCCAAAGTGTGTATAAGTATTAAGTATAAATGTTGGGAATAATTGTTTTATAATTCTATAAGAAATTTCTTTCATTTCACAGCAATTAATCAAATGAACAAGTTTGACAGTGGCTATAACGATACGTATATCGCTTAACCTACACCAGGGAAACAGCCATACATAACAACCACATAACTTATGGTAGCCATTTCGAGCAAAAAGTCGCCAAATATGAAACAAGGCATATAGGTAGATGGCGCAGACCTCAAGGGTGGAAATTGTGTATAATTATAGAGGCTGAATCTTCTTGCTACTGTTCCGTTATCTTTAATAACCTTGTCAGTGATTACAAATATGCTTCCAGAGTGAGAAATTGTATAAGGTAAACCCGACATAGGCAAAGCCAAGTACCAATATTTAGAGTAAATCAAGACCGCCAGTGTATACATGCTAATAACTTGAAGGCAGACAAATAAAACAAAGCACTGGTTTTCAGTCTATGATTCATACGCTTTATGAAAACCGTCCCTTTCATCAAGTCATTAAGCAATCTTCTTTCGAGTGTTGGTTGTAAACAAAAGTAGAGAGGTACTTCTCGACTTCATTAAAGCTTGTATCAGAAGAAAGCTTAGAATAGTAAGAGAAGAAATGGAAATGCCTTCTGTTCTGCAATATCGCACAACTGTAAGGATCTTTCAAGAAAAATCACTGAAGACAAGAATCGAGGTGCAATTATTGCTCGGAATACTTAAAAACCACCAAAAAAAGAAATGCTATGTCGAATATGGAAAGAAACAACCAATGTAATATTTGGAATAACCAATAAAGAACATAAAAGATATGGCAGCAAAGTTACTGTAGACTTTATAGCAATCAAGAAAATTTCATGAAAACCAGATGCCTGGTTCATAAGAGGTTAAATGAGAACGCACGAAAACATGAAAACACACTAGCCAGTAAAAGGAGACAAAAATGTCTACCAGCATAAAAGTTTCTTTAAATGTCAATATAATGTACGCCTGAAGCCAGTTCACTATTTTAAAGAGAAATTTAATTATTGAAATTCATTTCTGGCAAAGAAATGTTTTAAGAGCAGCAGCATCAAATTAGTTTTTAACTGGAGATCAAGAAGTATCTGCACATCTATAAAAGTGCTAAGATGCTGCATAATATACTCTAACTAATTTTTTATGGCCTTGTCTGACCTGCCCAAAACCTGTTAGTAAATTATTATATTTTGAATATTACGCACACAGGTCATCGAAATTAGCTCCACTATGTCACTATACTTTGGCGACTCTTATATAAATATTGAAAGCAAAATTATAATTAATCTAAAAATTCTCTATAAATTAGACTCAGAAACATTGTTGTTTACGTTTTATTCTCATCTTTCTGTTCACCATTTACTATTGAAGTTAAAAGCACGCCTTCGATCTTTTCTTCTTCTCTTATTAATTTAATTCTTTTCTGCCACTTCACTTGAAACCAAGAGGCGTGAATTAGAATTGAAATTGACTTAACTTTAAGTCTGACAAGATTAGTTATGAGCTCTTGGAGAAGCCCTGCAACCAATTCGGCAATCAATGCAAGTGAATCTCCTCGCACGAGAAACGGTCAATGAGAGTTTGAAGAGCCGAAGGTTTCGCTCCACCATCTGTTACCAGAAATCCTTCCGCTTTCCTTCTCTCCTTTTTTTTATTTTTTAGTTTAGGCCTTCTTTCTTTCGTTTCAGTCAGTTTCTTCGGATTCAATCCATTTCCACCTGCTGTTGGGGGCGTCACCTGCTTCGAGTAAAAGGTATTTATTAGGCACCGCTGTCGAGGTTAAATCTCAGCGACCGTGATTTACTGGAAGTGTTGACTAAACGGTTGCCGATTTCGGTTGCATTTTCTCGACGGGAAAACAGATACAAAAATCTCTCCTAAAAGTAAGTCTCACTAGCTTCACTCTTCCTGATAAAATTATCGCTATCACGAAATATTGATTCTCATTACATTTTTGCTATCCTTTCTAATTAATGATATTCTAATCTATATTGATAAAAAAGTAATCGTTTTTTATTAAAAATGTATGCATTTGTTTTGTTCTATAAAATATGTAAATGATTAATACCATTTCATCAATAAAAAGTTCTCATTTCATGCTTTTCGATTTTTCGATACATTTCACATTTCTTCATGTTCACCAAAAAAGTATCACTGATCCAAACGTAAAGATGAGATAAAATAGTGATCATTTCATACCCTTGTAACTTTTATGAACTCCATATGAATTAATCAAAACACCTATGAGAGGAGTATGATATTCTAATTTCGGAGATCTCCTAAGCATGCGGGTATAACTAAATTTTGGAAGAAAATGCTGAATTTCTGATTTATTATACACATGTCGAAATATTTATTTGTCCCTGTCGAGTCATGCCTTTGATGATACTGTATTTCATAAAGTAATTTTAAGAAGCCAAGCAGAAGTGCAAATACTCATAGAGCCTGCAATGTTAAAATAACGTATGTGAAGAGAATCAGGCTGCAATGTTAAAGTATCCATATTTTTGGACCACAAGGAAATTTATCAGGCCCCAAACTCTGAATAATTAAAATGTGTCATTGGTTGGTTTGGTATTAACTTCCTTTTCAAGTGCCATGGTCATTTCAAGACGGCGTTATAGGGGCCGCAAATTTTGCCTCGCAAAGGTTCTTTAACGTGCAGCCGGCAAACGACTACACGGGCCCAACGGCTTTACTTTCCTTCCGAAGGAAGCGCGTGATCTCAGGATTTCTCCCTGAAAAAATCCTCCTCGTCCTCGGCCGGGGTCGAACCCGCGTCCTCGGGGATCAAAGACGATCACGCAACCACTGAGTCACCGAGGCCGATAAAAATTTTTCATTGAAAAACAAGAAATCTGTGGATGATAGGAAAAAACTGAGGTCAGATACGGATTCAGCATTAAAAGAAGCATAAAAATCAGCTCTCAACGTTAAAAAAGTTTTTTAAAAGTTATTTTTTGTTGCCCTGTATAATTAAAATTCTATAATATTCTATAGATCGTCAAAGATATATTTTGCATTTTAAATATTTAATCACTGATCAAAAAAAAAACTCAACCCAAACCGGATATTAGAAATTCTTCGTCTAATAATAGATGAAATTAAGGATAAGCAAAGAGAGTAACCTAACTGGATAATTGCAATTAAGACAAAGCAGCAGTCGGTCCACTTTTCCACAAAGAAGTTTATTGATTCATAGATGTACGTTACGATTGCTGTGCAATCATCGTTAGGAATGAGAATCGAAATGTTCATCTATAGATCAATAAACCTCTTTCTGGAAAAGTTGATCGACCGCTGCTTCATCTTAATAGGAATAATTTTTAATCGACCTAGATATCCATTTTAAAGAACAGAAATTCAACAATGAATATTGTCTGTATTTTCACAAAGACCTACAGTATAAACGTTTCAATTAAATGCTTTAATTTTGGATGCAATGTAAGATAAAAATTATTTTGGAGAGTTAAAACATCAAGAATTCCTCTAATTCCAAATTAAGAGTATTTCAGATATTCATACTTTATTAGCCTCTAAATTTATTTTTCAAGGCTTCAGATTACACTTGCTTATCCTTTAATCGCACATCACAGAAGCCCAATAAAATTCCTTATAAGATACTGATAAAATGAGGTTTCCGGTCATTCACTGCAATATATGCAAAATGAAAATACGAATGCATGCCACGAATAGTATAAAAAAAAGCCCAACAAATTTTTCTAATTCAGTTCTACTTGAATTTAGGATATTAAAATTCAGAACTTTTCATCGAAAACAAGATGGATGCTAAGTCAACTTTTTTATCAGATAATTTCATTTCGAATTTTATTGAAAAACGGGATGCGCTTTTCAGAGAAAGTGGATCTTTCCAAACTTATTTCGCTCCCTGCATCCTAAAGTGTGCCTAAGGTGACCCAGAAGATAACCTTAATTGGAGAACCTTTAATCCTGTGGGGAAAAAATCTTGGCTCATTTCCAGCGCAATTTTTGATATATACGCTGACAAAACCCAACAGAACATAAAATGTTAATATTTCCCGTTAATCTCTCTCCCTTTTTTTTCTTTTCTTTTTTACTAATCGGATGAACACTATGACACATGTTCGCTTAACTGTGCCGGATTTATTCCATAAAAATTAACGATGTAGAGTGTTAGACAGTTAAATAGAGATAATAAAGGAGTTAATAATCAATATAATCAATAATAATAACGACAATGACATATGTATAAAACTGCTAATATTCAATAACAAATTAGAAGTTATTTATTTTGTATCATTCATTTAATTAAGCCGATGGCTGCATATTGTAAATCTCATTCATAATTCATTTTTATCGAAAATGACTGTTTGTCGCTACTATATTTTGTTTATGCCAACATTAGAATACAATTGAATGTAATATTGTAAAAGTATATTAAACATTCCGATAAAATCTAGTCCAGGATTTTCATCGAACATCAGCTGGTAGAAATTATATTTCTTATAGGCAACAGTAACAGCAATTATATAATTTTTTGCAAAGTAAAAGATAAACAGCATTACTCTTTTGAAAAAAAAAATAGTGTCCAAATGAAAGAGAGCAACCCTGTTGTTGTAAAAATAGATAGCTCGCATATTATATGAAGAAAATTCGACGACGCAAATGGAAACCTTATCGGAAAAAAATAATTTCTAAATGCGATTACTTATAGGAAAAATTCTGTAACTCGGAAAAAAAACTTTCGTTAAATAATTAATAGAAAAAAATTAAGACCACTGCGCTCTCTACATGTTGAGCTTGTATTAATAAATTAATGATTTAATTTATGCTATTCGAGTGAATTTCAAAAATAAAACATTAATGGACAAAAAATATCAGCAAAAGTTTATGCATCTTCCTAATTTTGCACCCTTCTTTTAATTTTAAAATTAATTATTTACGAAACGGGCTGCGAGTGCTTGCCTTCATCCGGTTACACTTTCAAGTGACCCGAACGTGTTCTTGAGAAATTCATTCGAGAAGCATTTACCAAAAAGACCGTTAATTATAGAACAAAGACGCCGAAGTATTTACGCTCGAAAAGTGTCCCTCATCAAAACATTAGCCACATTAAACTTTCTGGTATGTTTCGAGGCATTGTTATTAAATATGCTAAGCCAGCTCTAGATGAGATTCTAATGTACCTTTTAATTAATTTTTTTTCACTATCTACCGCGTTTCAGAAACAATCCAAACATTGACCATTCTCTCATACATATTTGCAAATACTATAAACTTCCTTAACTCTCTTTAGGAATTAGAGGCTCTAATTCTGTAATAAAAAATAAAAGACTGGAATAATACCAGGTGGTTGGAATTAAAGTTCCCCACTTCTGCGCAGGCTGCACGGACAGTGATGAAGCTTTGTGTATAGGCAATGCAGAGCATGGGGAAGAGAATTCCAACGGAAAATTTATTAGTATATACGGCTGCCACCAGGGGGGAAAATGGCGCCGTCTGCAAAAGCGCAATGCGTCTGTGAACAACCAATCTGCAGAGGTCACCATGCCATTGAGAAAGAAAGAACGTGCGCTCCAGAACAGCAGCAATAGCGCAACAGCACTGCGAGAATATCGGCGTGTGAAGGAATTGCGAATAGAACCCGTGACGGCGAAAGTTTTATGAAAGATGATGCAGAAATTCGAAAAGAAAGAGGAATTAAGTGTGCTTCCCGTTCACCAGACCGTCATCCATGTGACGTCTGGTTGTGGGGAACCCTGAAGGATCGAGTTTATCATGGAGGCGTACGGCCCTTGCCTGAATTGAAAGCCAGAATCATTCGTTATGTTGCAGCCATTTCACAGGAGACACTTCGTGCTACTGTTGAGCACGCTGTCCTGTGCTTCCAGCATGTCATCTACGCAGAGAGTGCGCATATTGAACAGTCCTTCTAACAGCATTCCAGTAGTGCATTACTACCGACTGTGTATAATCTTGCAGCTCGACTTTTTCCCCTAGTGGTAACCATATGCATTAATAAATTTTTCGTTGGAATTCTCTTCCCCGTGCTCTGCATAACCTATACACAAAGTTTTATCGCTATCCGTGCAATAACGCAGTCTGCCGCCCACGCGGAAGTGGGGAACTTTAATTTTGACCACCCGGAATATTTCATTTCGAAAGTATGTAAAATAGTTATACAAGGGTTGGACAAAATACTGTAATGGAAACACTGGACCATCTCCAACTACTCATACTAATGGTTCTGCCCAAATACTTTGAATAATGATCATCTTTTGTTTTCCTTGGTTAGTATGGATCTTATGCAAATGTATTTGTACTTCGGTATTCCTGTTGATATACGGATGTTAAGTTGAGTGGCCATCATATCAGATCGGACAGACTTACAACAACGGCAAATTGTTGGAGCCAGGCTAATTGGTGCGTTTGTTATAATATCGCCATGTTACTTGTAGTATCGAGGGCTACTATATCAAAAGTCATTATTTGATACGGAAAAGACAAGTATATTAACTTAAAGTAAAAACTTTTCTTCACTTTTCAACATACGCCCCTTTTCTTTGTACGCATTTTTCCCAGTGTTTTGCAAGCTTGAAAATTCCCTTGCGGTAGAACAAAAGTGGGAAGAAACCAATACTGACTCACAGAGACCAGAGGGTATTGAAGAGGACCGTCAGCACCAACAAGAAAACCATTCTGACGAAAGTGATTGTAGAGCTGCATGTGCAGCATCCCATTTCCATAAAAATAGTGCGGAAGGAAGTTCAAAATCAAAACAGTCATGGATGAGAAGCTATTGCCCAACCGCTTGTCCCCAAGTCAATGCAAAACGGGTGCTGTCGAGTACGAAACGTGTCTGTCGAGCAATGGAAACATGTGCTATGATCGAATGAATCCACATCCACATTATAAACCCCCATAGGACGTGGGTATGTCTGGAGAAACCGGCTGAATTGTACAATTTAGACGATATTCTCCTCCAACCTCTCTGAGAGAAGCCTGAATCTGTTTGGGGAATGGATGCGTACAACTCTTGGATTGTTTCTTCATAAAATCTTCATAGAGAATGGTTGAACACCCCATTTACACTCACATGCCAAATGTCATGGGATAGCAGTGGACTATTTTTCAAGTGGCAATAGCATCATTGCAAACAGTATAAATATGCAAATCAGTGTCAGTAGGTTTAGTTACATTGTCATGAGTAAGGGGTGAGGTGTTCTGTGTGACTATGGCTACACGAAGAGATCTATTCGAGTTCGAACGTGGCCTAGTATGTATGGTTCATTCAATATCGGAGGTGGCTCAAGAATTCAACATCCCACGGTCCACAGTTTCGAGAGTCTACCGAGAGTGCCAACTTGACGGCATTACCTCCCACCATAGACACGCAGTGGTCGACCACACTTTCTCAATGAACGGGACCAACAGCGTCTGAATAGGATGGTCACCGCTAACAGGCAACTGACACTACGCCAGATGACATCAGTTTTTAACTAGGGTGATACTAAAGTTGTATCGATGCGAACTGTGCAACAAAATCTGGTGTCCATGGGATATGGAAGCAGAAAACCCACGAAGGTGCCCTTGCTAACAACAAGACATCGTCAGCTACGTCTCTCCTGCGCCCATGAACACATCGACTGGACACTTGACAACTGGATACGTGTGACCTGGTCTGATGAGTCTCGATTCCAGCTGATACGAGCTGATGGTAGGGCTCGAGTGTGGCGCAGATCCCATGAAGGCCATGGACCCAAGTTGGTCAAGCACGCACTGTGCAAGCCGGTGGTGGCTCCGTATTGGGCAATTGTGGGAAGCTTTCCAGTCGGAATGGTTGGCAATGTCTTCAGATGTCTTCCACCGACTTGTGGAATCAATGCCACGTCGCACTTCGCCGGGTTAGAGGAGGTCCCACACGTTTTCAGGTGCTATCCCATGACTTTTGCCATTTGAGTGCATAAACAACCCAGGAGTTGTATGCGTTCATTCCCCAAAGAGATTCAGACTTCCACCCAACTCATTATGTTTTTCTAGGAGTTTCCATTATTTTAATCAACCCAAAAGTTATATATACATTTAACTTTAAAATTAATCTGTGTGAAATATACGAGGATTGCTATAAAAGTAATGCCTTGTAATTTTTTTCTCAAACTAATTATGGTAAAATAAAAAAATAACGGGCATACTCGTATAAACGAATACTAGCTTTATACTCGTATACAGTATTTTTCCAGATAATCCTTGTACCACCCTAGGCCGGCACAAAACAATTGTACCCATGCCTCTCTTTCACCAGTCTTTGCCTTGTTCACGTAGCCATGTTCTCACTTATGAAAATCAGCTGGAACCAGCTTCGGATTTTAAGGGGGAGGGGGGCACAGTTCAATCCAATTTGGCGACCGCTTCCCGAATTTTTAGATTTATGCTAGAGTAAAATTTTTGTGAATTCTTGACGGAAGTGCTGGTTGATGTTTTCCGGTTCTTGATGTACGCGTCTGATTCGATTGTCTCACCTCTTGACAACACCTCCAAGAAAGAACCATTAATATTCTAAAGCATGGTGATCATAACTTATCAGGCTAAAGGAGTTTTCTTGAATTTCTTTCTTCATTGTTGCCTGTGATGAAACGCCACTGACTACCTTTATGCTCAAAATGGTGCGCCCAGGTTTCTCCACTTGAAACGAACCGGCTAAAAAGGCCTCTCCGTCTAAACGTACAATTCAGAATAAATTTGTTTCTTTGAATTTTGTGGTTGATTGTGAGACTTCGAGGAACTCATTCTTTTGTCAATCATTCAGCCCCGTCTCTTTATTAGCTTAAACCTTTTAATTTTCTGAATCCAGCGATAAACGGTGCTCTCGCACAAGTTTCATACCCAGCACGCAAACGTGATGTTGACCACAGTTATTTCTCCGCAACCAAGAATTCAGCTACAGCTCTTGGTTTGTAAGTCGTTCACGGATGCCATCTTGACAGATTACTTCAGCCGTGCTACCATAATTCGGGATTCCGTGCAATTCCGCACATAAACGAGGGAAAGTTCAAATTTGCAAATTTTCATTTTTTTATTTATTATTTTTCTGAAAACCCTTGGATTCTGGAAAATGTTTCGATAAGAGATGTGCGCGAATGAACAGTTTAACTTCAATTTTAAAAATACTATTTTATAAATAAAATGTCAATGTTTTAATGCATTCAGTTTTCTTAAATTATGGAGCCGAAACTGAATAAGAATTCTTAAAAGTAAAGATCATGTATATTCAACAAACAGGCTTTGATCAAAAATAACTTTAATACTCCTTATGAGTCTACCAGCTTAAACGAGTAAAGCTATTCCCAGTTGACCTTTTCAATTGTTGGAAAAGCCGCTTCGTTTGAAGGGAAACAAAATTAGCCTTCAAGTAGAAAATTATTTATAAATTCATTTTTCAGATCTTATTAATACTGTCGGAGAGAAGAAGTTAAATGAGATTTTAAATTTAAATCAGATAGAATCTTTTAATGAAACAAACATTTGAATTTACAGAATTTGATATTCACCTTTAAAAATACTGTCCAACGCTTTCAGTATTGGACATTTGATATTGTAAAAAACTATGTTTACAATAGTTTTAAGGAGTTTTTCCTGTATTGTGTTTCTTTTATTGATATAGATAGATAATAAAACTATTATAATAATAATTATTTTTCACTGTCTTCAGTTTAACTTTGTATAACCATCTTATGTCGAGGGGAAACATTAGACAGACGCTTCCCTTCCAAGGTGCTTACCTTGTCAGTTCTTTTATTTTTTGTCCTCCTATGTTTTTGACAATTGTCTCGCGATGGCAACCACAACCCATCTAAGTGATTTAGGGCGGCGGCGGTCACAGGAGAAACTTCCTCCCAAGTTTAAATCTCTCCACTGGAAATCGCCTCTCTCCCTCGGCCGCCGGATGCAATTTTCTCGGCAGGCGGACGTGCGCCACCGACTGCTCACCCGAGAGACACCGACATTGGGTCACTCTGGCCAACAAATCCTTTCAACAGACGGGCAGCAATGGCCAACTTGGGCATGAGATTTTATTTGAAAAAATAAACTGAGAAAGAATTCTTCTAAAGTTATAATGTAAAATTGATGAGATGAAAAAGTAGTTTAGATAAGGAAAAGGAGTCAAGCCTTATTCAAAAAGCACAATAACATTGGAAGACAAATGGTTAAATTAGCAGTCAATGATTGCATAAACGAACAGTTTAATTGCTAATGCAATTTCTAGTTAATTTCTTCGTGCAAATAGTAATTAGTTGTTCTGATGCGTCCGTGAAACATTCCGCGACACATCGATTACTCGTTTGGGTCACATCAAATCGACATTGCAATTTTCATGAAACTCTTCTTCTCTCCGATTTTTAATAAAATTTGATATAGTTGCAGATAGAAGCCATTAAGAATTTTAATACGCAGTTTAATTATAAATGGAAAGATATGCTAATTCAGGATTTTAACTTTGCTCAATATATTAGCATGAAAATTGCACAACTTTATCTTAGAATCGCCATTAGACTTTGTGATTTCATCTTGATGTCATTTTAATGACAGTAGAAAACACGATTTTAATATGACTTCGCAATTATAATGTTTATTTGGCATAAATTTTGTCACTGCGGCCATTTGTCTTTAATTTTCTTGGTAACTTAAAATATTGCAGTAAAGCGGCATGTCCTTAGGATTTCCTTTATGCACAAAGTTTATAAAATGTTCCTTCAAAAGTATTGCCTTTCAGAGTTGATTATATTTTGAAAGTACGCTTTTCCCCATTTTTTAAGAATGAGCATATTCAGTGTAATCGCCTCTGATGCTATCTACAACAACTTTTTTGCAATCAGTTATGAAATTTGGATGCATCATTTTGACCTATAGAGCAACCGGACTACCACGGTCTGGAATCCATAAAAGAATTCCCCACGTCCCATACAAAGAGAAGTTTATGTCATTTGTAATGGACATTCTTCGACTGTCCTAGAATGATTTATCAACACGTTGTATTACCTCATACAACTGTAATGGATCAGTCTATCGGTCCTATAAACATTGTTAGATTACAATAATACAAAACCATAGAAATCCATCGAGAATGCATCTGTTGACCTGACAGGGATATCATGAAAGGGTATAACGTGAATTTCAGTTTCATCTTCCAAATCCAAAATAAATTGAACGGTCGAGTTAGACGTAAGGCTGGAGGCTTTGTCTTGATAAAGCCAATCTTTGCTTTTGTCCTCTCCATACAATGCGGAGATTTCCTCGTGGAAAATTGGGACTGAGAATATGCTGCTAATAGTAAAGGGAGTTAACCTTAGCCTTCCTGTCCACTCTTCTGATTGTGAGCTTGCCGTTGTACGAGTATCCCGCAATCACTATAAAACCTTTTGAAAAACTTTCCTTACATTCTTTGGACACTTTTGATATGACTTCTCTCTGCGTCGACAGTAGAAAATCGCGCAGAGTTAGTTGCAATCGTTGAGATCGACGTAGGTTTCATCCAAAGTGACAACGTACTTCCATCGTTTTGCTGCGACGTAACCCTCGTAGAGCCTCCGACAGTTCCTCTTTCTTTCTGCGACGTATTTTGGGAGAGCTTATGAACACGACTCTTGTGGCGCTTTTCAAGTTGTTTATTATTTTATTTATGGTAGCCAGCTACGTTTTTATAATGTTTACAATCTCTCTTTGGGTTGCTGGATTTTCAGAATGGGCCTGCTGCTTGGTCTTTCGAATGACCTGTGATTTGTGGGAACTCGAGAACCTGTGTTTCTGGCTAGTTGGAATTAACCCTTCCCGCGATTTTTATTTTCCCGATAACGCCGATATGCCTTTCTTCGAAACAGAGAACTTTCGTGTTTTACGGTGCGCTAATTACAGCAGAATAGCTATAATTAGCGTCGGAAAGTTCATAAATGTACCTTTCGCAGTAAGGTCCGATTTTCGGAGACATTTATTCATGACATTAATTGTTTTCGAATGAAACACAACAATGCAGATGTAATAGCATCATTTCACATGCTTTCTGTCACGTGCACGTTACCAAAGATCGTAATCAACATGACAACTAACCCTCTGTAGTAACTCCCAAAACAACAAGCCGGTCTCATAATGCCAAAATTATGACAGATTTTTTTTTGGCAAAGAAAAACATTTCATGCGTATCACGCGTTTTTTACGTACAGTCAGAATGTGGCACCCAATGACATCCTTACAAAGTTTATGCTGCAGCACGTGTTCAGCTAAAAAAAAAGCTGGAAAAATGCAATACTATTATGACGAAAGGAACGCAGCCGCAATGTTATACAATTAACCCTCCTATAATGCTACTCATTCGTACCGCATTATATATAAATTCAGAATTAGTAATCAGATTAATTCGTACCGGTTATAAGAAGCTGAGTAAAGAAAAATCAAATTCGTAACGCTTTACATGGAAACCGTGTACCGTGTTATATGGAAACCGCGTTAGGAGAGACTTAGATTTAGTACAGTTAGATTAATTCGTACCCTTTATACGGAAACTGTGTAATATGGAAACCTGTTATATAAACAGTTTGCGACGCAAATAATATCTGCCCATAATATCTTCGAGCCTCTTTTGCAATCTGGTGTATAATGCTTCATGATTTCTGAATTTCCTTGATAACTGAAACTGAAAATTTGCGATTTAGTGCATGAAAAAACGAACACGAGAATTCTCCATTATTTCGACCATAAAAATATAATAAAAAAATTATCTACGGAGACTCCTGTACACAGTAATATAGGAAACATGTTATAAGAGTATCGTTAGGATAGACTGTCTTAATTTTCGTTCCGTCATACAGCGTTTTATGAGGATGAGGTTAATTCTCTGTACAGTGAATTGCTATCGAAATTTAAAATGAGTTTCAAATCCTTTTTGGCTTGCTCTCTTTCGTATTTGTCCTTTTAAAATGCATTGTAATTAAAAGTGATTAGCCTATTATTATATTTATTCGACCCCATTTGCTCTTTTATTAATGTTGATATCTTTCAAAAATATTTCATCCTTTACAAGTTAGGGTGGAAAAGATGCATCAGCTGCATTGGATAATTTCCCAATAAAACAAATTTTAAAAACGTCACTCGGAAGCGACATGAAAAGTTTAGAGCCAGCGTAGTACAGAGAGAGTAATGAGCCAGATTTAAAATCCGCCACGAGCCCTTTTTGCGAAATCGGCCCCATGGCCAAGAGTGCTATGTTGGCACATTTGTCAGAAATTGTCGGCGACTCTTCAAATTTGCTCATTTCGACAGATTTAAAATGCCGAAGATGTTCTTCTCCAACTATGTTCCGCGTCATCTGAGAAAAAGTTTTCGAGAAAAAATTTATTCTTATTTTTTTCCTTTTCAAGGACAATGTCAAATTTCTTTGCACATGCAAAGGGTTATACTAAAGAAAAAAAGGAGAAAAAAAAGAATGAGGAGGGAGAAACGACAGGAAAGAATTTGAGTTGAGCTCGAGATCTCTGACTCCTTCATAAAGAGACAGAACCCCTTTATTCTCTGAAGCTAACGAGGAGTTACGACATAACTGTACACGAAATTCTAAAGATTATCTTCAGAAATGTTAGAGGAAGAGGAAGGACACTATCTCTGCCGATGACAGAGAAAGTATAATGGTGATGATCATGATATAAAATACCGTTCACTTTTTTAAAGGCGAATTAAGGTTGGAATTTACGTAACAAACAATTACTTAAATTTCAACTTAAGTACTTAAGGAAGTTTCGAATTAAGAAAATAATCTACTGAGTGCTGCTAAATTTTATAATAAAATTTTGTCGTATATAGAAATGCGTGTTTACATTTCATTATTTCAGATTATTAAATAATTTTCGAACACTTACTAATGATTCGTAGGAAGCCACATCGCAAGCAGAAAACGCGCGTCATAGTCTCATTCAATAATTCATGTAAATTAAAGGTTAAAAAAATTAAAAAAAAAAGAGAGCAGGAAATGCTATTTCATTTATTTTCACCGAGTAATACCCAAATATAATTAACCAATTATTATTAAGTGCACTTAACGCTTTTATGAATATCGATAACCTAATGCGTGCGTATTATTTAGGGTGATTGAATTCATTAAGAGTTTACGCCACCGCAATTCGATGGCTGCCATCAACCATTATTTAAAAGCCTGAAAATAAAAGCCGCGGAAGAGATTGACGATAATTCAGCCGCTAATAAACGCACTCTAACGTGCACAGGAAATGTTCACACGGGCAATAGGATTGATGACTTTCCATATTTTCCTTTTGAAATATTGAATAACAGAAAAATCCTCGTGTCACTCTCACCAGGGAAATAAATTGTGCAACTTTTATACACGCCGTACACTGTGTTTATTAAAATGAATCGTTTTCGTTTGTCATTCGAATCAATTTACACGCTTGACTGATGAAGCAGCTTAATTTAATGAAACTGGGGGGTGATTTTGGTGTAATAAAAATTTCTATGATAATAAAACATAGTCATGAAATAAAAAAACAAAAAAAAAACAACAAAAAAAAACCCAGGAAAGGGTTTTTGCTCACATCTTACATTTCCTGCAAAATTTCAAGGAGACCAAGAACCAAAGTGTTATTCACTCTCCCAAGGCATTTCTAATGCTTTCAAGTCTTCAAGGCACTCCGCATTCCGTAGGGCATTGGTCAATATTGGAGTACTTTGCTTTCTTGTAGCTGTTAAGTTTGACTTCCTCCAGATGCATTATCATCCCATAGAGAGGGACTCTCCGCAGGGATACCACGGGCCGGATACTCTGGATCATCTTAAGGGAGGGCTGGTTTATATAAGGAAGTCCTTATGACTTTGGATAAGTCAGCAAACGATTCCCTACTGATAGTCTCAAAAACCTCATCGAAAAGAATTCTAGTCGTTTATGTATTACATTTGCGTGCAAAATTTAAGCTAAAAGACAAAGAAGTTTAAAAAGAAAGCTTTGTGAACAAGTAAAGCTTTTTTTGCTTGACTTTGAAGCCAAGTGCACTCTCTTAAATGTTTGCGAGCTTTCCGGTTCATTTTCATGTTAAAACTGTGCTTTTACGAGGAAAAGAGCGCTACAAAGAGCTTTGTTTTGTCCTTATATACTAAGAGCGGAAATCAAAAAGTAATTGAGTAAATTTTTCACAGCAAAACAGTTAGGTATTTGCAAAAATCATTATATATATTTTGAAGACCATGTAATTCTCCACCACCCGGGAGATGGCAGACGTGTACACTTTGTGCATGCAGAGCTAAAGCTATTCCAAAATGGCGGGTAACCTGGAGACGTTCGAGATTGTGGAAATCCGGAATGTGGTCGGGGGGGGGGGGGGGTTCTGTTTTCAAAGAGACAAAAGCCTTCTGAAAACCATCTCGAATTGTGTGCAACGTACGGTGACACGTGCATGATACTGATAAAGTTCATAGCGGGGTGTGAAAGTGTCCTCGACGAACTACGTTCTGGACGGCCGTGCACATCCCGTACACAGGAGAAAATTGATGCCGTGAATGCCGGCGGGTAACGATCCAAGCAGTGGCACTGGAAGTGGGCATTTCATATGGAACTGCACATCACTGCACATCACATCATCCACGAAGACTTTAAGTTTCGGAAAGTGTCAGCAAGATGGGTCCCTAAGTAGCTCACACCAGTGCACAAGGCATAGAGTTTGGAGCACTTGCTTCGGTACCACAAGGAAGGACACTCATTCCTTGAGCACATTGTCGCCGAAGATGAAAAATGGGCATTTCATTACACTCCCGAATCAAAGCGACAGACTATTGTGTGGAAACACACAGAGTCTCCCCCTCCAAAAAAATTCAAGACAACACCTTCCGCAGGAAAGGTCATGGTTATTGTTTTCTGGGACATCCAGGGTTTTCGTCTCGTTGATTTTCTGGCCAAAGAAGAAACGGTGAACGCTGCTACTTATTCTGCCACATTAGATCGGCTATGAGGTGCTCTGCGCCGAAAGTGTCGTCCGCAGAAGGCAATGGACGAGCTCATCATTCTTCATGACAATGCGCGTCCCCATGTTGCTGCATCAGTGTCGCAAAAACTGTAGTCCTGAAAGTGGGAAGTTCTACGCCATCTAACCTGCAGTCCAGATCTGACGCCCTCTGACTTTCACCTGTTCGGATCTCTAACGCAACACCTTGCTGGCACACGCTTTCAGAGCGACAATGAGGTGAAAACAGCTATGCGGTCATGGCTTCGCTCCCAGACAAACGAATTCTAGACTATGGGGATAGAAAAGTTAGTCTCACCTTCGTACAAATGCTTAAATGTGAATGGTTGTTATGTTGATAAGTATATTAATTTTCATCGTTCAAAATGTATATAATGACTTTTGCAAATACATGAAGGTTTTGATGTGAAAAATTTACTCAATTGCATTTTGATTTCCCCTCATATGAAGAGTAACGAGGAATACAGATATTAATATTTGAATAGGATTCATGTTGGCGAAGGGATATTCATGATATGATATTGCATTAGAGTATAGTTAGCCTCCGGTGGACTTTTTAGTGCTATTAGCAATTGAAGTATAAAAAAAGTACTGATGAATGATGGAAGTGGTAGCTGTCATCATTGTGGAGTTCACTAGAACAAGTATGTGTATTTAGAATCGTCGTCAAAGTGAAGATCTTGGTGTACACTGCCCTAAACTATGTTTAGTACAGTGAAACAACAATCGTGGATCAAAATCGAAGTTGTTCGTTGGGAAAAAGCCAGGGAATGCTGCAATGGCCTTCGGGAATCCATGGCAATACTGCATTACTGTATGTGATGTAGCTCAATGGGTCAGAAACGAATAGAACACTTTTAGAGAATTCTTGGAATATTCTCCTTATTCACCGGACATGTTCCCCCCGTAGGAAGAAACCCCTCATGAGAGAGCAGCTTCGTTATGTGCAATTAGTGTTTCGACTATTAGGACGCTTAACAGTATCACTCGGCAGACTAGAATCTTACAGCACCCACACACTCAGCGGCAAAAAAAAAAAGATACAGCACACAGCCAGCGATTGTATTGAAAGCATCTAATGTTTATTTTCAAATAAATTCATTTTTGCATTAATAACACACGTGTCATGATTAAAACATAGGTGCACAGTGGAATTACTTGAGACAGAAGATGTTGATGGAATCATTAACAATTCATTTACTCAAGGAGAGTTTCTATACATCTTGCATAGAAAACTGCTGATACGATGAAAATAAAGATAGATTTACAATCCATATCACTTTTATGAATTAATGACAACGAAGAGCATTGTGTCTTGATAAACTCCTAGCCTAGACGGGAAAACATAAATTAAGTTAAACATAAAACCTGAAACACTCGTTAATATTCGTTATGCTAACGTGAAGAGGAAGGATAACAAATTTATACCGAAGCACCCACAATAAATTACGGACACAGCGGCCCAAGCCATTAACGCTGACACTATGCCTGTAGCTATATGTATAATTGACGAAACTGTTGTGCCATGTAGGAGGATATTATGCAGAATCCCATAGTATGCTTCCAATATGCGGAAGCACCCCATGGCCACCAACACTTCAGACACTTCTCATGCGAGATCTCCCGAAAAGTTCTCAAGCTGCCAGATGTTGGCTTAGTAATTTCCAAAGTGGCATTTGTAACATTAAAAAATTTACCGGGTTGCAGAGGCAGAGAAGGGCATAGCTTGTTTATTACAAGGTCAAGTTTCTTTACGGAACTATTACTGACCTTCATAAGCGGTGCCGTTTTTACTGCATTCCTAAGTGTACGAATGAGAAGTTTCATTTCGCGCACTTCATTAATGTGAGACGTATTATCGTGCTATCCCCATTCCTTCGTAAGTTGTCGTTTCACACCTGTCCGTCTAAATAAAAGAGAGCCGATATGTCAAGGGAAGCGCCACGCGAGTTCGAATTGTGTGAATGTGGACGGGCACAGGCAAGGCAAGAAGGCGAATAGGGAAGGGCAAAATATATTGTATTTAGACCTTTCTGCTCATATTTTTCCTGAAGCGCTTTCCGCTCCTCTTCTCACGTCCTCACGCTCTTGCACTTACTCTCTTTCTTACTCGAACTCTCGTTCTCAATCTCAACTTCCGGCTTCCGCTTCCGGTTGGGAGTTCGAGTAAAAAACTCTTCCGGGTCGCGCTCCGCGATCGTCACGCGTTTGTCTCAAAGTCAACTACAGTATACTCTATTCAACGAAAGTTGGAGTAGGCGTATCCAGTTAAACTTCCTATTTCAATTGTTAGACATTGTTGCCAAAGTAGAATCAACAATGTCTAACAACTGAAATAGGAAGTTTAATTGGACACGCCCACTCCAACTTTCGTTGGACAGAATATAGAAAGACAGGCCGGGGCACTGTAAAATCACATGACCAAAGTAGATCGATCAACAATCCAATCTTCATTGTTTCCAACAAACGAAAAAACGCTGATTGTAGAAATTCAAGATGGAAACAATGAAGATTGGATTGTTGCTCGATCTACTTTGTTTGTGACTTTTTAGTCCCCCGGCCTGTCTTTTTCGTAGGCTACGGTTTGTCTCGTAGCCCACGAGAAAGACAGGCCCTGGCCAACGCCTCCTAAATATAAGGCCTGAGCGCGAACACGTCAGACATTGTTACATCATCATCCGAAGATACGTTTAATCGCATTTCAGGGCTTATTATTGTAGAAATGCGATTAAACGTATCTTCGGATGATGATGTAACAATTTCTGACGTTTTCGCGCTCAGGCCTTATCTTTAGGAGGCGTTGCCCTGGCCAACACCACCTAGACAGAAGGCATTGTTGCATCACACGAAAGCGGCTATTGTTAATTCTATTTCTACCAATAATAACCTCTAAATTTGGCCGTTTGATCATGACGAAACAATGTAAGACGTTTCTATGCGCAGGCCTTCTGTCTAGATCAATGACGTATATTAAAGATAGGCTCCGAAGCAATTGTTGTAATTTGAAGCAAATTGGGAAGCTCCATGCCCAGGACTATCTTGGCCGAAAGTGAGTGAAGATGATGCAAAATACATGACTAAAATGAGAGTAGCTGATTAATAATTCTTTCACACGCCGATCACGGAGTGATAAGTTTATCTTTTCGTTTACTTTGTATTTGAAAAATTTTATTATATTTTATAAACAATTTTTCGATCATGGTTTCAATTTCGTTTCGATCGTCTTTCAGTTATGTATTTTCATTTTAGTTACGTATTTTTGATTTATGCTTGTGGAAAATGATTCCTGATCCTTTTTCGTGTCTGTTTGTACAGTTGTACGCAGAACAACTTTGAGGAATGGTTTGGAATTAATTATTCCGCGGGCCCAAAATCTTCAAAAACAAAGCAGCCAGACAACTACTCCACGGCTCACTCCTGCCCAGAACTATCATGGCTCAATTTGCTTCACTTTTTGCCGCTGTTAACAATAGAATTCGGAGTCTATCTTTAATATACGTCATTGGTCTAGGTGGTGTTGCCCTGGTCAACACCACCTAGACAGAAGGCCTGCGCACAGAAACTGTATACATTGTTACATCATCTAACAAACGAAAAATTGCTTATTATTAAAATCCAAGATGGAAACAATGAAGGTTACATTGTTATTCGGACTAAGATGATCGGGTGACTTTTCCGCGCCAGGGCCTGTCTTTCACGTGGGCTACGGGTCAACTTATGATGATGTAACAATATATTGATGATGATGATGAACAATATATGACGTTTCAGTGCCGAGGCTTTCTTTATAAAAGGCGTTGGCCAGGGCCTGTCTTTCACGTGGGCTATGGGTTTGTCTCTTCTGACGTAACACGCGTGACAACAGGTCAACAAAAAATAACTTCATAAAAACTATTTTAACGTTAAAAGCTGATTCCTTTATTTTTTGTGCTGAATCCGTATCTGTTCTTAGTTTTTTTTTTTTATCTCCCACAGATTTCTTGTTTTTCAATGAAACATTTTAAATTATTTAGAATTTGGGACCTGATAAATTTCCTTGTGGCCCAAAAATATGGATACTTTAACATTGCAGTCGCTTCTCTTCACACACATTACTTTAACATTGCAGTCTCTATGTGCTTAACTTGGAAACGTGGTGTGATAGAAGAAACCTAAAAGCAGATTTGGATTCAGCACACAAAAAAAACAATACAAAAACAAGGCAAATTTATTCAAAAATTTTTTCATTTTTGGCCTGTTATCTCAATTCTTCAGGTCAGTTATAAAAAGAAGCCCTATTTTTTTAAATCATTTATAAAATTAGAGAGACCAAGGGGAAATATTCCGTTCTAATAATGTTTCGTAATAATTAAAATTCAAAACGTTAGCCTTTTTATTAATTACGATGTAATTACCAAAAATTAACAAAATAATTTGAATGATTCATTCATAATTTTCAATAAAGTCTCAGAAAAAATTAGCTATTAATATTTTTCTTAATTTTTTTCTAAATATTGACATTAATTTATCTTCATTTGCTTTAAAAACCACGATTTTAACCAAGGAGATTGCCCTGTACAGACGGGAATTATTAAGAAAATGGAAAAATGAAAATCCTTAATTCATTTCCGGTTATATTTCTGTCTACATAGAGGGGTTCGAAAAATGGAAACAGCTCTCAACAAATCTCTGTGTAGCAAACTCAGACCTCAAGGTGCATATACCTTAAGAAAACCACAAAAACTTTAAAAGAAATTAGCTTTAAATACAAGGTGCTACCCAAAATATCCGAGAATTTTAATATTTCACCCAAACCAAAAACAGCACGAGATTCTGCTGCTAGATGCTTCTTGGTGCACCTTTCAGCTGCTGCTCCGCCAAGTTTCGAAATCGTAGGCATTTCTTTGTGAATTATTGCTGTTTGTGTTGCAACGTGTGCTTGTGCTTCTGCGAATTTCCAAATTATTCGACCTGGTCAGGCTGTCAACAGGAAGTTTTACTGTGAGTTTTGAAGAGCCTGAGAGAAAATTTCGCGCAAACGGTCCGAGTTGTGGGAGAACAAAAACTGGTTGCTCCATCAAGACAAGTAATGCCCGCACACATCTCGCTCCGTGTGAAGGAATTCCTGGCAAAAAAACAACATGGCAACGGTCCCCCTTCCTCCCTATTCTCCTGACCTAGCCCCCCGCGACTTCTACCTTTTTCCTAAAATTAAAGGGCGACGTTTTGACTCCATTGAAGATATTCAAGTAGAATCGCAACTATCCTTAAACACCTGACATCTTTCGGACTTCCAGAAGTGCTTCCAAAAAATGGAAAAACCGCTGGGATCGTTGCATACGTGCCGGAGTGACTACTTTGAAGGTGACAGTGGAAACTAGGGTGTAAGGTACTTTTTATGCTTTTTACAAAAAAATTCTCGGAAATTTTGGATAGCACCTCGTAATCTTTCAGCTCCCTCTCCCAAACAACATGTCAAATACAAATGATCTTGCAGATTTCTATTTTTCTGCACATATCTATTTATTTAAAGAGAAACCTCTGTTAAGTATTGTTTTAATTGTTAAAGAGTGCAAGTGCTGTCATCGGATATCGTTCAGTTGTTTTTTAAGTAGGCTTATACAGGGTGTTTCAAATAAAGCGTAACAGTGAATATAAATATACATCGGATCTAAAAAACAAAAAACACGTGTTTAATATTTTTCAAAAAAAATATCCAATAATACAAAACTCGTTCTTCCACCCCCATCCCCTGAGGTTAGTCTTTCAGAATTCAAGAGAGAAGGCTGTGTCAAGTAAGATGCGTTATTTTAAAGTTTCTGGTAAAGATGAAGATCACGTGGGGTGCCATACCCTCATAGGCATTTCAAAAAACAGGATTAAAGAAAAAAATCTTACCAATGACAATTTATTTTTATGGGCTTATTAAAAACTTATAAATTTTTCAGCAAAAAGAGAGTGTTTGGTACTCGTCTGTATTGCGACAAGCATTTCATACTGCAATTAGAGGTTTCCTTTTTTACAGGACTTGGAAGCTTCATCTCTTCAGGACGACAGTTTCGATAAGCGGAAGAGGTTGAGATAGCATTTTGATCGATTTCGAAACAAGCTTTTCAAGAATGTTTCCAGCAACTACACGGATATTTCCAGAAGTGCATAAGATGGTGAAAATATCTCCTTTACCTGAAGAGCAGCTGCAGTCCACGAAATTATTGAAATTACCACGTAGTTTATAAAAGGTTTTGGTTTAGTTTTAATTAAATTTAGTATACAAAAATTTGAAAATTAAGTGCATATTAGTTTTTTTTTCGATAATGCTAATATTTTTATTCTAAACTTGCTGATTTTGATTAAGTAGATTGAATCCTGGGGTTTCTTATCGTTGGAAGTGTCACATGTAGAGACAACTCATTCCATAAATGTTCAAGCTCATCAAGTAAATAAACTTGTTAATAATGTGTTTTCAGCTTAATTTATGTCAGATATTAAAAATAAGCCTGTGTGTATTGCACAATTGGGTGGTGGGTTGTATTTTTTTTACTATTTCCTATAATTGTTTTCCGGAATTTAATGTTTTCTGAACGATTAATAAATTGTGACAGAATTATAGTTCACATCTCTTTAATAAAATTCTAGTTTGTAGTCTTTATTATTTAACATAACTCTTGAAATTAAGTTAATTAGATTCAGTTAAACTTGCAGCATCCACAGTTTTCCAGACAGCAATCTTCCATTAACAGGAACGATTGTACATATTATCAACAATTGTTCCTGTTAATGGAAGATTGCTGTCTGGAAAACTGGATGCTGCAAGTTTAACTAAATCTAATTAATTTAATTTCAAGCGTTATGTGATGGCTTTTAATGGATTTTGATTCTTTTTAATTTTACAGATTGAGAAGCTCATTTCGACGGAAGAAATCAATTTGGTGTTAGCAGAAAATCTTTAAGAGTTGACATTTGTTTTTGACGTTCAGAGAGAAAAACTTGAAATTTCGAAGCTACTCTCTATTACGACTTCTACAGTCGAAAACATTTTCCACCAGATAAAAAGCGTTGATATGTTCAGTCACAGATGTTGGGTAGAAATCCTTCATCCCCTGTCTCCTCAAACGATTCCTGCACATGCCTGTGGTAGAAATCTCGCGTTTCATCCTATGCTGCACTAATGCATATCACAAATGAGTTCAATAAGACATGTTTCTATATATATTGCCTTATTTACTATCATAAATAGGTAAATTGGACACGAACATTGTTTTGGACGGTTGTCCGGAAACTTTAGATGACAGTTTATGTTTGAAAATTAAAAATGTTTTAATTCAGAGGCCTGTGAAAACAATGGTTCGTAGATTTAAGGAATAATAAAACAGAGTAAGACGAAGATCCCTGCTTAAATCTCAGGCTGTGGAACTTTTGTAATGATGAATTTTTTAAAAAGATGATCACACTTTTCCGAATAGCCTTTTAAAACTCTTTTAGATTCTAAATCTTCTAAACTTCAAGACTCTAAATTATAGAACGGAATCATAGAACGTGGTAAATGATCCATTTAAAATAAACTACTGTATTCTGCTTTCTTTCAATGCTGCAAAGAGTGATTATTTGAGAATGACTGGAAACATTTCAGTCGCTAAGCCCATTTTCTTTATTCATGCAGAACATCATGCGCTTGCGATTTCCTTTAGTAGCTAATCGCATGGCCAACAACCAATCAATACGTAAATGAAGCTTAACAACATTCTGTATCTGTTTCACGACTTTTTCTTAGTTAGATTTGTGATAATGCAGAGTAATGTGAAAGAGAAGGGAGGAGACGATATAGTAGGTATAATGCTACGTTTAATCAAAACAGAGTTAATTTTGTAGATACAAATTAATAGATACAAATTTTATGATGCTTCAATCTTCGGGACGAAAGATTTCAGAACTTGGGCATAAGTTCTTCGCTGGCATCTATTGTAATTAAGTCCTGACGTCCAACTTGTTAATTGAGTCCAGTAAGTAGAGGTTGCTCCTAGCTCAGTCGTGTCGTTCGGTCGAACGTGGGCAATTTCGGAAATAGCCTTCGCCGTGTCTGTCCGTTCGTTCACGTCGAGTTCGTCTGCACAAAATGAATCGAACAACTGAGATTAATATGAGCAACTAAATACAACTTAATGATTAAGTGTTTGACTATTCAGCAGATAACTAGAAGATAAATCCCATCAAAGAAATCAAACTAAACAATAGTCAAACGATAAGGGAGAAGTAGAGAGGTGAGAGTTATTCAATCATTAATTGTATCCAAGGGAAATAAATTCTACGACTAAGAGTCCAAAAATTATCTGATTACCTGCCCACGGTCGCGGCTTAGCAAAGCGCAACTCGCAGCGCGAGATCTCAACGCGGAGCGCACCTGCGGGGCCTATGACTTCAGAACGGGCTACGGTCGAGTCGCTGGAGGTTTCGTTCCTCTTTTCTAGCAAGCGTGGACCTATCGCTTTGCGGTTGTGAACTAGATGATTATCCTTGGACGTGGATTCCGTGCCATTGGGCGTCCCGCACGTTTCTTCCTTGCGAATGTTCGCTAGGCGAAAATGCTCTCGTCCACTTGTATTCGGGCTTCCTGCCTTCACGGTTTCGGCAGCTACGCTATCAGCTTCTTCCTCGATAGTGAAACAATAATTAGGGAATTTGAATTTCGAATTTATACGACCTGTCTTGACGATCGGTCCCTTCCGAGAGAACTCAATGTTTCCGGTAAACGTGGCGGCTGTTCGGCTCAAGCTCTGGGTACGGCCGGGACTCCTGCTTCGACGGGGTTGAGTTTTCCTTCTCCCTTTTGCAGATTGACGTCCCTTATTTGCAAACGGCTGAATCGAGATCCGTTTACCTGGTTCGGCTCCGGTAGCTTGATGTGGCTCGCCTTCCTTTCTCCATGAGGATTCCTTCGGTCTCCTTGGTCTCTCTTTCCGACTCTCTTTCATCCAAGAGGTCCCCTGGGGCTCGTCGGGCTGTTGGAGCTGGAGCAGATGACACTTGCTCCAGCGAGCACC
>JAHWFO010093982.1:1544296-1604711 GCA_023313115.1 Rhysida immarginata
ACACTCACACAAGGAAGTCGTCCTCTCAGTTAGAGTTGTTCATCGGGTTGCTTCGTCAGACGCTCTCTCTGACACTCTCCTCCACTGTCATCTGCGTTGGGTTTTTATCGGCCGAACTGCTTTGCATTCGTTGAATAACTTTATTCTGTTGAATAAAATTATTGTCGGCGAATGAGCGTCTCCCAGCATTCCTCCTGCGTTGTTGGGCGCTTCGAAAAATCTTCGAAGGAGGAGAGAAGTGGCTGACGTCATTCTCCACCCAACACGATGCTGACCCCGCTCGATGGTGCTTAACTTCTGCCGTCGGCGTCGTACGCTTCTCGTTTTTGTCAGATGGCTTCCTTATCTTCGTACGACGATGCGAAGCCCTAGATAAGTGATCTGACAATCTGTAGTTCATAATCATCAACTTGGTTACAACTGATAGATTGTTATGCAAGAGCAACTGTTAACATGAATTATTAAAGTATTGTTGATAGCCGTAGTAACAGTGTTAAATGCCACGACTCGAAGACATTTATGAACACAGTCTATAACGTCGGTATTGAATTCATGAAGTAAAATCACCATCATTTTAAGTTTAAAATTCTAATATCGTCCTTATTTTCAAATTTAAAAAACAGGGAAATCAAATATTTTTAAAAATACTTTCTCATTGTATGTAATTAAATTATAATCATGCTTATTTGAATGAAAGAGCAAGGAAAATAGATTTACGCGTATGATCATTTCAAAGTATTCCGTGACTACAAAAATTCGGCAAAACATCGGACGTACAAAAGCACCGTGGCTCTAAAAAAATCTGGATGAACGTGACCAGCGTCATCTGGCAAGGATCGTTTTACGCTATTGGCGCCTTAAAGTAACATCGGACTTCAATGCTGGAGCCTCAACAATCATTGCCAGGAGGACTGTGCAACGTTTGTTTTGGAGCCGACGCCCAACCCGAGAAATCTATGTGGAGGCCTGGGTTAGTTTTTGATTACTACCCCCCTCACTTATATTACTTTTAAGCTCAGCTGCTGTAAAAGCTGGGTCAGGTACAGGTTGAACAGTCTACCCTCCATTAGCAAGCAACATTTCACATGCAGGTCCATCAGTAGATATAACTATTTTTTCACTACACATAGCCTCTATATAACCGAGAAATCTATCCTTCGTTGAACACCATTGGAGACGATTAAAAGGGGTAACCTGGTCAGACGAGTTGCATTTCCAACTTTTTCAGAGTAATGGAAGATCCGTGTCTGAAGAACACCTTATGAACCAATGGATCCCGCACGTCAACAAGGGACTATTCAGGCTGAAGGTAGCTCAATGATGGTTTAGGGTGCTCAGCTGGCATTTAGTGGAACTCTTAGTATGTCTATAATATTTAAGAAGTCTACGCTATCTGTGGATCCCTTCTAAAGGGTTACATCCATTCATGTCCATTCTGACAGCTTTGAACTCTTCCGATAGGCCTGAAATCACTATATTCTGGTTAGAACACTCATCTGAATTTCGGCTCTTTCATGGCCTCCTATGTCACCAAATATCAACGTTATCGAACGCATCTGGAATTACAACCAACGCGCTGTGGAATACAGAAATCCACCATATTCCACACATCACTGTATAGAAGTTCATTCAATATCACAAAGTGGCACTGTTTCTAGTTTATAGGTAAAGTCGATGGCAGAGGAGAAGTCGTTTTGTGTGCTTGGAAGTGTGAATCATTGTTCAAGTACTATGTGAATTCCGACGTTGATTCAACAAACAAAACAGACGCCTCGTCATAACAAATTTATGAGTAGAGTAATTATATATGAAATGGGTTTCTTTTTTATTTTTTCACAATTCGTTCGAGATAAAAACTGCGATTTACCATTTTTGGACATGTTAAAATTCTTAAAGAGTGATAGTTGTGAGGGACCGTCCATAAAATACGTCACGCAAAAACCAGCATTTCCGACCCATCCCTCCCCCCTTATCACATTTTGTCGTAGATGTATTTAATTCAACAATTATTAATTAAATTATAAAATCCTGTAGATTATCCCATAGAACTAGCCTAAAATTCTCCGGTTATAACGAACTTCTAAATAAAGAACAAATTTTTGAACCGGAAATTGCCCATTCTCTCTTTACAAGAAACTTTCGGTGAAAAAATAGTAGTATGTACTTCAGTCAGATAGACCCTCGTTATAACGAACTCCGCGATGTAACAAATTACATTTGAAGTTCCGGCAAATTACATCTGGTTTAATGTAAAACAAAACCAAAAAAATAAACAAAAACTCGTTTCAATATAACAAACCCCTCATTATAATGAACAAAATTTTTACATAATCCCTGCCATGATCATAACTGTTCGTTGTAACGAACTTTCACAAAACCCGGAAAAGAGAAATAATTTTTCGCATTGCTAATGATCACGTGCTTTCTGCATGTAAAGCGTGAGATAAAAAACAGGAAAAGCGATTTCATTCTATCTGAATCCCTCTGGCTAGTAAAAGAAAACAATTTACCACTCATTTTAAACTCAAAGTTTTAGAATGTGTAGAGAAAAGATAAGTGTTGTAGCCGAAAATTTTAGACTATCTCGATCAACTTTATCAATTTTCATCAAATATAAAAAAACAGGATGATTTTCATTCCTATATAACAGCAGATGTATGGTGGATCATGAATTGACTGATGCATATATTTTGGAAAATGTGATGCTGCATCAAGACTTAATCTTGATCATTCTTCGTCTGATGATAAAAATAAAGTGACATTTACTGTTGTTTCTAATACACAAGCTTCGTCAGCAATTTCAATTTTAAAGCAATAATCAAAAGAAAGAAAAGGTTCCCGGTTCCAATTTAGGTAAAATTGATGACATTGAAGCACATATTGCAACAACTGTTTGCAAAATCTAATGCAAAAAAGCATACAGTTGTATTGTCATATTTTGGAAATAAAATAATTTTTGTGATCGATTTTATTTATTATCCCGGTTATAACGAATTTACGTTATTTTTATCATCTTTTTGGACCCTAGCTGTTCGTTATAAGGAGGGTCCCTTTGTAGTATGAAATACTGTATGCTTGAAAATAACACTGTTCAAGAAAATTTCAAAAAGTTCATGCTTCTGAGATGAAAATAGTCATTTCTTAATGAATTCAATGTGCTGAACACGAGTATGACCAAGAAAAGGCTGAATTGGCTACGGTTTCTTAGTAATGTGTGCGTATTTTTGAGAAAAAATGTATATATGTAAATATTATAATGCATGTAAGAATACCTTAATCTTCGGATTTTCGCTTTCTTCTCGTACTTGGGGACTCTGAAGAGCTGTTTAATCTGATGTCCCACAAAACGCCCTCTTTAAATTTGGCTTCACTGAGTCGAGGAAATTTTTCATGCAGGTCTTGAATGCTGGTCCATTCTTATCCATGGCTTTTACCAAGTTTTTATACAAGGCCGAGCTTGATGTGTATAGGAGGAATGATTTTGTGTGGTTCTGCCAAAAGTGGGTGCTGTACAAATTCGTTTCTCCAGATTCGTTTCTCCAGATTTAAAAGATAGTACCTCTACAACGGACAATACGTCAACATCTCTGCACCGAGAACTAATCAACCTTTTTCAATGTGTACAGTACGTTAAATTCATTCAGGATTGGGTACCTTCACCTAAGAAGCAATTTCATTGTTGCCCAGTGTAATTAAATCTATAATTAGAAACGCTTTAGAGAGGCTGGAATAATTCAAGATCAAGATCAACTTGAACATGAAGATGATTTACAAATAAATCATTCAGATGTGTGGTTTGACGATTACGCTGTAATTAACAGACATGATAAATGCAGAGCTTCATTCAATGATAATAAAAAAAGTGAATACGAGGGGGAAGTCAGTTAGTAAGTTACAAATGGCTATAGAAATGAAAAGTATTGGCTTGAAAATACTTTTATTACTAATCTTCTTGTACAATGAGGCACTTGTTCCATCGTTTCACAACCTCCTCAAAGGAGTATGACTAGTGATCCCTGAAGACTTGAGCATCACTTTCCCGGCGACGAAGCTGTACAAAAGTCACCGCCTTGTTCAGACAGCAGCCCAAAGAATTTTATGCTGCCAATCCTGAGGAGCTTGTGAAACGATGGGACAAGTGCCTCGTTGTACAGGAGAATTATGAGGAGAAATAAAAGCACTTTTCAAATCCATATTCTTATTTGTTTCATTTCTATATCCATTTGTAACTCACTTACAACTTCCCCTCGTATATTAATAATACTCATGGAGAAAAAATTACATCCGATGAGGTCAAGCTACACAGAAATGAACTGATCAGCAATAACAATGTCTCAGGTCATTAAATCTCAGATTATTAAACGATATCTCAATTACTTGGAAAATTTAATTTTAAAATAAAAAGTTATTTTTTTAGAATAACTTTAAATCGGACATCAAGAACTCTCGCTATAAGGAAGAAATTTTTCCTGTCCCATTTAGCTCGTTATATCGAGGTTCGACCTGCATTAATCTAAACTCGTTCAAATCAATTTTTAAGCTGACAGTGGGTTAATTTACACATTGCATTACATCACGATGTAAAAGTGAAAACATTATTTTTATTATTAAAAAAGTAAAATCTATGTCTTTATGTGAAGTCACGTTTGCTCTAATACCTCCCCCCCCCCAACTTATTGCGCGCGTATTAGATGGACGTATTAAATGTTGAAAGTGTTGTTTTTTCGATATCCTACATATTCTTTCATTTATTTCCTATTTAGTAGCAATTGATTTCTTCGTCTTGCTTAAACATAATATTATTGACAAGAAAAAATCTTTAGAACATCATCGAAGTTCAAATTTCTGTAACATTTTGAAATTAACACTTTTAATGAAATCAACTTTAAGGAGCATTTTTAATGTTAAATTCTTTTGTACGTTCAATCGCCCTTTCGCTGTTTACATTAAAGCGTTTCACTTTGATAATGAAGCGTTCTTAGTATTTATTTTCTTTTAATAAGCCGACAAAATGTAAACATACAGCTAGCGAGAAAATGAGTATTAATATGCGATAGCCTCCATTAATTTATGCCGTTTGAATTAACATAGTATGCGAGGTTCAAAAAAATAATATTAAATGTAACCATGCGCAATAGACCAAACAGGATTGCAGGGGCTTAACCTTCAACTCATTCAGTGGAAAGAATTTTTTATTATGCCCTGTCATCATGCTCACAGCTAACTATAGTTTCAGATTGTTGATTATTTATTATCGATTTGCTGAAAAATAAATGTCACGGGTTTCTTGTAAATTAATAAGGAAACACGTTGGCTTAATATTATCACCGAAAGAGATAATCTTAAGGAACATTAAAAGTTAAGATCATTAACTCTGGGACATAGGCACTGGAAAATTTAGCAGGAAGAATTGAAATAAAAATGATGCTATTTGATTGTATTGAGCGCTTCCTTTGATAAAGGAGCAAAGAGATATGCGATTCAAATTCGTATACTTATTCATCCACATTCATTATTGAAGATTCCACAAAATTTCAGCTTCACATAGCGTTCCAGTAGAATAAACGCGCGGCAAAAATTAGGAAATCGATAAGGATTTTTAATCGGGTTGAGCAGTGAAAACTAATAACAAGGAGTTTGCGGCGCCTCTGATCATGCTCGGCCTCAGCCGCCTTTGTCTCTCTCTCTCTCCACTATCCGGATCGATAACGCTATGATTGAACACGATATCCGTGGTTAAAAGGTCATGAGATCCAGAACAACTGCCCTTGATTGTCAATTGGCCTTCCTCTCTGTCCCATTCCTTATTCGTCTCCTACTCTCCTCTGCAAACTTCGCACGTTGTGCTAAGATCAGCGAGAAAAGTATTAACTCGAGACTCTAGCGGGGTGAAAAAGGATTTCTCGGTGTCAAGTTCATTAGCGATACTAAATATTATTATTGGGATTTAAAATACATTGTTGACTTCTTTTCCTTCGCGTATAATCTGTGTTTAGAACTCAGGAACCCTAGAGCATAATTCATGGGGCATTCCAATTTCACTTATTCACTTTGGCTCGGCTTTTTACTGGCGAATGTTAAAAGTCTATTAGGAGTTATCTGAACAGCTTGCAAAAAGCTTCTATATTTTTATGGAACTGCGTGTTATGTAGTAAATGTTAGCAGCTTTAGAACGCGTCTGTGGGTAGTTAACCAAGATAATTTACGTTGATTAATGCGTACTAGGTTATTATCACTTTCAACATTTATTCTAAGGCACGCAATATTCATATGCGAAGTAAGGTATCAATCGAAGTAATTTCTACATTAAAATCAGATTAAACTACATGGATTGATATTCCGTATTTTGATGAATTGCCTAATGAATCAGCCAGAATATATATTCAACCTGCACGTATACAAGCATAATTGAACTGATAAATATTGTATTGTGACGACAAATATTAATAAGCCCATACACTAAACCAAATAATAATAATAATCATGATTATTAATAAATCAGATAGAATGTCTCCTAAAAGAACTGCATCGCTCCAGATGTCTAATTTGCCAATCCTTCAAATTAGGCACACAACTCGGTTTATTCTCTAAAGCTAACTTAATCCTTGAACAAGGATTAAGTAGATGGAAAACAATGGAAATGAGAATCTTTGCACACAATAGCAAAGAACATCAAGTGAAGATATTGTAATATTATACAAGGATCTCTTGAACGATTCTTGGTACAGCGAGGCAGTTGTAATCAAAATTTTCGGAAAACACTACAGAAAAGCAGTGTAACAAATTTGCAAAGCTGAGGTTGGAATTGATAATAGGTTTAATTACATTTCTAAAAATAAGAAAAATTAACTGCAAGTACAACTACATTTCAAAAGTTTAGAAACTTTGCTGAAGCATGACCGTGACAACTTGTTTGGCAATGGAAAAAAAACACTTGCAAATTCGGAAAAATTTTTTAACTAAGCACCAATATACCAGTTTTAATATAAGCTTTTATTTTTTTCAATTGCTTGCAAAATGAAAGAGAACTGATTTTTTGAGATTTGCATAGCTGTTCCAAAAGTTTAGAAACGGGGGTTTTTGGTTTCAAAAGTTTAGAAACTCCCTTTTTTTAATGGACTTGTCTTTATTCTGAGAGCATTAAAATTTAACTACTGACTTTAATATTCGTTCAGAGTGGGCTGAGTTATTTTTCATGCAATAAAATGGGGAAGAAAGCTCAACTTTCTATCCGGGAAAAGATCCGAATTAGAGAACTACGAATTAGTGGTAAAACGTTATCAGAAATAGCAAAGACTGTTAAAAGGTCTAAACGGCAGTTTGAAAATGCTTGCAACGAATTGAAGATGAAGGTGGTTTTATAACAGAAGCCTGGAAAAGAAGCGGACGTCCAAGGTGCACTTCAAAACGTGATGTTGGAATTTTGAAACGTATAGTTCAGAAAGACAGATTCAATTCTTCCGCCAGATTTGCATTGAAATTAAGCCATCATTTTCTAAGAAGCAGCGAAAAGTTCGAGTCGAATGGGCGAAACAGCACCGCGATTGGACCATTCAGGACTGGAACCGAGTAATGTGGAATGCTGAAGCTATGTTTTGTTGTGAGTTTGATGATAAAGGAGTACGAGTTTACAGAAAGCAATGTGAAGCTTTCCATCCAGATTGCATTCAGAAGCGCGTGAAATTCCCCAGAAAGTAATGGTTTGGGAGTGCATGTGTGCTGCAGGTACTGGCAAACTGTGCATCCTAAATTCAACAGTAAACGCAGACGTCTACTCCGAGGTGCTTGAGCATTTTCTGGTCCCAAGTATTGAACACCTTTTCATGGACGAGGACTTCCTCTTCCAACAAGATAAGGCATCTTCTCACTCTGCCAGAATTGTTAAAGACTGGTTTAGACGATAAAATATCGACGTCATGAAATGGCCTCCAAATCCTCCTGATCTCAGTCCCATTGAGAATATTTGGCGTTTGATGAAAAACAGACTACGACAAGTGGACAGACTACGACAAGTGGACACTGCAAATAAGGGTGATCTTAAGAAAGAACTTCTAATCGTGTGGAAAGCATACTCCTGAAGAATGTACGAAATTGGTAACATCAATGCCACAAAGAATAAATGCTGTAATCAGAGCACAAGGCTATTCAACTAAATATTGACATGTTTGTTTGTGTTTGGTAACTTTTATTTTGTAAATAGTGAAATATTTCTAAACTTTTGAAACCAAAAACCTCCGTATCTAAACTTTTGAAACGGCTATGCAAATTTCAAAAAATCAGTTCTCCTTTATTTTGCAAGCAATTGAAAAAAGTAAAAGCCTATGTTAAAGCTGGTATATTGGTGCTTAGTTAAAAAAAAATTCCGAATTTCCAAGTGTTTTTTTTCCATTGCCAATCAACACAAAAAAGTTGTCACGGTCATGCTTCAGCGAAGTTTCTAAACTTTTAAAATGTAGTTGTATAACTCTCCTGAGTAGGGTTTATATTCGTTATCCAAGTGCATTAGAAAAAAAATAGAATGATTCTTTTTTAAAAAATGATTAAAATTAATATTTTCAGTTCATTCGAAGTTGGGTTTCAAAGGCGCCAAAAGTTTCTAGTAGTCCTGACAGAATGAATATAGAAGAATATCGAATCGATTTGTCGGCTGAAAAGATTTCCGAAATTGCAGTTTTATTGTTTAAAACCATGGCAAGAATTAGACAAGGAGAGCTGAAGTGGCTCCGAAGAAGATTGCCGGTCGGACAATTACACTAGAGGAGAAAGGAAGCAATTTCCGTTGGCGGCCAATCTCCCCGTGCTATTCCATTTCCATTTCGCTCGAAATATAAGTATTCCCGTCCGATGTTGTCGTCTTCGAAACGGCTTCAGCCAAAATGGACAAGAAACGGTTACGTCTCGATGCTCTTCACCCATCCTCCGGCAACAAATTTGGCTTCGTCTCTTTTTTTTCCATGAAAATAGCATTCATTCTTCTCGTTTGCTCGCTCTCCTTCTTTTCTCTTTGCTTAAATTTTACTGATTCTACTTCCGCAAATTTCGAACACAAGGGAAATTAATTTTACGAAAGAACAAATTAAATGCACGGGAAGTAGAATGCCAGACCCAACCGACTTGGGGCATTAGTAAATTCTAGATCTAAACAGTTTGCAGTATGGTTTACCTTTAGTTTTTCTTATCTGTCAGAATTAGATAAGATAACATTTATATTTTTTAATATTATTAAATAATTACTATAGTTATATTTATTTACATTTATAGCATTATCGAAATACAATCTGTCCGATAAATTTAAACGTGTGTGGTTATCATAATAAGCTCGTTCAGGAATAAATTTAAAATAAAATTTCCGTTACAACTTATCACCTTGCTTTGACATTAGTATACGAATACTCGTTTGTAGACATATTTAAATATATAATTGTATTATTTACTATCGTGCGCTGAAAGTTTTGACTTTTATGACAGCATTCAATTTTCGTCGCATATTCTCCATTCAACTCTTAAAACTATCAGCGAAAACACTGATCAGCTTAAACATCATGACCACCCTTCACGCAAAATAGCTGCCACCAGGATGGATTCTACAAATCCTTGGAAAGCGTCCGGAGGAAGATTATACAGGTTTGCAAGAAGAGGTCACGCAACTCCCGTAGTTTATGAGGAAGTGATTAATGAGCTCCGAGCTGACGCTGCATGAAAACACCTTCGCTTTTTATGAATCGAGGAGGGCCAAGAGTCGCTCGTACGCCTGATCAGGAAGAACGCATTCTACAGACTGCAGAAGACTATGCAAGTATCAGCGCACGACAAGTGGCCCATGCATGTGGTACATTTCATAGTAGGACGTTAATACCAAACAAACCAAACCAACATCTCATAGTCAACACCTTTCAGTCAACTCACTATTATACAAATGAAACGTTGAAGACAGAATAACCACAAATATTCACAAACAACAAATGTAAACAAGTCTCCATGGCTACATAGCGCCATCTGGTTGGTTACGAACTACCATTGATAGATTGTACCTCAAACTGCGTTGAATGTAAACTTTCATTAATACCTCAAAATCTACGGATTTTCGGACATATGTTTATGTGGACTATGTTTCTTGTTTTGGTGTGAGGAACCCGCTCTTAAAGTTTGTAAACGTATTTTTATACAGTGCGTCACATATCTATGGAATGAGCCTGATTTTTATGATATACTAACTTCAATAAAACAAAATAAATATGTGCTTTATATCTGTGCATATAATGAACTAAACCATCACAAATAAATAAATAAATAAATAAATAAATAAATAAATAAATAATTCATTGTTTCATTGACATGCGAAAACTCCTTATTTTTGAGTAGACCTTCTGCACAATGAGTCCCCATAAGTTCTCCATTGAGTTCAAATCTGGACTGATTGCTGGCCAGTCCAGAACCTTCACTTTTTCACCTTGCAAACCAAGATGCTGTTCCTTTGCTGATGTGGCAAGAGGCATTGTCTTGCTGAAACGTCTACTGTGATCCTCCAATTAATGGGCCAAATGGAATCAAATGTTCATAAAGGATGTTTTGGTATGCATTTGAATCCAATCATCCTGAAATGAAAACAACATCTGTCTTTCCTCCAAATCCAAAAGCCCCTAAACCATTACGGAACCATCGCCATAGTTACTACTCAATTTGGCGCGAGATTCTTTACGTAAATCGTGCCGGTCCATCGAGATTGAACTTCTCTTCGTCAGAAAACACAACGGCTTCTCACTCAGATGTCCAGGACATAAATGGTTTTGCTCACTCAAATAGGCTACTTTGTGATGGGCTTTCAGTTGAGGCTTTTGGGTACGTTTTGTGTATGGGCGTGTTGATTTTCATAAAGACTTCTCCACACAGTCTGTCTGGACGCGCTTGAACACGCTTGTAGTTCAGAAGCAATTTATCTTATAGAATGTCTCTGTATGTAGCTAAATGGAAACTCCTTCTGTGGTCCCGTGCACTTAACTACTTTCTTCCTTGCCTTTCGCTTAATCTTGCCATAGTCATCTCCTTTCTTTAACATATTGTGGATGGCTTTTCGAGATCTTCCTAACTTTTTCGCTATCTCTCTCTGAGAAAGCCCTTGGCCACGGAATTGATAAGTTTTCTCACTTCCTATTCGTTCAACCAGATCCTCCTGGCATTTTAGTATATTGTTATTGTAAGGTCTTGTAACCTTCTGTTTCGTTCATGGAAGAGTTATTCTGGAGTAAGCAATGCAATTCTATAAGTATGTAAAATTGGTATGATTCATTTCCTTTTTTTGTTCAGTTTAGGGGTCATTCCATAGAAATGTGTCAGTCAAAAATTTGAAAATGCTGATTGTGAAAGAAATATCAAGCATGAAATTGTTAAACAAAGTTTATGCATCATAAGTCCTGGTCTAAAGCACATGTTTTGTGCGACCCGCACTTTTTTGTGAAGTATTTATACCTTATTTTGGACTTTATTTGGAAATTATTCTTCAATAGAAGTCATTTTAGTCCCTCATGTTTCAATGTTAGAGTTCCGAATTTATTCATCATTCAACACTCTGAAGAATGAAAATGTTACTTCAATCAACTTTATTTATCCAGTCGTTTTTCTAAATTTATTATAAAATTGGATAATTAATTTAAGCTGCGACAATTGAAACTCTTTTCAAGTTTTTCTGTCGCCGGGCGAAGATATTATTTGTCAGTGGAGTTGGTTGACAGCGGCGTTACAGGTGAGCTCTGTCGAGTGGAGACCCTCCCTCCCCCCCTCTCGTTTTCTCCAGCTTGGATTGTAAGCCCTGTAATGCATATTATCAACTTCCGATCATCTCACGATGAATAAAACCAATCATTAACTGTTTTATCTATTGGGCTCAATTTACGAGTTGTGGAGAAGAATTGTCGAATTTTGAAGACTGGATAGTAGGAGACTGAACGAGGAGAATTGAACGTTGGAGTCGACTGGAGAATGATGCTATGTAGATTCGATGAGAAAAGATGACGGCGGATGAGCAAGAAAGTTTGAGGAGAAGAGTCGAACCAAAGTCCCTTCACTATACCTAAGAGATTTAATATATCAGTTTATGACCATGATTGCGAATAAAATTCTTATTATTATGAATATTATTATCACTTGTTTCTGAAAGTTAGAACAGGACCTCTACCATCGCGGAGCCCAACAATGAAGACCCCACTCCTCCCCCACCACTCACCGCATCGCGTTACCAACGGTTGAAGAAGGGTAATGGCGTACTCACTCACTGATTCCGTTTTATCATTTTTGGTCACCAAAAAGTTCATGTGTAGACTTTAAGTTGATTTAAAACTCGGAGATTTTAATTATCATTTTAAAACGTTTTATAATATCCACAGTCATTAATATAGTTCTACTATAATTTTGTAACTAAAGGTAAAGTAGTCACTCAAATCACGTTTAAATTGTTTGCCTCTAAACACCCAGGAAAGATTAAAATGTATTAATAGTAAATTGAAGAAAAGAGTTTAGAAACAATTGGAGCAGAGATTAATTGTTACCTTTAATTGTTGGAATTAATTAACTCTTAAATTGCCTCCTAATTATTAGAGATTTTCTTTCATTTGTAATTGATTTATTGAGTAATCTTTATTAATCTTTATATCGTTAAATTTGCCTCTTTACCTTAATTGTGGATATAATAAAAGTCTATTTTGTTATAAAGGTGTCGCTCCATTCACTTCTATTTAATTAGCAAAGGTATATTAATTCAGGGGTAAAAGTTGTTTATATAAAAGCCTAAGGCGAAGAACGTGTATTAGAAAGATTCCACCCATCGCTAATACATATGAAGAACCTTGGTTATTCCCACAAATTATGTGGAAGGTGGGCCCGAGGGGAGAAGTAATTCTGGCGTCAATAAAAGCACCCCTACCCCTCTTCGGCGTTCCCACAGTTTATTTTGTTTTAATAAAGTTGGTATATCAGAAAAATCAGGCTGATTCCATAGGTAGTGACGCACTGTACACCCTGTATACAAAGCTAGTCTTAGAGTAAATTCTGTCGCATAAGTATTTAGTATTACTATGTTTGAAAATAATGAGCATTTGATTGAATAAGTAATTTAGATTGGCAGTTCGTCAAGAAATTTCAATTGTGTATGATAAACACTATTTAATGAAAATTCTGAATAGATCTATATAAATCTAACAGATAGATCACGGAAAGCTATGATTAATGTAACAGATAAATAAGGAACACGGAAAACACTTTCCACAAGTTTAAAAAGTTTAAAAACATGCTTTTATTATTCAAATTGATTTTACCTGACTTCTCAATAGCTTCTTTTTTTAACTAATCTAGTTAGATAGTGACTTAATTTATAAAAATGAGTATGGATAAGGTTGTTTAAGCTCATTACACTACAGTGCACTGGAGTGATTTAGCACCATAACGATCACCTTTCAGTTTGCTGCCTACCCTTTCGGAATATTATGGCATAATGTTATTGTTGTTGTTAAAAATAAGGAACTATCGGGTCATTTTTACTGCCACATATCATTCTTTGCAGTCCCTGCTTTTTCGTCGTGGATACATAGAATAGCGAGTTCGAGCAAAAATCTCCAGCTTTTCTCTTTTGATCATTATGGAAGCCCATTCATAAAAAAGAAAAGGTAGGAACCAATTAACGGTTCGTAAAAATAATAAGATTATCTGATCATTGAAATTGATTACGTAAACGATCATTATTCAACTCGGTTATTTCGGTAAAACAAAACTTAGAAAGAGAGGAGAATAATTCTCCGATTTATCATAAGGATGCGCAGAAGAAAACCATAAAGACGAAAAGACTACACAAATGGGCGAATATAAATAAAGGAATTTCATTTCGATTGTTCGTCGTTAAAGGCGATTTTCCTACGTACAGTGAGGAATCCTATTTTCTCTGTCACTTTCAGATTAGAGATGAATTATGCTTTACTAGTGACGAAATTAAAACAACTAAGGAAAATTAATTAAGTTTTGATTAACACGAGAAAACTCCGAAACTTATCTCTCACTTTGCGAACGGCCTGATTTATTTCCTTCACTGTTTATGGCATAAATAATGGACGGAATTCCATTGAAATCGACCGAACCTCCACTTAAGAACATTCAAAAAATAAAGTCTATACAATTTAATGGATCTCGAAAGGGGGAGAAAGGTAATTTAGAAAATGATTATCAAGAAGAATAGTTTGAAAAACCTGATGTGAAGCTCATTTTCTTTTACAAAAAATTTATGAAACTTTACAAAAATATTATAGATAATAGAAAAGTTTTATAATTTCGAGTGAGATTTAAACTTATCATAACACTTAAATGTCATAAGAAATTCTTGATAGAATTATTTTACAATAGTGGGACTAAAAATTAAAATGTGGGCATAAAAATCAGGAAGAACAAATTGTTATTTCTGTTCAATATCCAATATTTAAAATATCTTAATCTTGAAGCAGTTTTAAAATTCTGAGAATAATTTTGAAATTTCTATTCAATAACACATAAACGCCATTTCTTGAAAATGGTTTAAATGGGCCATTAGAATGATGAAACAGTTTCCGTAAAATAAGTGGATTGTATGGTACAGAATTTATTATGCTACTAGTTGTTACCCGCGGCTTCGCCCTCCCGCGCTATCTGTTGAGGGGAATTACAAAGCAAAAGCAGGTAACTTTTAAAAGAACTTAGGAAAGCTGTCTTTTCCCATGGGAAAGAGATATTTTCTCGCGGTAAAAGGTAGCCTATGTCACTCGCGAGCCCTCCGACTATCTCTATACAGAAAACCACATCAATCCGTCACTCCAACGGATTACAAACAAACAAAGAAGGACAAACAAACAAAGAAGGAAAGAAGGACAAACAAACAAAGAAGGAAAAACACTTTCACATTTATAATATTAGTATGGATTTTAGTAGCTGTTCATTAACACTTGCTAGTTTTTAATAATAAATATGTGAAGAGCATTTTAACCCGTCAGAGCCCAATGTCATCTGCAGGTGACACTTGTTTATTAATATCTTAATATTAGAGTGTTAAAGATTTCTATCTTAATATTCCGTCATTGTATTGCCAAATGTTTACGTTACACATGCAATTAATTGGTAATCTTTGGACGTATCTAGCAGTGAATTTATAAGCCTTGATGTGAACAGGTATTGGAAATTTGCGGCGCACGTTGCACGGTAATCAATAATGCCTCGGCTAGGTCTAACAGAATAAGAATATCCTGTGTAACTGCACTTTTTAAACTCATAGTAGTTCCTTTGCAATAACACATAAACGCCAATAAAAGGTTAAGTCTCAGCTGTAGATGAAATTAGGCATTAGACTAATGCATATCGCCCTTCATCATCTTATAGGCAAGAGCTATTTATTCATACTATACGTTTTGTTTGTTTGAAAGGATGAATTGCATGAACTCATAGAAAACTTGAAAATGTAATATGATGAGGAAGTAAAATTTTTTTGATTATTCCTCCTGAAGATAAGAATAATACCGAAGAAGAGGAGTGGAGACGAGGGCACAATTGATATAAATCACTTATCTGCCAGAATTCTGCGATCTACGGTAGAAATAAATAAAATCTCTAGATACGAAGAAAATGATTCTGCATATGATGATGGTATGTCACCAGCTGAATCTAACTATAAGTGTAAATTACAAAGAACTGATAAAGCGTGGTTATGGCAGCACAAGAATGATTCGTGATAGCAGTTAAGAGAAATGTCCACTTGAAGCATCGACCTCACTCAAGAAGAAAATAAGAGATCGCATCTCACGCCAAGCCACCTACGACCTCATAGTTGCGACATGGCATGACAAAAGCATCATCACAGTTGTCTCCTAAACATAATCCATCATTAAGTATTACCAATTTGCAATTGTACGAAGATGTCCGCTTAGATGGTGAAAAATATGGACATACAAAAGAAACTTGGCAACAGCACCAATGCGCATTTTGCCATAAAACTGTTGCATTTTTGGTCAATTTTGCTGTCAAATAACGAGAAGAAAAATTGGTCCTGGATTAGCAGAATGGTAGTACGTTTATTGGAAGCCTACGTGTTTCGAAATACATGTACACTTCTTCAAGGCAGGTAACGACTGAATAAATGGCATTTGTCCACCAATCAGGGAAACCTAAGACGATCCTGATTGGTGAACTTACAGATGTAACATAAAAACATAGAAAACATGCAAAAAGCATAAAAAACAATAGGTCTCTTATACAGAAAGGCTCTTCTAAGGGATAATTTCCATGATTTATTGGGACTAGCCGGAGCCTGCTGCTGTATGCCGTTTTCTGTTTGGTTTGGTTGACGATTTTGTTCTTCTCAAAAATCAGGATTCTTCTATGGTCTTTTTCAAATTTCAGTATGGACATAATACCCTCATCGGTCCAAATTGGTGGCCCATCTTTATGAGGTGATCCACGACAGCGGACTTTCTATCTCCGTTGCCCCAAGCCCTACGGTGCTCCCTGAAGATCCTTCGTTGTCAGGCACGTGAGCTTATACATCCCACACGTCGAGCATTCGTCGCCAGGATCCGTGTGTCTTTTCGGGTTTAATACGAGGGTTGTACCAAAAGTAAGGTTCCCATATTTTTTACAAGTAGAAAACATTGTTTATTGTTATTAATTTATACATCGTTGAAAAGCTTACACTGTTGTCTATTTTTCAACATAGTCTCCATTTTTTTCGACACACTTTTGAAGACAGTGCTCCAGCTTTTGTATTCCTAAGTCGAAGAAGTCTCCCGCCAATCCGTTCTTTCAATTGTGCCGTGGGAAGCTTCAGGAATGCGTTCAACAAGTTCACGGACAGTGAACCTCCGATCTTTCAGCAGCTCACTGTTGATCTTCTGGGCAATCGAATCCGAAACCGGCGGTCTTCCACTCCGTTCTTCATCGTGAACTTCCGTGCGACCCTCAGCAAAAGCCCTGCACCATTTTCGGACGTGCTGAACGGACATGCACTTTTCACCATAAACCTCAGTCAGTTGCCGATGAATCTCCACGGGCGGTAACTTCCTTGCGTGGAGAAACCGGATTACTGCTCGAACCTCGCACTTGGCGGGAGCGGCGATCAACACTTCCATCTCTGACGGCTGCCAAGCGAACACTGAGCGCCGTAGCGAATCGCTCGAGAGTGCGGGAACCACTGCGCACGGCACTGTTGTCGGATTTAGCCTAGCACCTTCCCTCGAGGCTGTAGTTCATTGGGAACCTTACTTTTGGTACAACCCTCGTACATATCTGCATTTATTGTTAGTCCCGAAAGGACCTAACACCTCTGTTGCGGAAGGCGTTAGAGATCTTTGATATTTCAGGTCCAGTATATGTGAAAGTGACAAACTTCTGTCAGTTCTGTTCCAACACCGGTTGACTCGTAGGTTGCCTTCTGAAGTTGCGTTTTGACCTATATAGTTTTGCGTGGGTGACGAGGTCCGGAAATGAGTTTTTTCAGGCTATATCATAAGTGAGAAGGATTTCTTGCTTCTCGTCTTCTTTGGTGAATAGATACCTCAAGGCTCTGGTAAAATAATATCCCAGAGTCGCTGACTTGTGTTGTTGTGGGCGGTTTGAACCAAAATCGTTGATGTTGCTAGTAGTGGTAGGTTTGCGATAGATGCTAAACTCCAATTTCTTCCTTACTTCATTTTTGTGGATTGAGATGTCGAGGAAATTCATGTTAACTTGATTTTCTTCCTCCATCGTGTAAGACATATTGGGATGGAACCCGTTAAAAACATCCAATAAGTATTCCGCACTCGTCTTACTTTTGTCAAAAATGTTTATTGTCTCCTCAACATAGCGTGAATAAAATACAATGGATTTGGAGATCAGCAAGGGTGTAACATACATAAAAGAACGAGAATAAAATCAAGTGGGACTTCAAATTAGTTGCTAGTACAGTTTTTATTCAATGAAAAATAAAAGTTCAGGTTGTCTCTTTTCAGAGAATGCAACTACCAGTGCCCAATGTCATTTACAGGTGAAGCCCCTTTATTTAAAAATTCTTTTAAATTTAGTGGAAATTTTAATGATTTGCATGGCAGATTCATCATGAGCGTTGACGGGTTACACAAAATTTTGATGGATGACAGCGTCAAATTGTCAAGTCTGCTATGTAGGTCACCAATTAATTTCTATTGTCCTTTATAAATGAAAGCTTATTGTCAACTTTTCTCTTTACTTGTTTTATTGTGTTTGTGCAAGTGTTTATCCGGCAACTTTCCAGTGGCAACAGAGAATAAGTTTCAATATTATGTTGGTAAAAAGTGGTTAAGTGGTCACTATTTATCTAACATTTCCAAACAACTCACGCACTTAAACGTGTTTTATTTTGGGATCCATTAAACCCACAAGAACTTCCAGATTATTTGTCTAAGTAACACGAAAACAAGCCGAATTCCTGAACTCCTAAAAAATTTTTATATAAACAGTGCTTTATTTGATCAAGTATTTCCTCGAAGCATTCTATTTATTTTGCCAACAGGAAACTATAGAAATGAAAAAAAAAACGGGCAAGTAGCATCTTAAAATTGGTTTACGTATTGCCGCTATAAGCCTCAACTTTTATCTCTTATTATTAAAAAAATTTACAGAAATTAAAAAAAAAATAATTTCAATAATCTTTATTTGTTAAGTAAATTAAAAACTGCTTGTTCTTTGGTTTTATTATATTTAAGGGTCTTAATTTAGTAACATGAAATGAATTTATCTCTATAATCTTCAATTCCATATTCTATTATTTTAAATGCAATTGAAAGATCAAATTAACTTTGTTACTCTTAAGCATGAAAAAGGGTTTTTTTTCCATTTCCACTAAGTAAACAAAGTAAGTCAGACTATTTCCTTGAATCCCAGTTACTTCATTAATCATAAATTTAAAACTTCGGGAAATTGCAAGTTACCACTTAAAGAAATCGTACTTTTGTCTTCCTTCTTATCTTTTGTCTTCTTTAAGAAGTCAGCTGAAATCGATTTTTCTGAAAAATTTAACCCGCGAAGTTCTTCTCTAAATAAATAATGGCGATTTCTTAGAGCGCACCTGGTGTTAATTGATGGAGTCTATAAATCTCTTTAACCGATAACGAAGAAGAACGTGACGCAGATAATGGTCACGTGTACTGTTTAAAATGTGCAGATACGGTAAATCATTCCGAGGCTCGAGTTCATTATGTAAGGAAAGCGTAAAGTTCCTTAAGATTACTTCGGACAATCTGATTAAAAATGGAAGCCTTTTCCCTGGATGTTGTAATCTTCCTTACTTATAGCTTGCATTCACAAGTGGAGAAAGGGCTTAAAACTTCTGCACATGAACAAGTGGATTTGCCAAGAAGAAAGATGAACTAATTCGACCACAAACGCCTGAAAAACCCAACCAACGGCCTTTGACCAATGTGAAGAAGTTTAAACATAAAAAGAAACAAAGAAAAGCGTGAAATATTATCACACCTTTAAATCCACAACCTGGATGTATAATGAAAATAAATAATCTCAATGTTAATGAGAAAAATTTCTGTTGACTATTAATTTTAATTTGCCATTGCGTTCTCCCTATATTTAAAATGAAAAAAAAATATTTGAATCTTTTAACAGTTTTATTTATTCTTTTTTAAATTTAGAAAATACTTACTATTAAAAATTAAACTTATGTGGTTCCTATGTAAGAAAAAAGTTCTGTACATCCTTGTATTTTCTGCCCATGGCGTTTGTCTCTTCTTAGAATGCCCACCAAGTTTTATCCTTTTGCAGCGGTTTCCCTTTTTGTCCAAAGCCCCTGAAGCTGTTCAGTTGTTTGCAGAGTGAATAGGAAAGAAGCATTTTCGGTGTGTTCCACTGTTTTGGATTCCAATCTTTTATCTCTAGCCGAATGTGGTCGGTCGATATCTTGGGGAGAAATTTGCTAGCTCTGTCTAAATCGACGCGCGTGGTCCGGGGCCTGATATTCCTGAGCATCCATGATCCATACGTGGATAACGAACAGAAAATTGGAAAGCGAAATAAATATCTTTCTTGCATCTCTGGCCAAAAGCTTTTTAATGTACCTTCCGTAAATTAAATGCCATATTCACTGATTCTATCTAAATTGTTGTAATAATAGGCAGTGGCATTAAGGGCACATTATATCTCCATTAAATAGGCAATGTTAGTCTTTACCTCTAAAGCGGTATTCCTAATAATCTTACTGTAATTTTCTATTATATTCTTCATGATGCTTTCTAACATTAGAACGAACTCGCCTTTCAATCTGAATTTCACATATATTTTCTAAATAAAATTTCCGTAACAGTGACTGTTATGTAAACATGAATAACTGTTACTTTGTTAATTAGGCACCATCCACAGCATCCATAATCATAATGATATAAGGAAGCTCTTTATAAAAAAAATAAGCTCCGAGAATCGTAACCTAACTAAGAATGATTAACGGCACTTGAATTACCGTGGACAAGATAGAAATTCTATTATGAAACTGTACGTAATCAATACTAAGTGCAATGATATGGGAAATCTTCTGTTATTATAGCCAGTCTTCCTTAGTGGCAATGAGAGCCATTTAATAGCACAGCCCCATGTCCATGAACAGGGGTTGGTTAACGTTTATGGGAACGAAACTGGAATGCGCGTAATTGTTGTCGTGAGTCCATTTTATTGTCATCATCTGAAGTAATTCTCGAGGGGAATAATATCTTGTTTTAGTTTTAGGCTTGACAGAAACAATGCCACCGTGAATAATCCCGTTTTAGGAAGGGTATATAAACACCCTTTCCGATCTAGGGTTCTCATATTCTCCAATAGTCGAGCAATGTAAAGTTCTAATATTTACTATATCTAAGGTAGCCGTGAATAGCATCTTAAGCCGAGTTAACAAAAGTGGAACGGGAGAAGATTTGCCTCTTCCCTCGCAGTATTATAGGCAGCTGTATATTGCATTAAGGAACGACGGCACTAGGCCAATGTCCACAAATTACTGCAGAACGCAAGACCAATTTAGGAAATTGCATGAGCAACATCTGACCGGAGAAAATGAGAAAAAAATGGAAATCTTAAACGAAACATGATCTATTTCAGCGATTCTGCAACAAGATTCGAGGGATCTGTTATCGCAAAATAAGAGTCCAAAATCCGCGGAGACTTTGTGAATGCAAATAATTTTTAAAAGTTGCATGGTCAGCATTGCTGTGAATATCAAAATAGAAAAACGGTCCAGAGTAGCAAACCGGTAGAGGTTTAATAAGCCAACGCGTTTCGAAGTAACATCATCATCGGAGCAAAAGCACAACTACAAAGTAAGTAGGCTGAAGCCTACCGTATTTATGGTCTATGTCCTCCAATCAGAGAAAAGGACAGTGAATCATCTGATTGGCGGACGAAGAAGACATACAAATGCAAGTGACAGGATGGTAAGAGTAAATATAAAAAAATAAAAATAAAAAAAAACGATTTACAAAATACAAATTAAATAAATAGAAATAAATAAATCAGTCTTGATTTGCTGCATTCTGGTTCTTTCTGACTCGTTAATCTAGGATGTTGTTCACCGCGTCCACGACGGGGTTCTTCTCGAAGCTAGTCTGGTTGTTCAGTATTTTGTCCGGATGGTCTCTAATACCAGGGAGTACCCAAAAGAAACCGGAATTGAGGTGCGATAGCCAGGCCACAGCCTACTATATAGATAATAGTAGTAGTAGGCTGTGGCCAGGCGCTATCTATATAGTAGACTGTGGCCAGGCGCTTGTATTACTGACTTCTCCCGCTAGGTGAGTGAGGCCAACACTTCCTCCGTCGTTATGCCAAGGGACGTTGCTAGGGAAGCTTGTGCGCAGTCTCTGTGAGCCGTTATGTAAATACTGTTTTGTTTGCGCGGCGGTTTATAATGTAAGGGGTGTTGTGCATGCAGAATTCGTTCCTTCCAAACAGACTGTCAATCAAGCAATATACCTGGAAGTTTTTAAAAGCCTGCGCAACAGTTTGAAGAAAAAAACGTGCCGATTTGTGGTAGTCATATGACTGATTCTTCCACCACGACAATGCGCCCGCTCACACAGACCTTACTGTGCGCCAGCTTTTGACCAAAAAAAAAAACTCCATTGACCCAACTCACTTATCACTGTTGAGTTTGGGAGGAACGAATTCTGTTTGCACATCACATCAAAAAACGCGCGCAAACAAAACAGTCTTTACATAACGGCTCAGGCATAAGCTTCCCTGGCAACGCTGCTTGACATAACGACGGAGGAAGTGTTGGCCTACATTCACCTAGCGGGAGAAGCCGGTAATACAAGCGCCTGGCTATCAATACCACAATTCCGGTTTCTTTTGGGTACCCCCTTGTATGTCTTCTGATAATACTGTTCAACTGTCACGGAATTCACATTACGTAATGAATTCCGACGACGTCAACCATCATCGGCGTACACGTGTCTTCTATGCTAAGAGAGCAGGCGAGGGTCGACGAAAGGAGATACGTCATGTAATGCGACACTCGAGAGCCAATCACGAGCAGGAGCGCCAAATTCGAGAGGAATCGTGTAGCTGCAAGGGAGAAAGGAGACGTTCTGTGGAGGCCAACCGAGAGGGATCGGGAGAACACTCGGTGACGGAGAGAAGGCGCCCCGGCCGAGGGAGAATGCTGCCGGTGATAGGAGCAAGGAACAAGGCAGCAGGAAGGTCCGCCGTGATAGGTTCACCGTCCCCGGCTTCACAGCTAAACGTCAAGGAATTCGTTTCGTCGGAGGCCAGCACCCCCGTTAGGACGAAGCCAGCGCGTTCGAGGAGCGAACGGTGGAACGAGCGGAGCACGGAGAGTGGAGGCGGTACGAGGCTGCCTGGACTGTGTAGTGAGGTAGCAGGACCCTGGATATCGTACCTGGTAAGCGCCCAGTTTTATGTTGCACGGCATTTCAGCGAAGCAAGGGAGTGCTTTTTAGAATTACGTTATCCGGAGCTACGTAGCAGCTCAAACGTTCAGGGCTCGTGGCCCTTTGGCCTTAAAGCGTACCTGGTTCACTATGTGGGGATTACGTATGTAATTCGCCATCTTCCGTAATTGCTCGTTTATCTAGCTCATACCAGGGTGTTCCAGTTTTCTGGTGCTGTGTGTGACTTTGTTCGCCGTTTTTGTAAAGAGGGAAAGAACGAGCAAGGCAAAGAACGTGGCGGCAACTGTGCGCCGCATTTCTCCCAAAGGCGTTATGGTTTTAAGCACGATTGGAGATGGTTTAGTGTCACTCAATTAAACCAACGATTTGTAAAATTCTATTTTTAATGGACTTCCCCGGACTCTGAACTTTTACCGATAGTGACTCTGTGATAAAAATTTATTTGACTAATTCGTGTTCTCGTAAATTGGAACATTTTAATTCGCGAGTGTGCCGTTCTGTGATTTTGTATGCTCGTGTTTTTGCTGTGAAATTTATGTACTTGAGTACTGTAAATTACTGTAACTGTTCAATTGATTTCTATTAGATGTAAATTGTTTAAGCATCTGTCTGGCATATTGTTTACTATTTACTTAAAACGAATAAGTTGGAGGTTGATCTTTTTTTTAGGTGTTTTAAGGACCGACCCAATCAAATTGCTAATTCTATTTTGACCTACATCAGCGTCTGGAGTTATGCATTTTAGTTAATTGGCTGATAATCTAATTGTTTCCACTGCTTTCGCAGTTTAAGCTATTTATCTTTGGTGAATTTATTAATTACAGTTTTTGGTAGTTGGACATTAATTGTCGTATTCAATTGTTTAGCTTGTAAGCTTTGGTTAGGTTACTAGCTGAATTATAATTGTAAAGGGTTACGTTAGAGCCTTTGATGTAATTTACTTTTAGGTGTATTTGGTAATTACAGTATTTGGTCGTTGAACATTAATTGTTGTATTCATTTGTTTAGCTTGTAAGCTTTGGTTAGGTTACTAGCTGAATTATAATGTAAGGGCTTACGTTTAAGCCTATGATGTAATTTACCGATAGGTCAAGTGTGCCTTGAAGATTTTGGCTTATTTGTAAGATTTAATCTTTAGGTTTATCTCGCACTGGGGTGCAGGTAAAATTAACCTATGCATGTTTATCTTGGACCGTTGTTCAATTGCATTTTTGTGATTAGTATTAATAATTATTTTTGCAAAAGGGAGCCCACTCGCCTCCTCATTATCTTTTGCTACTTTTATTTGATTTACAATAAACTTTATATTTTTATTTTACTCTATTTTGTGCGCTGTTGCATGTTATTTAATTTCCACTGCGCTACTCCTAATTTAGCCTTTAATACATGTGACATCAACAAAAATGCACTTTGGAATTCTTTCCTTTCTGAAAATAGCTAAACTACTCTAATTTCGGATCGACAATGTGACTTTAGATATTGATTAGTTTAGTTGACATTAGATTCTAGTTTTATAGCTTCACTAACCTCAAATAAAAAGACTTAATCACGTGAAGGTCTTCTATTTGCTTGTTGCTTGCACTCCTTTTCTGGGTTGTCTCTTGTCACTGTCCAACAGTAGTCTGCAAGCATAGAAGTGTTGCATTTTCCCTGATACCTTCGTTCCATTTGCGAAATGTCCTGATGGAATCGCTCTCCATGTTCTTCTCTTACAGCATCGTAGAATAGGCTAACTTGAATGGGCTAAATCTGAGAACCAAGAGCTAACTAAAAGTTTTTAAATGTCATTTTCGTTTTTTCAATGAGGAAATGAATCAGAAATAGCTATTTTCAAGTCGGAGAGATTTTCACTGTTACCAGTGTAATCAGCGCCTCGTGGGTCAGGATTTTCTTCTGGTTTGTTTCCACCATGAGTATGGTGATCACTTCGTTAATGCATAGCGAATAGAATAAATAAGTGTGATTACTCTCGTATTAAGCAATGCTAAAAATCAGGCGAGCGGCGGATGTGCGAAACAAGAACGCTGCTGTCGATTTCGACCAACTTCGAGGCGTTTTTTAGCTGGCTGCAAATAGGAATTTCACGTTTCGTGTTCAGTTTCTGTCGTATATTTTATTGTTTCACTATTTATGCGTGATGAGCTTGTTATAATGTGGTAATAGTGTAATTTGCATATCGTTTTTTACGTTTAAAACAGTATTTTTACTCGTATTTTAAAAAATTTACTCGTTATATTTACTCGTGCACGTACCTTATGAGAGCAGATAGGCCTACTTCATTCCTTAAGTCTGACTATCGCGGTCGTTGTAAAGATCAACAGAATTAGGCCATTTTGGATCAGATTCGAATTTCAATGAATTTCGTTTTAATTTTCAATGAATTTAAAACTGCAGGATTATAGAAAAAGCATGATGCTTCGAAATGAACTGATCACACGCAATGGGATACAGTCTTCGCTGGTTAAAGGTAATCCGCTGCTTCTTAATCGATTCCGATTGTATAAATATATGAAACGTGAAGTTTCTTTCGGATTTCTTATTTACACATCCAAAGAGAGAACAAGTTAAAGGCATTTTGATAGTAAAAAGGCAAGCAAACTCTTGCATTATGTAGAATCGAAACTAAGCTAGAAATGAATTCTTGTTCCGCTGGTTCTCCTGAGGGGCGAGAGGGCCAATTTTTGAATTGCTCAATCTATCGAGGCGTTTTTCTTAATAAAATATTAGGATAAATCGAAAAATTTTGAATGATATAGTACCCTGGATGCAAAAAAAAAATAAACTTTTCGAAATTTTTCTGTGGGGTTTACCTTTAAGTAACAAATAAACAGTAAGAATAAAAAAAGAACTTGTGTTTGAAAATGAATTTTTAAAACTACTGTTAACGTTTCATCCTTTTCCTTGTAAGCGAATACTAAAAACCTGCGACTCGCTGGTCGAAAACGCACGCAGTGACATCTTACGGATGCGCCAGAAAACTACGCAAGTAATCACACTTACTATTCTATTCGTTATGGTTAATGGTTCCAAATCGATGCTATTTCTTTATGAGATGATCGGCGAAGGCCGATTTCCATTATTGCCCAATAATTTTTTCTAAGGGTTTTATGCTTGTCGCCGAGTTTAGTTGTAACGAAACATAAATATTAGACCCACATCCTGGAACTAATTTAGCGTTGTGATATCCCACTTTTCTACGGCACAGAAAAGGGTTTAGCTTCTTCACCAGGCTTCAAGCACACGACAAAATCGACGACTGCCTTCATAAACATCCTGTAACAGGAATCAGGGCTATCGACTTCAGTAATATTCCGGTGAAGTCACTAGATGCTGCTGCTATGGGCTATTGTGCTTTTGGTCTACTCAAAAGGGCCTTAGAAATTGTCTTGAAAATCGATCTAACGCTCAAGTTGAGGTTCATAAACTCGTTTAAAACTTCCAACTGACAAGGTATGGCATGGGATATTCCATTCGGTCGTAAACGACGAGAAACGAATTAATATAGAATTTTTTTAGATTTTCGAAATACCACGTACAGTAGGAGAGAACCTACTTTTTCGAGCTCTTTCTCAAAAATTTGAATATCCCGTAAACAAATTTACATAGATAATGCAATTTTCACCCCTTGACCTATTACATTCTCTCAAAACTAAAACCAAAATTGTTATGCTTTCTGTATAAATGCTATTTGTTTGATGGCTTGTTTACTGGTTAAGTTCGATCCTTGTGTTTGGCTTCCAAGTTATCAGTCGAGATAGATCAGGTGATCTTGGTGGCAACCCCTGGACCACATGGATCGAACCAACGACTCGCGTGGAAACTGCTGATTCAGGAACGCATTACTAAGTATGTGACTGCATTACTTAAAGTGTACAAGTGCGCCATCTGCTGTAATCATATGCCTTGCCTGATAAGAAGAGAAGCGATTTTTATTTATTCTGAGAAACCGTTGTAGTTCGAAAATTTATGATTTGGACTTTTTCACTAAATATAACTCCAGGAACACGTCGCCCAACTGTAGGCATTCTATTGCGGGACAACCTGTATGAGCGGAACAAGAGTTGGTTCAGATAAGACTTGCTTGCACTTTTGCGCGCTGGGGTATAATTGATGAAAATTGTGTGGAAAAATAGTATACTGAAAAGGAAACATTCAATTATATAGTGGGTAATCTTCATGTATTTTGAATAAACATTTTCTGAACAAAAACTTTAGGGGATTATTTTTTTCAGTAACCCTCGTAAAGGTAGCAGCAAAAAAATTCCTTAATAATTTTAACTATAATCTGACTCATATATGAATATTTTCAGTTCTCTCTTAAAAATTCAGTTCATTGGTATGAAAAACTATTATTCTTAAGCATTCTTGAACCTTAATTTTTTATCCTAGATACAGCAGAGCTCTTTCAAAAGAAGAGTAGCAAAGATGGGGGAGAGCGTCAAAGAGAAAAATTTATTTTAAAAAATTACCAAAAAAATTTGCCTGAAAAGTTTTGTCATTAATATGACACCGCAGGGAGTCATTTTGACGGAAACGTTAAGAAGTGAATTTTAATTCGTTCTGCGTACGAACAGCGACGACTTCTATCCTCGAGATAATGACACGAAGCCCAGCCTCACCACCCACGCCCCCTGTGTGATCTACAACAATGCAAATGAGTCGAGATTAAATAATGAAAAGCAGCCAGCCTGGGCTCCTTTTTTTTTTTCTTACCTTCCACTTAGTGAGAATTTAAGATGGCCTCGAGTGCTGCCAAGGCTACAGTGAGGACGAGAAACCAACATATTGGTCTCTCGTTTGCATTCGCATTAGTTAATAGGAGGAATTCATTTGACGAGCAAATAAGGTATAAAATCATTTCAACGAGCCTGTTCGGCCTTGATGCGGGAAAAATTATTTCAGCAGCAATATCGATCATTATTTCCCTCTTTCTTCTTAGGCGTTTTCTTTTGGAATTTAGGGGGTCATTTTTTTGCGTAGATCTCATTATATAGATCTATGCAAAGTAAGTCTTTTTTTCTGAGCGATTGCTTATTATTAAGCAACCAAACGAAACGCTCAATGGGAAACTTGCGTAAGACATTCAACAATAAAATATTCTACAACGGATGAAAAGTACCACTATTCCATATCCCATTCATCCTTTGCTTTATCCTAATGTCCACAGTTTTGGCTGTCCTAAATTTTTATTAATATAATATTCTTCGAGAAATTTATTTTTAATGTAATTTAGGGCCCTTTAATTAAAAAATCCCAAGCAGATATAATTTTTTTTTAAGATTACAAAATTTTGTGGAGGTTATTGATTTCTCTTCCTTATTCAAATTCATGAAATTCCATTATAGGAGGCTAGTTTATTTCTTACTGACTCTTAAACTTCACAGTAATAATTTCTCTTAGAAGCAGAATATAACTTATTTAATTTTTTTTATTCCCAATCTGTGTTAAGTGAAGGAAAATATAGGATACGAGGGCTTTGAATTTGTTTTTAAACAATTATAAAACAATAAATGAAAATTAAACTGAAATTGTTCCTTCTAATATTTTTTTCATGTATATAAGCGAAAAGCCTCTTACCACAAAAAGAACATCCGAGAGATATGCCGGATACGTCTTTCGAAGGCTACACCTCAACGGTGAGATTAAGACTGAAATGCATATACGGCAAATCACATCTCACATGTTCTTTTTTGATAAGAGTACTTCTTTCATATACAGGCAATTCCACACCTCAGTCCTTCTTCTACAAGGTGATTCGAAAGTCCCAGAACTCCAAGTTTAAAACGCATTTACAGCAAAACCATAAAAGATATCCGAGTATTGCTACTTGGGGCAGTGGTGTGTGACCTTTGGAATGCAGTACACAATGTAACAGCACCATGTGACACGGTGCTTACGCGGGCGCGGCGAACTGTGACGTTATGTCAGTCATGTTCTCACGCAAGAACAGAGTCCAACTTCATGCAGTAAAACTTGCGCGTAAAACTCTTGCGCTTAAAATCTTAAAACATTAGCAGTAATCAATGCGTTTTTCCGAATCCAAAGAACGAAGCTCTTCCACTACTTAAATTCTATATGGCCGTAGCTTTAACATTTAGTAGCCTTCTAGCAGGCTTAATACGAGGCCCCTAACTCTTGAGACAGCCGTCGAAGTTACTTCCGCGGAGAGCGGTGTAGGAAACCTTGGATTTTCTTCAGAAACGTGGTCGTCACTACTCACTAATGAGCATTTTGCTTTCAAAATCGGACAAAAGTAAAAAAATCCAAATGTAGCTAATGACACTAAGACCATAGTTATTTTGTACTATCCGGGAAAAGGGTTTGAAGTAGACCCTTTCCGCACCCCCCCGCTGCACAGGTAGTCGGAATCTAGACATCAACGATGCATCGTTCAGAATGCACGCCTATATTCTCGATACGCTCTATTTTTGTTTTGTAGTTAAAGTATATTTTTTGGAGTTAAAGTGACAAGTTTGAGTTATGGATCCTTTGGAACAAGGTATGTACTTAATTTAAAAGAGAATCGACCTCACGGAAACCTCACGGAATTTAAAAGGTGTTTATGTTATAGTTCGAGGAAGATCGAGTAAAATTTTTTTTTTTATAGTATTCTATAGGATATTACCCTACTATAACAGTAAAAACATTTTCCACATCTTTCCACGACTTTGAATTAAAGGACTTTAACCCTTTAAGGTCGGGAAAATTTTGACCAGAAACATGAATTTTTTCTGCGGTTTTGAAGGAAGTTTTCGCGGTTACGATGTAACGAAGACGTCTTAAATAGGCTTCTTCTCACATCAGATCCATTGATCAGCTGTGGAAGAAAAAGGAAACCCAGCAAAAGCCAGCCGTTTTTAAAAGAAACAATAGACCTTTTCAAGCCCGAACCAAATAACGATGATTCATTAATGGATGAAGATGAAGAAGAATAAATGTATATTTTTTTTAAATATGTACTTATTTTCACTAAAATATACTTTTAATAAGCTTTTCCATGCATTTTCATTTATTTCCAATTTGAAAATTACTCAAAATATTTTTGTCCGATTTTGAAAGCAAAATGCTCGTTAGTGCTACGGCCCGTCGAGTGAAACATTTGATACAGACTGCCTATCTCGTGAAACCGGTATACAAGATCATACACAGTTGTTTTCCCTCGTACAGTATAGGAGGAGCATCAGAAAACTTCCTTTGAAAGCACTGAATGCAACGTTCGTACGATTTCTCCGTAAAATAAACTTCTAAGAATGTGACTCGGTTCTTGCGTGAAAGCCATTAACAACTGAATGTCACTGTTCACCCGCGCCCGCGCAACCGTCGTGTCACGTGGTCCTCCCATGTTGCGCAGCGCGTTCCTAAGATCACATACAATTACCACAAGAAGCAATACTTGGATATCTTCTATGGTTTTCCAGCAAATACGTTTAAACTTGGAATTCGGGAACTTTCGAATCACCCGGTATTTTCCTTAATTCTTTTTCCTAATTTTTATTCTCATTTAAATTGAACTGCTTTTACATTTTACCATAAATTTCTTTTATGTAATTTTTTTACATTTTAATAGTATTTAAAGAAGGCTTGGTCGGTATTACTCAAGTAATAGTCTTAGTCCGTTTTTGGCTAACCTTTCCGTTCGGAAACATCGCCCTTTAATGAACGATTCTGTTCACTATATAAGCCATAAACATGCTACTTTTTATGCTATTATACACCACCTTCTTATTCCATATAAGGTTTTCCGACAAAATTAAGGATAATCTCTCTTCGTAGGAATAAGCTTCTATGATTCTAATTTCAAAAATGCTAATCCCTAGTTGCATTAGTTTAACACATGTTCCACAACTTGTTACAGTCCTTAAGAAGATTTTTAACGCCTGCAGTTTAAAGATTGGGAATAATTTAAAAACGCTTATAGGAAATCCTAAAGATTTCATCCCACCTTTGGAAAAATCGGGAATCTCTATTTAACTGTGACTCTTGAGATAAATAATGTCGGACAAATGAAACACCCTGCTCCATTTCCTAGAATGATTTCTTGTCGTCTTCTTTGGTATGCCATTTCTGATTGGCTCCTTTGGTTGAGCTCAACCACTAAGAATGATTCTAGTTATTTACCCATATCCTTCCCCTCTTAGCTTCCTTTCTACGGAGGTAGATTTTATGGTCAGTCGCTATTTTGCCATTGAGACTGATGACATAGTCTTTTTGTCGTTAGAAGCTTCTTTCTTTAATTACTCAGTGGCCATAATTAACAAGTGAATGAAAAAATACTTTTTCAAAAACAACGCTTTTGAAGGTTTTTTCCCAGCTTTACACGAGTTTTTTCATATGGCGCCATCTCTTGAGCAAACAAACAAACATAAACCAAGTCTACTTCATATTAATCCCCCCCCCCTCGGATTTTTTGAAATTTTTTTAGATTCATGCATTGTCACCGACTTTACGTAGTGTACAAAATTTCAGCAAGAACGGACTAGTGGAAGGGGTTGAAACATTGATCACAAGATTTCATCCACCAAACATGACTCAAACTACCAAACATGACCTAAACGGTGAAAGTTATACAAGCCTTGTAATAAAAAGGAGATGTTTTAAGGTGTATTTAATTGGGCGAAACTCAGCAAAATTTAGTTTACATATTCTTGGGAGCTCCGTTTTGTACCCCTAAAAGCAGGGCCGCTACGTGGATAAGTGGCGCCTTTGTGCAAATTAAATTCCAGCGCCCCTAATCAATGCTTTGAGGTCCTTTATTTTTATTTAAATTTTGCCCGTTTTTATATGTATTTTTTTAGATTGTAGTGATAAAAAATTTCAATTAATTATCGTGGCGACATAACCGGCTCCCTTGATGCATACCGCACCCGCGGCCCTGACTGGACGTTCCATTTTTGGATTACAACAAAAAGTCATTAAGCTATGACCGGCAATCTATCTAATAAAATGTAAGGCCTTTAACCTGCAAAACAGAGTCTACTCTGTAAGGCATCGATTCCATCAGTAAGTATTGTGGGGTGTTTATATTTAGGTTTCGAGGTAGTGGTCGAGTCCAACACTGCCTCCAAGTAATTAAAGGCTAATCGGTGTAAACGTGTTCGGCCGTTTAGGTGGTGCACCAAAATGCTGGATTTGTCGAATCAGGTAACTTTTTTCCAATCAGTGTTGGTAATTGCATGCACATTTTATACGCTGTCGTCGAGGAGTGCATTTAGCAAACAGAATCCGATTAGGCCACGCATCCCCAGAAGAGTTCAACGAACTGGCTTGTGAGTGCGTGAACTATTGCCCTGTTCACCCTGTGGATAATCGTCGGACTGTGGTTGTTATGAACAATACGCAATTGCTACTGTTTCAATTTACGATTGCCCTATCAGTTTGCGCCCTCGTCCTGTTAACGGCTGAAGCACCGGGACTTTCGAATCGAGAAATCATTAATGCGTAAATTTAGTGTGTATTCGTTATGGTCACTGAATTTTACCTTAACCTATTCTTCCAACGGAATTTTCTAAGTGTGGCTTTAGTATTACTACACTTTAACAAGAAATTAATCTTCCTGAGAAGTGTATAGAAAAGTAGTGGAAATCCTGACTTAGGTCTTTTTTTACGCCTTTTATCCTCACTTTTTAACCCCCGTTTTTTTTCAAAAATTGGTTTTCTCGAACGTAGTATTTAGAAATTGAAAAAGATTCGTTATCTTCTTACTTTTCTCATCATATCCAGTCGAATGACCTGTCACATGCCATATGTTACCATATAAAAACGTTAATAATTCTAAAGATCACGTGACTGTTACCCTCACTGGGAAAATTGGGCCCAAACTTCATAGCAATGTACAGTCATGGACAAAAAAAAACGTTCCCTCACTCTGTGCTGCTATATTTTTAAATGAACGTTTAAAACAAGACGGTATGATTTTATTGGTTAAAAATGTAGATAATTTTCTAACTGAACTAAACGATATCAGATATCTGGTAGCAAAGTAATAAACGCTAATTTAAAAATATAGCAGCATAGAGCGAGGGAGCGTTTTTTTTTGTCCATGACTGTACATCGTGCCTAGAGGAATCTGCATACCGAATTTCACTGCTTTACATAAAAATACAGGGTGATTACAACTTGTGATTTCTTTTTATGGGGGTGTGTAAAGGACAAGGTCTTCACCCTACCCCTTCCCCGTGACCTAGACGAGCTGAAAGAACGCATTATGGTAGCGATACGTAGGATTGATGGAGACATGTTGATGCGGGTTTGGGACAAATTCGACTACCGCATTGATGTATGCCGTGTCACGACAGGGGGGCATATTGAACATCTTTAATGTGTCACAATAAACTTCAAGAGTTTTTCTTTAAGAATCCGTATATGGTGTGTCTGTATTCTGAATAGCTTTGATGTAATAAATTTTGAAAAGTGTGAAAAGGTGTGAGGTCGGGGCTCCGCGGTGGCCACTTTGCAAGTTCCAGGTTATTGTTTGGTCGACCAATTCACCGCTGTGATTTCTTTTTATGGGGGTGTATAAAGGACAAGGTCTTCACCTTACCCCTTCCCCGTGACCTAGGGGGGCATATTGAACATCTTTAACTGTGTCACAATAAACTTCAAGAGTTTTTCTTTAAGAATCCGTATGTGGTGTGTCTATATTCTGAATAGCTTTGATGTAATAAATTTTTAAAAGTGTGAAGTTCTTTTGTAATTACCCTGTATATCATTCAAAATCAAACTAAATAGTGACGTAGGACATGCCCATAGTAAGCTATATTCCGAATTTCAAGTTTCTATGTCAAACAAATGTAGAAAATACACCGTATGAAGGAAACAGACGTACAGCCAGACGGACATTGTAAAAACAATAAGTAGCTTCATTCTTCGCTGCGCAGTAATAATAAAGTTTCACGAGAAAATTTGGTAACGTAAGGATAGCATAGCAAATCAGACTTTCACCAAACAAACTGTGACGCGGATTTTTGAGTGAGGTTATGTATAGTTATGTAATTGCAGCGGTATTTTATCCCATGTATAGCGAAATTCTGAACTATTTTTTTCTTTAGAAAACAAAATCCAGTGTTCTCAAGGATATGTAGATCAATTTGACTGAGTTTTGCCCAATTATTTTTGGCTATTGAGCTCTTTAATTATAGCCAGCCTGTATTTTACAGACGCGAAATACATAAAGATTTTTTTTTTAATTTTAAATGTTTTCCCGAAGTCAATATGAGAAAATAAAGTGTGAAAGAATATTCTGAAAAATGATCTCTATAAACAGGACCATTATAATTAAGCTCTAAAATAATTTATTTTGTCACATGGAGTTATAGCCCCCGAACTTTCTTCATATACTGTATGTCAATGTCAGGAAAATAAGTAAAACAATATGACGTTCAGCTTTGTTCAAATCCTTAGTTTCGAACAGTTTTGTTTGCTTAGTCCTTCAATACTAGTTCGTTCATTGCAGCTAATATCGATTAGCTAAGCTGAATGCAGCAAAAGAATCCACTGGTTTCAGATGGTCGTATTCCAGAGTTATTGACGATCTGGCTTTCATCGATGGCATTGGAGCAACAAAACTTTATATTGAATTCATGTAACAATATAAAAATCTAATAGACATCGAGGGCGCTCTCTGAACCAATTTTTCGCTACAGTACACAATAAACAATCACCCTCTCTAAAGAAGAGTTTCAAATGATATTTGTTTCGTTGGTTTTTGAAACCATGCTGACATAATTCGTAGATTGTTATAATAAATTGGATATGTCAATCCTCGGGAAATATGGGTTCATTACGGAGGTATCCATGGATATTCTGCCTAAAAATAGGACTCGCTCCGTCAAATGGTAATTAATTCCACGCCAAATCTATTAAAATGAGAAAGTCCAATTGACTGACTCTTGGGCTTAGATTCCTCATAAATTTTGTATTAATTGAAAAGGGCAACAAGCCTCCAAATGGGATCTCTCTCTTAATAATGAAGGAGAGCAAAAAAGGAGAGTGGCACTCGTCGGGTGAAACCACGGGCCTTTATCTCGGCCGCTTCCAACCCACGGGAGATTTCTTTCGGTTTCTCCCGTATTGATTAGAACATGAAAGAAGAATGAGTGGAAAAAGAGAAAAGGATAAATGGAACAACCTTGTTTTCTTTTCCCTTTTTATCTTAAACCCGATCACATTTTTACTCATCTCAGGGAAAAAAACTTTCAATTATAGTGAGTTTCTTTGATGGATAAGAGTTAAACAGAAAAGCACTCGGGACTAAAAGCTACATCAAATTGAGTTTTAGCTTTCAACCCTGACTAACTGTAAAAATGAAAACATTGCACGTGGATTTCTTAAAGATTGAGTTTTGAAACAAATAATATATTTGATACATACAGGAAAGAAATGTAAAAAAAAAACTTACTTGTTTTAAGTATTTTATCAGAAACATTGCGCATACAAATATTAAGCTTTTTTTTGTTCCTCGGTATGATATCTGCCTAAATACTTTCACTACAATTTAAATTTAAAGACGTTGGGAATTAGAATGGTTACATTTAAGTTAGGGGGTTGGCGGGCTGTTTGTCCTTCTTGGTAGATTCCTTTTTTTTTTTTTTTTTTTTACATATTTTTTTGTTGTTAGGTTAATTTTTTTAGGTTGGGTTAATAAACAATTTTCATGTTTATATTTGGAGGAATTTTCTATTTATTTGTACTTTCATTAAGAATTTTGAAAATCGGTTAACAAATAAAAAAGTTACAGTCATTGATAAATAAAGACCTTATTTATCAATCGCCCCTCGTATAATTCACAAAGATATCTTCAATAAAAGGATCATTAGAGACACTTTAAGGTAATTTAGATTTCGACGATAATATTAATTTAGATCATCTAAGTTAGAAGGCAAATATGAAGAAATCTACGAGTCATCCCAAAAAGGCGCCATCCCAAAAAGGCGCGGAGCCACAGTTCGTCTGGAAAAGTGATGCTGAGTGTTTTTTTGGGACTCCAGCTGGGTTATCTTTACCAATTATGCTAGAAAAGGCAAAACAATTAACGGGGAATTATTATTATGGCCTCCTGAACCAGTTGCGGGTTGCCGTTAAAAAGAAACGTCGCGGAAAGTTAAGCAAGGGTGTGCTCCTTCTCTACGACAATGCGCCCTCTCATTCAGCACATTGTCAATCTGTCGAGCACGCTGTGAAACTTGTAGTCGACCTAGGATTTGAAATTTTACCGCATCCCCCAGTGACTATTTCCTCTTTCCTCGAATGAAGAAACCACTAAGTGGAAAGGTTTCCAAGACGCCGAGGTTATTTCTGAGGCGGAAAGCTTCTTAAACAGCCGAAATGAGGCCTTCTATAAAAATGGCCTCCAAGAGCTTATCCATTGCTCGGGAAAATGTATCAATTCTTCTGGTGAATATGTAGAGAAGGATTAAATTTTCCACCAAAATTCGTGTGTCTGGTTATCTTTCTTGTATATGATCCCTGGGATTTTAGTTAGGCCCCTCGAAAATTTAGAGTATTGGTTTTGGTTTTATTTTGCAAAGATGGAGCTGATATCTGGTGCACTTATGCCATGTAATTTTCTCATATGTATTTGACGTGCTCTCCTCCTCCCAAGTGGGTATCCTGACCCCCACCTCAAGTAAATCCTGGCTACGCCCATGCATCCATCTCTAATATTAGTTACCATATTTATTCTAATAAGAGGCACATCGATTGATTTTCCAGTGGTCTTTTTGCTGCGCCTTTTATCAGGGCGACTCGTTTGTTAGAGGGCGCTGATTATTTCTTATTTTCCACCTATAAAAATATTGTACGTAATACTTCAAAAGACCATCAGTGTTTCTGACAAAGTTTGATAAAAGAATGCAAATTATAAACAACTTAAGGCTTAAATAAAACAAAGCAAATAAAGAACATCATGGATACCATTAAATAAATTACATAGATAAATAAACAGAAAAGTACAGATTACGGCGTAAATGACGACATGAAAGAAAACCTTAGGAAAAATACGTTATGATAAAAAAAAATTTGTATGCTTAAGACCACACGACCGAAGTGAAAACTTCTATGGCGATTGTAATCGATTCTAAGTAATGTGTATGTGAATGATATAAATATTATTACTTAGACGAATCAGGAACATTTTAATTCGTTTTCTCATTAGACCTACACTTATACAGGGTGCTTTTGAAAAGGATGTCGTGAGATCCTAGCAATGTTCTGCACCTTAAGTTTTCCTCAATACGTTTTGAGGCAACTGCATTCCTTAAAAGAGTAAACAGCTCGTGAAGTTTGGTTAAATTCCGCCCATAACGTAAACAAAAGCGCATGAATGACGTTAGTAAATCACACAATTCGTTGAACAGTCGCTAGTTGAAATGACGCAAAAAGCAAACCAACCAACAAGAAATGTAAACTGGTTTAAGGAGACTTTAAAACTGTATCTCTCGATCATTTATCCACTTCCACGACTTCCCTAAATTGTGGACAAGTTCATTTCTGAGGTCTATTAATTACGAATCTTTCAGTGGGCTGTGAGAGTGATTGAGTTTAGGGCCAACACATTAGTGCACATGTAGTTCTCAGAAACCTATTAATTACTTTTTTTCATGCGCTTTTGTTTACGTTATGGGCGGAGTTTAACTAAACTTCACGAGCTGTTTACTCTTTTAGGAAATGCAATTTCGACATTACGTATGAGGAAACTTGTGTTTATTTTAAGGTACAGAACGTCGCTAGGTATCCCACGACATCATTTTCAAAAGCACCTTGTAGATCATTTATAGATTAGATACAATATATTAGCATTGAAAAGCCCAATGATACTACTAAACCAATATATTACTAAACCAATATCGAATAGCATTAACTACTCGTTATATTCATGCATGACACATCGTTAAAAGTTTTTGTTATATTACATGCCATGTCTTTGAACAGAAAGTTTTTAATGGTACAATATGGCACCATAGAACACGTGCTATTAAACCAATAACGAGTATCGTTAATTACTCGTTATATTCATGTACGACACATCCTTATGAGTTGTTTGATATATTACAAGCCATGTTTTTACATTGGAAACTTTCCAATGGTACCATATTGTACCATAGAGCACGTGCTACTAAACCTATGTCGTGCATCAATACTTAATACTTACTCGTTATATTCATGCATGACACGTCGTTACGAGTTATTTGATATATTACATGCAATGTCTTTGCATTGAAAATTTTCAATAGTACCATATGGTACCATAGAGGACTTGTTACTAAACCAATGTCGAGTATTCATTCATGACACGCCATGACGAGATGTTTTATATATTACATGCCATATCTTTGATTTAAAAGTTTCCAATGGTACCATACGAGACATGTACCATTCATGTACGAGACATCGTTACAAGTTGTTTTATATATTACATGCGATGTTTTTGCATTGAAGGTTACCAATTGTACCATATGGTACCATAGAGCACGTGCTACAAAACCAATGTCGAGCATCATTAATTATTCTTTAAATTCATTCATGCACATCGTTACGAGTTTTTGTTATATTAGATGCCATGTTTTTGAATAGAAAGTTTCTAATGGTATATATATTATGGTACCATAGAAAACGTGTTGCTAAACCAATCTCGTGTATCATTAATTACTCGTTATATTCATGCATGACACATCGTTACGAGTTTTTTTTATATTACTTGCCATGTCTCTGCATTGAAATTTCTGATACCATAGAACACGTATTTCCAATCCAATTTCGACTATCCTTAATTACTCGTTATATTCATTCATGACGCCGTGACGAGATGTTTGATATATTATATGCCAAGTCTCTGCATTGAAAGTTTCCAATGGTACCCTTTGATACCATAGAACACGTATTACTAATCCAATTTTAATTAGAAAAACAAACTTGTTGACATGATCATTGAACCAATCGAACGCTAACAGAGTATAGAGAGTATTGGTATGGAGCATTATGTTTTGAAAAAATGTCCTTGTCTGAGAGGGACGACAATGAGTATCAACGGGTAAACCTGGTCGACCAGAAATGCTGAGGCGGTTAATGTTTGTTTTACGGAGATTACCGAACCTAAGGTTTGCCCCGAAAATGTTCTCCACTCCATGATCATACTCCACTTGCAAGTAAAGTTGTCACTGCACATATGAGGTCCAGTGTTTCATTCTGTTGACGCCGGACCATGTAATATTCTTCCAGTCGTCAACAGTAAGATGGAGGCATTCGCAGCGAATTTTCCTGTTTTTTGGCCGAAAAGACTAGTATTGTAGAGTCCGCGGCTATGAACACACATGTTTCCCAATGTCCGGCGAGTTGTGGTTTCAGAAATATCTTTGGCATTTCCTCATTGAATTGTTGCATTTTACCATCTTGATCATTCAGTAGGTCCTTGACTTTAAGCATCTGTTTCCGTCCACAGGTTTCCTGCCATTCTCGATACACTTTAGCGAAACCATTGTTCAAAAAAGCGTTGACGGTTTGGGAGATGCTGGACCTCGTTCACCTCTCAACAGCTATCATGCCTCTATGGATTCATCTTTCTATCGCTAACTCCGTATAATTATTCACAACAACTGATTACATATTCAGATGCAGTGATACAGGCATTTCTGTCTTATGATCGTGTCATGGGACTAATCCATTTTCCTAGGAGGGGCTGTATCTAATAAATTGGCTATTCAGTGCATTTTAATGAATATACGTATTCTTGGTAGAGCGAGATATGATATTGCTGTTTGCTTTAAATTCACCTTGCTTTAACATACTATATTTCGTAATCTTTCTACGGAAAAATACCGTAAAGCCAAATCTTGAAGAGAAATCTTATACGTAACGGATGATAAAATTTAGATTATTCTTGCGCTTTTTTCTTAATAGGTTTTGTTTTTTTTAAATCTTTGTAAGCAATCTCTGCCATGAAATACAACAAAGTTTTCCTTTGCCAGATAGTTGAATAATGATATTTTCCGATCTTAGAAGTTCTTTCTTTGAACATAACAAAATCTGTAGCAGTAAAATAAAGTTTGTATATTTATATGGGGGAGGGGGAATAAAAATATTAACATCAAATTTTAGAACTAGATAAAGATTGACATGTTTACAAGCCTACACACCAAAACTAATCTCTCTGATAGGATTAAGTTTCAGATTCTTGAGAAAGCTTGGGGAACAACAATCTTTAATGAAACTTTCGCCTTAATCAATATTTTAAGAGGCACCATTAGAACCGATATGGACAAAACCGACGGCTTCCGAGACCACGATGATCACGACAAAGGTCAGCAGTTTTCAAAACCTAGCTGAAGAATTACCTAGATGAATTTCTTGAAACACTCATCATTGTTTGTTTTTGATGAAAATTCCTTGTGTAACCAAAGCCCGGCAAGAGAAATGAAGATTAAAGTTCATTGAGTAAAGCTTTCGACGCGATTTCCATTCTCAAACATAACTAGGCGTATTTTAATCAATATTTTGAATCCTAATGAGTTTTCCGACTATTTGTTCAAATTTTGATAGTTGCACAATGCACACATCTGAGGATATTATACGTATATTACGACACATTATTCAAAAATTTTAAATAAAAAATATGCTACACGTTTCTAAATACTTAATAAACAATACCGAAATATAGAAATTCGTAAATAGCTTCAATCATTTTTAAAATACTTCTTTTAAAATGGCTCGATGCATGTTTTTTCAACTCGCTATAAGTTATTAGGTCAAATAAGTTTTTTGCATTCCATAAACCATAAAAAAATTACATCGCAATAGCTTATAGAGCTTTTTTCCGGACAGTTTTCGTTATGTCTTAGCGCTGTTCATCATAAGCAGCAACAATAGAATAAATAACCATTAGACCTCAGTGTGTACTTACTAGATACGGAAACTCGTACTTCAAAATTCATAATGCAGGCGGAGACGTTGGGACGCGAAAGCTCGTAAAATGTCTCATAGAAGAATAGTTGAGAAGACGATTCCATACAAAAGGGTATAAAAGCTATATCGCAACTTTTATCTTTTTCTCCTGAGAATAGAACAGATAAAGGGAAGCGAGCATTAACCAAAGCCCAAAGTCAGACTAAAGCCCCTGGAGACCATATCTCTCAAGAACCTTCAGAGGAACTATCGCGTAATTATGACAACCCAAAGGCGCCGGATTCACTCTTCGATTGTTGGTTTCCTTACGACGACTAAAGGTGGCGCCCGCAGAAGGCGAACCCTTTTATCCCCGCGGGCGTTTCACACAACGGTGGGAAGAGGACGGGTGGGACCCTAAAGATAGACTTCCTTCCGAAATGAAAGGAAACCGGAGAAGAAAAAGGCAAGGCATCAAAAACGCTATCTTTGCCTCGACTAGATGATCTGGATGAAAGGTCGCAAATCCAACTGTTATGTCGATGGCTTCCAGAACACATTGTAAAAAATAACAGAATAATAGTGATGCATTAGATAAATGAAGTAAATGCGAGGATAAATGTTAAATTTCTTGGAATCTACATACATTAATGTAATTTAGATTTGAGGAGATTTATAATTTTTCCATGTCGAGTTACTCCTCCAAAGATGTAAATATTTAGGCACAATACCACCTTTGTTTACGAATCTGCAAACTTTAAGGCTCAACAAACCTATTTAATATGCTGCAAACTCGATCGACGTCAAACAATGAATGCAACTCAGTTTGAATTGGTATTTATTTTAAAATTGACCAACCAAAACATGATTTACTCTCAGCCATATTTTACAGTTAAAACGCATATCTTGAATTCAAACAGGCCGTTTCTTGTTTAACAATTCGAAATTTAAAAATTCGATCACTGGGACGCCCTCTAACAAGATTAATATGTTACAATTTTTATTATTCTCTAATTTAAAATTTTTCAAACAAACAATAGTTAAAGTTGATATTTTGAGCTTACTCAGGAAATGCTCGCCTTAATTAAGCTCTATAGATCTATTTATTTGCCTGATATTTGCGTTTTAATAAAGTTACTAAATGCTAAGAGATAGAACACCGCTTCCTCATTCTCTCAATACCCAATAACGGACGATGAAAGGCAAACAAACATTAGGTGCCCTAAAAATTAAAAGCAAAATGGGGAAAAAAGCTGCATTTTCATGATGAATCTTATTGAGTCATATACTGAGCTAAAATATTATTAAATTATGTAGGGTGAGTCTGAAATCCTGTCACAAACTTCGCATGCGTACTCCCCATGGCCAAATAAGAAACAAATGTCCTATTAACAAGGGTCTGAAACTCAACTGTTAACGAGAAAAATGGCGTCCAAATGTGGGTGCCCCTGTGAGGTTGGCTGACGAGCGGGTCACTAAAATCGTCCAAAAGCGGTCCCCAGTGTTTCCGTGCAGAACGCATAGAGGGTCGAGTTCACTGCAAGCGCGGGTTAGAGGGAAGCTATGTTAATCAACACTGACACCCTTGAGGAACGTTACATTTCTCCACGTGTGTACCACATTTTCAGATACACGACCATTCATGTTCTGTACAGACACGTTGTTTTGTACTGTAAAACGTGAGCCTGAAAATTACACCTTTATTGAACTGGCGGATATGCATTTGTGTTACAGACGTGTATGCAACACCCGTCCAGGATGCAAATGAGCTATGGGACCGCATTGTCACCGAATTTGATGCCATTAGAACCGCACATGAGTGTTAGAACGAGTTGAAGCACATGTTCGTTGAACCGCACAGGAGGGACGTCTGCACATGGACCTAATTTGGAACAATATCTGTAAAACAAACCTCACAGGGGCAGCCACATTTAGACGCCATTTTTCTCGTTAACGGTTGAGTTTCAGACCCATGTTGATAGGACATTTGTTTCTTATTCGGCCATGGGGAGTACACATGTGAAGTTTGCGACAGGGTTTCAGACTCACCCTGTATAATGTTCTCCACATGCGCTCAACGTATCGCGTTTTATTTCGAGCAATAAAAATAGACTTTCCGTCATTAATATTTATTTGTTCTGCATTTTGCAACTATAAGGGCTTCAACTGTTTAAAAGTGGAGCTAATATGCGCAAAATGAATGGTGGTCAAAAGGGTTAGTCATTATGTAAACTCTACTGCAGTATAAGAGCATTTAATTATAATGAAAAAAATTCGGTTAGTAGTTTTGAGTTGAGAATGGTGTCCATTTCATATTTTTCTATTTTAATGACTTTTTTTGGTATTTTAGACAACTTTTTGGTTTAACGTTGCATATTCTAGTTTATGTTTATTTAAAAAAAATTTTCCGCTGAGATAACTTATTTATCAATATATAAATTTAAAAATTATTCTGTTGCTGTTTATTCCTATTATTATTAGGATTTATACATGTGACTATTTGTTCTCTACATAACGAAACTTCTATTTTGAAACTTGTTCAAAATTCAACTACTAAAAAATAAATCCTGCAGACAAAACTTTAATAAAACGTATCTCCTTTTCTAGCAGTGGGCCGAGTTCTTAAACTAAAAAGATTACTTAAAAAAACGAATAATTTAAAAAAGTAGTCTACTTTCATAAAAGCTTCTTGATTAAATTAAAGATGCTTTCGAGCTTCACCGTGGTTTTTTTTCCTAAATTACAAATCTTTCTTTGTCTAGTCGCAAAAAATGCAAATGCCTTTGCTTAAATATTCCTACTTTTTCCCAGCTTTTAGGTTTTCTCCAAGGACGTAATATTGTTAATTTTTAACGAAGAACGGCTAAAGATAATGTAGTCCTATCCATTTATTCTTTTTTTTTGTTTACTTGTATTTTTAAAATCTTAAAAAAGGTATTAGATTTATTTGCATTCTGTCCACATGGTATACACGAGCTAAGAGCCGTTTTAAAAATTAATGCACCATTAAAACTGAAGGGACACGGTGCCAGCATTTTGAATTTATAAAATAAATTCCAAAATAAAATAAAAGAAAAAATACACAAACAAGGAAAAAACAATAAAATTCTACCCTAATTAGTGTTATTTAAGTCGGGGTAAGGTGGATAAGTTCAAGCCAAATTGATAATTTAAAAAAATTGTAAGTGAAAAAAATTAAATTTTATTTTAAATAATATGATTGACCAAAAGCAACATTTTTAAGAATTATCAAAATGAAAGATCAATATTAAGTTTGATAGAACATGAAGTTTATCAATGCCTTCATCAATCCACCTTACCCCTGGACACAGGGGGAAGGTGGATAAATGTCTATAATGTTAATAATGCACCAAATTGAAATAAAAACAAAACATTTTAATTCAAGATATAATAAAAACAAGCTAAATTTTTAATTAGAACATTTTCCACATAAAAAGCTGAGTTCTCATTCGGTTCCAACGCAATATTCGTGGAACCAAGTTCCACAGTGTCCACACTGAATCCACTTTCGTAATTTGGAACTTGCAGGTGCATAAAAGTTTGTTTCCACAAAATCCACAGTTAGCGCCTTCATTTGTTTTCTGCTTTTTGGTGGCAGGCGTATCATTTGGGCATTTCTGCTGATATGGGTCTTTATTGCGCTTGTTGGAATGGAGAGTTTCCAAATACACGGGTGATATTACAATAGCAGCAGCTTGTTTTGGTCTTCCAGTCCTAAGTTTGTAATTAATTTCACAGGTGAAAGTATGGCCAAGCTTATATTGCAGGACGGAGTTTCCTTTTGTGGAATTGCAGTGAAAGTGGGTGCTGCTTCAATCAAATGTTAGCCTAAAGACTCACTGCTTGGTTGATCTCTGGATAATTTTTCTTCACCAATGGCATTTTTATCGAGGGGGTAGATCCCTGTTGCTCTAAAGCCTGAGACAGCATTTTTAATGCTTGCTGCTCTTTCCCAGGCTTTAGAAAAATTATCGTCCTTACCCCGCACCTATCAATCCAGCTTCCCCGAGAACCTAGGTTTAACAAATCATGCTGTAAAATAGATTGCTAATGGCCGATCAGTGAGGCTATGCCTTCATTCAATAGCCTTTAGTTAACACCTCCACCAAACAAAAACCTACATTTTCACAATCGTTATTCAAATTTGTAGATCAGAATGACTTTTATCGTGTCTTAGATGATAGGGATTTTACTCACCAAGCTGGATGCTACTTCTTGCAGAAAATTTTTTTCCTTCACGTTAATCGCGGCCACGCTATTTTCGAATCGATGGAAACGGAAATAACTAAATAACAAATATTGTCGTCTAGTGGAAATGAGCGAAAACCAATTAAAAAAAAATATTTCGCGATAACAGCTTAACGTTATCCACCTTCCCCCGGCTTACCTTACATGAGTAATTATTAAATTACCCTAGACAAAGTTGATTGTTATATTCTATCATAATCACAATTTTTTTTTGTAGTAATGGCTTTTAGAGAATTTCACAGAAGAGAGACAATTATGTCAAGATTCTGTCGATCAATCATTGCCTCTGTCCTTGAGCGGTTGCCACGAGCCGCTGCGTCTTAGGAGCGTTCTTATCATCTTTCCAGGCAGATGGGCGACTACGTTCTAGTAACTGCCAGGCCTAGGTCCAACTACATTGATATCCTAATCGTAAACTTTACTGTTGGGTATCAACTGAATATGGCATATGCTAAATAACTTTATTTTCCACTTACCTCATAAGTGAGATGTCTAGAGAGATGCCGCTCGCCTCATCGTGTGCATCTCATTTGGAACTTTTCAAGTCTTCATAAGCCCTCACCCAGTGAAAGTTATGTTTCAGATACACAATAAGATAAATGCTGTAATAAAATACTTTCAGTTTGACTGAGACACTAGCCAAAAGTACACTATAGGGTCCGCTACAAAAAAAAAAATGTATACACACTTCAGCAAAAATATAATAATAATAAACTATATAAAAGTTGTAACACTAAATTCATACAGACATCAAACGATGAATATAAGTCCTCTTTGACTTCTAAAATTACGACAGGTGTTCAAAGTGATTATCATAAGCGCTGAGATACTTTTGAATACGGCGAACAGTTGCTCCTATGCATTTTCCTAGCAAACTCTTATCAAGTAATCTCCTATGTCTAGGTGGCAGTTCTGGCCTTCTTTTATCGGGATCGTCTTCATTCAATGCATGTAATAATTTTGGAATGTAAGCTTTCGATTTTGCTATTACGGAAATAATTATAGATGATATCTAATAAAGTGTGTATACAGTTTTTGGCGGACTCTGTATATCAACGACTCGAAGCATTTAACTTGTGCATCAGCTCAAGTTCAGTTTATTCTCCTCCAAAAGACAGTTTTACTAGTTTTTCACCAGTTAACCAAATATTTTAATTTTTTGATTAAATAGTAATCCCAAATTTCCTGCTTAGTATCTCTCGCGTATGGAGTACCTATTTTGCATATTCCACGTTTCTGGAACATCAAACTTCCATAGTCAGTTCATAATAGCTAGAGAGACAACCAACAGCGACTAATGGGAATATTAGTTGGCGGCAATCATACGCAAGTTTCCGTCGGGCATATTTTCAGAGAAACATAGAAAACATAGAAGGTTATTATATTATTCATGGGAATCATTTTCCCCCTACCGACATGCGAAAACACTGCAATTCCAGAATACCCCTTTGAAATCCCGTTGGATGTGCTTCTTCCTGTCACCACTAAATGGGTGATTTCACGTTGCCGAGAGCTACATTAGTGACTTTCATGCAGCCAATGGTATTTACCACTTTCCCTCGAACATTCTGAGGATGATTTTGGAGATTAGGTTAAGGGACGTAGGTTATATTGACCATTTGCGTATACACTCTGTTTCTTTATTGAAAAATGATTGTTATATGGTACGAGTTTTCAATGTCCTCCAAAGTTCCTGATTTAACCCAAAGCAGTTTATATCGATGACAGTCGAAGCACATGCAATCATGAGATTTCACTCGTGTAAAATGGAATCGCAGTATTATTGTATGTGTAGTAGGGAAAAAATAGTTGTCAGGGATTCCATAACGACGCCTGTATGCATATTTTCTCCCTTAAAACAATTTTCTCTTTAAAAAGCAAAATTTCATTCCTTCCTGTTAAAAAAATCTTAACAGAAATGAGCGTCTAACACGCATTTTATAACATATAGTTTAATTTAAAGAGACGTTTAAATGCATATTCAACCTAAAAAGAAGTTCTAAAGAATTTCATATCAATAAAATATCTTAATAGTGAAAAGTTGAATCAAAGAAAGTTTTATATGCGTGAGTTTCATATGAAACAATTTCTAGAAAATTTTTCATATAAAAGACAAATGATAAAGTACAAAATGTTCCATTAAAAATGTCAAATTTTTCCCCTTTGACGCTGGTTTCCCGGGTTTCCATTTTGATTCATTGGTAAATCTTGAGCAGGAGACCTTCAGGGGTGAATCTGGGGAACAGCGAGTCGTTGACGAAATGAATATTGACTGAATTAGACGGTATTTGGTGACCTGGTTCCCTTCGCCAAGACAACCCCTAGTTATTGATCCGAGCGAGAGAATTCTCATTGACCGACGAATGCAAAAGTGGGGAGGGCGCTTCATTCGCTCAATTGTCCATTTTGTCTCGTCCAATTGCCGTCAGTTGAGCGACCGGATCATTTGTTGGAAGCACCCACTTTCTGTTCTCCACCCTACTCCACCGTCCATCACCATCGCCGACTTTGGTCAGTGTTGTCTCAATGCATAGACTCCGAAGAATACTTGATCAGAATGTGAGAGCGCTCTTCTCGATCTCCCATGTCTTTTCAGCTAAATGGAATCAATAAACTTGAACCGAATGCACATCAATGCGTTAAACGATATACTGTATAATGCGGGCTTTAATATAGGCATCTAGACAATTTGAATGGAAAAAATTCATGTCAGGCTCATAAAATTGCCGGAATCCATTAAACGAACCAGAATATTCGAATAGATGAATTGAAGAATGTCTATTCCACTTCTAAACCATTTATTGAATTAGAATTGCATTAAAGTTTGAGTTGCTACCTTTTCAGTAGCTTAATGATCAAAAATATTTTAGTTATAATTTTTAGCAAGTGTTTGGTTTTTCTAAATAGCTTTTTAATTTGCTTGTTATATTTATTCACACTCTTTCAAAAAGAGGAAGTGATAATGATTTCTTTTACTGCTTTCACGATTTCAAATGCGGCGCTTTAAATAACTTCCTAACTACATGCAGAAATGTTTGAATATGGCCTAGGTAGGGCGACCCAAAACATTTGGTAAATTAAAATTTTCAAGACATAAAACTTTTGTCCTCCTATATCGTCAAAAATATCATCACCATGTTTAATATTTGATTGCTTAATAATGGTCAATATGTAAAATTAAAGATGAATAAATTGTTTTGAGAAAAATCTGCTCACATTCCTGCGCATTTACTTATTAACAATATGACAAATAGCAAAATATGAGATATATTTGGTCATATAGGCCTACGTATGGTATGCAAAAATATGAAAAATAACGGAAACTCTCAAAATTAAAAAAGAAATATTAAGTTTCCCCAAATAGCAAGTTTTTTACACGTGAAACACAATAACATCGTTCCAATTATCCTATCATAAACTAAAATGAAATCAGCATTCTCTGATAAGTTTTTTTTTTTTTATTTAGCTAAAGCATTCGGTAAATCTCACAAACCGACAAACAGGGTTTATTATAAATTCATAAACTACACGGCATCTATCGTTTAATAACTTTTTTAAACATAGACCGCACGATTAATGACCTTATATAAGCTCACATTGCGGTTTGAAAATTGAAATTATTTTGGTTATTTTATGAGACTAATTAATACAGAATCAGCCAAAAAAAAAAAGATATACTATTTCAGCAAAAGAAAAACGTATATAAACATTGGAAACGCATTCACGAAATGAATACAATTACTTTTGGCCTCTACAATTACAAGACATGCATACAATGGTTGCCATTAGCTTCTAGACACTTATTAGTATGGCGAAATTCTGCTTGGACAACATTGGCTAAAGAGTCCGGTGGAATTGCTGCACATGCTGGTCAATTTCTTCCCGAAGGGCTACAGAGTAATGACATCTTTTCTTTTCTGTGAAACACGGCATCCTTTAGTTTCTCTATAGGTAAATACTGGATCAGGAGAATATGCGGGGAATTCAATTGAACCTCTTCGTCCTACCCAGTGTTCTTGCAAATTCTCATCCAAGTAAGCTCGCACATGTTGAAGGCTTTAAAAAATTCGAAGTTTATAACATCTTTCAAAAGAGCCGGGTCAGTTGACACTGTAAATAGATCAGGATGGCCGAAAACTGCAACAGCTCCTACCTATAGCAAGCTGATATTATTCTAGCTGATAAACCACAGCGATCTAAGGTAGTTGTCATGTTCTCGTATTGTTGTTAATATACAGGGTGAATACAAAAGTCTGAACCTCCCTTTTATTTTTTGAACCGAAACAGATATGTCAATTTTGATGAATCCAATGAATAGAAAGTTGTGGGTGGCCTATCCCATGGTGCACTTTTCATCATCCCAAATATGCAAATTAGGACACATTCAAAATTTATCTCAAAAACCGTAAGGGATAGAGAAAAAAAACCCAATTGCAAACTTGTTCAGCATAAAAAAACAAACAAAACAAAAAAAATCATCCAAATCGGACCAACTAATCACCCACAATCACGTGGTGAACTGTTTGTAGCTTACAAACAGTCACACTGCACAAACAAATTACTTCAAACAGTTTAAAAAAAATTTAATCAACAAAATGCTCGATGTGACGACCGTGGGCACCATAACACAATTGGGCACGGAACCTAACTGACGCCAAAACATCGGCAAGCATAGCTGGTGTCACTCCTCGGCACGCTTCCTGGATTCGTTGAACCAGATCCTCCAGTGAGGCGGGCTGCGTAGCATAAACCTTGTCCTTCAGGTATCCCCACAAGAAAAAGTCAAGTGGTGTAAAATCAGGGGAGCGGGGTGGCCAACGAACTGGTCCTCCTCGGCCAATCCATTGTTGTCCAAACATCTCACTTAGACGCTCGCGAACGACCAACTTGTAATGTGGAGGAGCTCCATCATGCTGAAACCACGGGCGCTGATACGAGGCCAATGGCAAATTGTCAATGAAGTCTGTGACTACCACGTTGAGAATTTCAGCCCGGTAGCGTTCTGCAGTCAGTGTTCCATCGTAAAAATACGGTCCAACCACAGTGTCATTGTACAATCCACACCACACATTGATTCTCCAGTTCACTTGATGAGTTGCTTCTCGCAGACATCGTGGGTTTTCGTCTGCCCAATGATGATGGTTGTGCCTGTTGATAACTCCATCCCTGGTGAACTGGGCTTCATCTGTCCACAACACCTCATGAATGAAGTCTGGATTGTCATCCAGGCAGGTAAGTTACCTGTTGCAGAAGCGGCCCTAGCAACATAATCCAATGGCATAACTCCTGGTGACAATGAATATGGTATGGGTGAAAATGGTGTGCGTGTAGAATGTTGAGAACAGTTCTCTGATGGCCCCAACATCTGCAGCAATTGCTCTGCTGCTTGTGTGGGGATTTGCAGCAACTGCAGCCAGAACTAGTGTTGTAGTATCATCGTCGCCTTGTGCCCTTGGTCGTCCTCGTTCTGCATTAACATTCCCTGTAGCCTCGAATCTTTGAATAATGTGACGCATTGTTTGACGAGATGAATGGCGTTTGTTAGGGTATCTGTCTCGATACAACCTAACTGCAGCATGTAGGTTTCTCCTTGCCTCTCCGAAGCAGAAGATCATGTTGACCATTTCCGGAACAGTGTAGCTTGCCATCCTGGAATTGTTCTGTCTTCTGTGTGCTGAAACGCCTTTTATTTGCTTATCCGCATGAAAGTGAATGTGAGTATGGTAATTTATGTTAATTTTTTGATTTGCATGCTTTACATGGTGGAAATGTCAACATTCAGTTTTCCTTGCGCAGTGTGACTATTTGTAAGCTACAAACAGTTCACCACGTGATTGTGGGTGATTGGTTGGTCCGATTTGGATGATTTTATTTTGTTTTGTTTGTTTTTTTATGCTGAACAAGTTTGCAATTGGGTTTATTTCTCTATCCCTTACGGTTTTTGAGATAAATTTTGAATGTGTCCTAATTTGCATATTTGGGATAGGCCACCCACAACTTCCTATTCATTGGATTCATCAAAATTGACATATCTGCTTCGGTTCAAAAAATAAAAGAGGGGTTCAGACTTTTGTATTCACCCTGTATAGATAAAAAGATAATAACAACATCCAGATTCAGTTGATTTTATTGTTTATATGGATGCTGTTTTACTCTTTTTATTTATAGAAATGGAGTTGTTTAGGAGTTTCCCACCCAAGCATCTTAAGATCCCGTAAAATCAGAAAATTCCGTTCATATAGGATCCAAATTCAACAACAGCTTGGGAATAAAAATGAAGATTGCCCTACAGGAATTCCGTAGGACTATGCTAAATCGGGTTCGAGAAGATCCACCAGTGCAATTCTCCGGAAATGTGAAATTTCGTACCAACTTTGATTTAAAATTTCCCTTTAATTTTTGAAAAACTTGAAGTCTTTTTTAGCATTAAATTTCGCCAGAGTCCGCCAAAAAATGTATACACACTTTAACAGATGCCATCTAAGAAAGCTTTAGGAGTTTAGATTGATTTATGTACTTCATGGTAATGAAGTTTTTGCGAAATCAGTAGTGCGCCGAAGAAATTTGTCTGCTTACTTACTTTTCAAACCCGCTTGTCCGTTAGAGCAGCGGGGGCAGAAGCCCTAAGGAGGATCTCCATCGCTTGCGATCTTCCGCCGTCAGGCGCTTGTTCTCAATGGCCGACATGCGCCACGAATCCAGATTTTGGTAGTCTAGCCACCTGGTTCTAGGCCGACTCCTTGGTCTCTTACCCACCGGCTTGGAAAATAGCAACTGCCTAAGAAGACCAGTTTGCGAGATCCGTATTACGTGTCATGCCAACGTAACTGAGATCTCTCAATGAGAATTAGCGGCTCAAAACACCTAAAGACTTCCTTGTTGTGCTGCTGTGCACTCTATCTATACCTTGTCTCAGCTTCAGTTGAGAGTGACGTCACGAGTGAAGCGGTTACAGTTCGCCCGCATGAAGAAATAGTTCGAATAATTTTCTGTATAAAAAGTTCAAAATTCTTTATGGAATCATATTTCATATTTTCCTCCTCGATATAATAAAAAATCGGCGGATAGAAAAGTCATTTGACGAAATTAAAAAAAAAATAAATAAAATGAAGTCAGTCTGTAGTCGAGATTATTTGATTGTAAAATGGCGGCGTCTCTCTGTTCCTGCGTGAAAGAGATGTGTCAGAAATGAAAGGTGATCGAGATTCCACGAAGAGGATTAAAATATTTAATCATTAATTTAAAAAAATGATATCTGATAGACACCGTTCGACTATTCTACTTTCGAGAAGCCACGCGATTATAGGATGGTGTAACGTAGCATACATAGCCTTAGAATAACTTATTCTTTTAACGGCGGAAGGATACGATGCTGTGCACTTTGCCTGGTAAGGGACCTCATTCCATGACGTCACTCTCAATTGAAGCTGAGACAGGCTAGAGTAGGGTACCTGCCACACCTCAGGAAACTCATTTCGGCTTCATGTATCCGCGATCGCACTCTTTCGACCATTATCCAAGAATCTTAACCATAGGTGAGTATGGGGACAAAGATTTGGCTTTATTTTCCAGCACACATTTCGTTACCACGGATCGATACAGTTCACGTCTGACACAGCTTGATACTGGAACTTCTCCGAGATACTTGAACTTCTCCATCTGTCTCTATGGGGCTCCCCCTAACATGGAGAGAGCACTGAACAGGCTGCTTTGAAAGGACCAGAATATCAGTCTTAGCCACACTGATTTTCATTCCAGCCTCTTCACAATTGGCTGCAAACCGATCTAGCGCGAGCTGGGCAGAAATTTGTCTATTTTGCCGTAAATTAGAACCACCTCCACTCTTTCTAAGGACGAACAGAACATTTTGATGAAAGCACGAGGGTAAATTAATAAGTCGCAAAACTGAATACAAAAAACAGTACTCAGAGTTACCCCTCTGTACATTCAGAAATTTAACTCATCGCTTTACAAGTACTTGAAAGCCAGCAGCAATGAAGAATCTTGTGGCTGCTGTTGCAGCAAACGAGTGTGCTCTTGGCTATCGTTTCATCATCTTCGAAACGGCGACCACCCAGATCTTTTTTCAGGATAAAAAACTCGGAAATTACTAATGGCCAATTCAGCGCTAAATTACACGCTGAATTGTGGCACTTAATCGTGGGCTATATGTGCTACAGCGTGGTTTCTACTTTCTACTATCTACGGCAAATATGCGTGTGAACATAAAATGGTATTTTCGTTATTTCGCCGTTTGTTTATTGATGACTTATCCCAAGAGAGTCAAAAGACGAAAGAGAATTTTTCTATGCGCTATGTTAAAAAAATCCAGCTACCAACCGCTAAAGTAAACACGGACGATGAAACCATAGTACGCATAGCAACCATAGTACGCATGCTCAAAAAGAGAATTTACCAATTTTTGAAGTTAAACAAATTTTCGTCACGCATTAATATTTTATTTTAAATGAATAATTTCGTTAAAAATTCATTTTTTTAAAATAGCTTAAGGTCAAAATGTAATTTACTGAAACACAAATTAGTTGGAAAAATTTACTGTAAAATTAACTTATTGAAGCACGTGTGGAAAAATCGATAAATGTTAAAGTTGCATTACATTTTTCAATGACAAATTCGCAACTTGATGCGTCTAGTTAGCCTTAGCTTTTAGGCTATATTTATTATTATTATTATTCATTGTAATCCAATACATCCATCCAGAGCCTGTATGGCCTGAGGCCGACGAGTTGGGTCTCTGGATGGACCTGGATTAACGACTGTTGTATGATGGTCACAGCAGCCGGGAGGGGGGGACCGTGAAGTTTGTAAGTTACTGATGAGTCGCCCATCCAGTGACTATCCGTGCCTGATGTTTCTTAACTTCACTAAAGTTGTGCTTTCAGTGAAAGCCCATCAGGCTACGGCCTCCCCCAAAGCAAAGAAATTAAATATCTGATTTTCAGTAAACCCCTAGTTTAGTGATTTTTGTACACACGGTATAGCAAAGGTAAGTATAAACAATCAACAATGTATTTTGATGAAATTACAGTATTTATCAGTGTTGGTTATATCACAAGGGATATATTAGTTGTCTGCTATATAAACGCTACTATTGGACTCTGTCCATCAAAAGAAAAAACGAGCCTATGCGATTAAATATCTAATTTTAATTATTTAATTTTGTCTACTTTTTATTACAAGATAATGTGCAACAATTGAAATTGCATATGTAATTGAATACGCCCAGTTTTTCTTTCCTTGAATAGAGATGTAGGTTAGAATAGTTTATCGCTATAATTTCTTTATCTTTTTATTACATGAATATAATAACTAGAAGTCATGAGAAGTTATAAAGAGGAAAATGAGCGCCATATAATGAAATAACTGAAAAAAATCGTAGAACGTGCAAAACACAATATATACTTATTCATTTTAATAATGCTGTATTCTATGTTTCTTATCTATATTCTCTAAATCTATCCCCTGCAATTCGAATCTCTTAAGTCAAATTGTTTAAATACTTAAGGGCTAGAAAAAATTTTTCGACTTACTCTCGAAAGAGTCAAGCGTCCCACTTCTTTCTTTAGTCAGACGTAAGGGAAGAACTGTTCGCACGACTTTGAAGTTCCCACTTTGAGGTGAAGAGTCACCAATTTCCTCAATAGGATCTATAACTTCACTTCCGTCTTCGTGTCCAGTAGTTGAACTCCACGATTTCCGGTAGAGTCATCGACGTAAATGGATTCTTTAAAATGAGATTTTCTAAAAGTAGGAGGAGCGAAATGGAAAAGATGTCTGGGTTTAACTGGCACAAATCCAGTTCTTGGAAAATCGTGATTTTCAACATTTGCAATGCTAAAAGTTTTGGAGTATGCTTCAGCAAAGCTTTTGGCCATTTTGGAATTGCTTGTCTCGAACATCCTTGTATAGCATTTTTGAACAAAATTAGCAATTGTGCAAGAAATATTACAAAACTTCAGATTTTAAAAGCATTGTTAAAAAATAATCTCGATTCCTAATATACCGTATTTGAAAACCTCAATTTGTAAAATAAAATACCTACTAAATACGCGTTCGCAAAGCATGTTTAACATTCCTGGGTTTAGTATACAAATTTGATAATTAAAAGGAGATATTTAAAAATCACATGCTAACGCAATCTACAGGGTGAGGCAAAAAGATGTTAACACAAGTTATATGGGAGACCAAATTTTTTTTATTGTTCCCACGTCATCGCTGGAATTCCTCCCCAAATGGCCCATAGGGCCTTACAAACAACAATGGGCAGACTCCGTAAGTGCATTGAGAGGGATTGGTGCCAAATTGAAACCCTGTAACCAAATCCCTGCCTTGTAATTTAAAGTGATTAAAACACCTATTTAATGTTAACATCTTTTTGCCTACCCTGTATTTACATTACAGCTATTTTATAAATATAAAATCTGAATAGTGTTTTGTACTTGAGTTTCCAGTTTAATATTTGTAGCCCGTTATTATGAAACTCAACAGAATACGTAGTTCCAGTAGTATTTATACTTTGTTGTTGTGCTTTTATATGTAATTAATAACTTTTTTTACTTTTGGGTATTTTCGTTGTTTATCGTAGAGTAAAGTGCGGGCCTGAATGGATCCAATAGATCCAATCAGATGAAGACTGGCCTTCAGTAGAGCGTAAAACATGACGTTTATGATTATTAGAACACATAGTATACAAAACTAACAGCTTCGTGAATTGAAGAATACTGTTTATAATTTAGATTCCTGTTTAGAATTTTGTCAAAAAGCATACAAAATTGAAGAAGAATGGATATTTCTCATTGAAGTAAGTGCCAACCTTATTATACAGGGCGAGCATAAAGTCTTCCTCGAATTTCAAACTTTTTTTCCCTCAAAATTTATGTTAGTAGAGATATGATCTTTTTATAATTGTTTTGCAAATTTTACCTGAACTTCAAACATTTCTATTTTAAAAATATGATCTTTTTTTAATTTGGTAAAGATCTTCATGCTCACCCTGTACTGAAGTCAATCATGCCTATAAAAAAAATGGACAAAGAAATATGTATCATGTTCTAGCATACATGCAGAGGATTGAAGGAGATAAGAGTAGTCATTTTTTCTCGTCATTCAAGAAATGCCCCAATCACCATCGATTTTGTTCTTTGTGCGAACCACGAGTCTAAACATTAGTACTCTACGGAAGTTTCCATTGCATCAAATTGATTCTTTATGCAGCGAAATTACGCGCCAAACCTTATGATAAATCTTCTAAAATCTCTCTATATCGCTACCGCCTGAATCCTCCTTTTCAGTAGTCTAAGCCCACAAAAATCTATAGGTGATGTACGAAAACGGGATGACACTTTATGCCAAACTCATGCGGCCCTTCCTCTAGCAGTACCGTACGGAACACAATATGTTCCAGATCTTCGAATACATATGAGAGATACATTCACCATACAACTTGAAATAATCTACATTGATCTGGCGGAACTACGTACGCGGTGGATTATCCAACCACCACCATGAAGCCTGAAGCCTTTGGAAAACTTTTCTGTGCATTCACGCAATAAATCTGCACAGTCTTGATCGTCCTTGTGTCAGTAGAAAATGGCGCGTGGTTTATCGCATCCAGGTACACGGGCTTTATCCACATAAACAATTGATACTGAATTGCACACATAGTTTTCTGGCTTCCTTTCAGCGTTCGTGCTTATATTTTTCCATCAGGTTGTCTTCACGGGCATTGTGAAGCCTTTCAACCAAGATTTTCATGATTTCACGATCTACTGGATCTATCCAGGACCTATCCTGTCGAAATGACTGCTCATTCGCGTCGAAAAGCCCAAAATGTAGCTTTCAGTTTTTACTTTAGGTCTATAGCAATGCCTATTCCGTGCACTGATGAACAGTATACTACCAACTACTCTTATCCGCTTCAATATTTATTAAATTGGATCAAATACAAATTCATAAAGGATCAAAATTTGAATATTTATGAAAAGGCTTTAAAAAGTTTAACGTTTTACTAATAAATATCGACAAAATGGCATAATGAAAATACAGAGAAGTGCTATTTAAAAATTCAATCTTATTAAACAATTATAGTATAATAAAAATTGTCATCAAGCTTATCTGATTACAGTGTCAAAACTTTGTTATCCATGTTAAATGCTTCCACAAATAAAAAAATTCATTCTCACCTGAAAATATATATTTAAACAAAGCAATTTCAATTATATGAAAATTAAGACAACTAAATTATGAACTAGAAGAAAGGGAGAAGGAACTTCCACTTGTCCACAACAGAGATTATTCTATCATGCGTGTGACTGAACTCATACTGAATAATGTTGCTTAGCAACCGAATTTTGCATTGGAGGTTGTTGTCCCTTTCTTCTGGTTATTAAGAATCTATAGATTTATAGTTACAATTATTTATTACTTTAGTTATTTTAGTTACAATTATGTATTATTTCGAGATAATTCTATAATTTCCGTTAAATAATGCCTTAAAGTATCTTAAAGAAAAATATAAATTAATTGAATAATATTCATGGTTAAGAAAAAGTTTATTAAAGCTACTCATTCCTTCTGAAAAGTTACTTAAGGAATAAAATAATTTGTAACATACAATAAAACAACCTCGATTACTGTTGCAGTTTAGCTAAGATTATTACGAACATTTTTAACGGGAAATGTACGAATGAAATTCTTAAAAGAATCTTCCTTACAAAACTGCTTCAAATATTTCATTATGTCATTGGAAATGCTTCAGGAAAACTTATATGCATCCAGAGGAAAATATTTAGAATTATCGTATGCCGAAAGTACAAATTTCATTTAGCATTTGATCGGTCAAACTTTTGCAATTTTATGTACAGGCTCTGCACAGTTCTCATCGGTTTTGTCATATGTGATAGCGAGTTAAGTATGTAAGAAATTTAACATACAATATAAAACAAAAATGATTTAGTTGTATCTGATTTTCGTATACACACATGAAACGACATCTATGCCACATCCAGTGCGCTTTGCTAATTCGAAAGCTTCTATTTTTTCAGTTTCATAATGAAAATTATCCATAAAAATATGAGTCTTTCATTCTAAAAAAATTATCCTAGTAAACTCTGAAGTCTCATCATTGAAAGAAACTTTACAGGCTCCACTCAAGGTGGAGCTGGTGTTGGTACAGTGTTATTAATTTACAATTGAAACAAAACTATGCTTCCATTAGCGTCACAAAGATGGACTCCCCGCCAGATGGAAATTGCGTTCGGAATTTTCGCTTTTTCACACATTTAGGATTCGAATTTAAAACATTTAAATATGCCACCGTTTTAAATATTAAATGTTAAGTATACATATTTATTAATGAGCCAATCTTTCGACTTAAATAAAGTTGTAAGTCTCCGTGCAGTTGTTCTTTAAAAATCTCAGTTCGAGTCATTATTTTCATATAAGCATATCTTAAAATTTAAAGCTACCTACTGATGGTCTCACCTTTAGGTTCTAGTAAACACATTTCTTTTAACTAAGGAACTGGAAAAGTTTTCAAAGTTTTAGGAATAATTGGAAAGACGAAATTCTGCAAGAGTCTTTTGTGTATATCGGTAAATCTTTCATGTTAAAATTCTACTTCCAGATCGAAGAATTTAGTCGTAGAACGGTCAAAAGTAGAATACAGTAATTGAGGTTATAGTGGGAAAACTGATATAAATTTGATTTTCTTTACAGCATATACTATATATTAATAAAATACTATAATTTTCATATTTTCGCGTTTATAAAAGGCGAAGGGTTATCACTTCACGTAACATAACTTAGTTTTCGACTTAATTTTTCACTGTATTCGTTCATTTCTTAATGAAAACTTCACTTAATTAAAAGTACTAAACTATTTTCTGGATCATCTTATAATTGGTGATAGCCCAAAACAAATACGTGAGCAGTTTTAATCAATGATTTACAAAACCATGATTAGTTTCTTTATTCTTAAAATAATATTAAGAGGGGGGGGGGGGGATTTTTCAAACCACACTTTCATTATGTGTTTATAATAATATCTCTTATATAAAGAGTTCAAACAAATATTGCTGCTTAGACTACTACGATGGTCAGGTAACTTTACAGTGCCGTCGTCTGTCTTTTTCGTCGGTTGCAGACGCGATCGTATCGCATGTTTCAAGCTGGCGACAACAATTTGTAAAACTAATTGGTTGGTCTACAATTAAGTAATTCGTATAACAATCGTCCCTCCGCACATCGGCAACCAATTTGAAATGGATTTGCGCCCTAGAATGCGTTCCAGTGAACCGATTTGAAACATTTTCCCTTTAACATGCATTGTCATCGGTCTTGTCTATGTGTATAAAGTTTCAGCTCTCTAGCTTGTCAGGAAGCTGGTTTAATATTGATTGCAAGATTTTATTGTCAAACAAACAGACAGAGAAGTCGAGTTAAATAGAAATGTGTAATGATTGGTGGTCTTATCAGCATCTCTTCAAGTGGTTTTATTCTCGTTTCTTTCTAACAGTTTTATCGCCATAAGTTTAAATTTAAAACAAAAAGTCGAATTAATCCGTTTGCGTATATTTAAACCTAATTACATTCGTATTTCTACAATAATAGAGAGATTTTTCTTTAAAAGTTTAAGAATATCGAAGAACAAAGAATACATATTCAAGCTATTGCGCTTAACCCTGTAACCATTTTACCAATGCATTTCGCATTGTATTAAACATGTCTAGAGAGTTTCTTTAAAGCTGCCAAAATGTCAGCTTATTGTTAATATTGCTTGCAGTGATGCCACAACAACTTCAATTGTATTATTATTTTATCTGAATTTCTGTAAAATTTGATATAACATGACAACGGAAAAAAGAACTCTAAATGTATTCAAGATGACATTTGTAGAAGCTGAAAGTAACAATAAAAATGGAGGTTGTGTCTATCGGCTACTCCTGTCCTTTTTGTTCTAGCAATCTCTTTTGCCAATGGCAAAATGCCTATAAAACATCACTCAAAGAGAGACAAATGGGATCGAAAATAAAGGTTGACATGTACCCAAACGATAAAAGCGAGTGTAAAGAATTTTTAAAATCAGAATTTCGCACAGCATTCCGGAATATGACAGCAACTACAAAAGAACACTGTTTTTGCTTTGATTTCCTTTTAATAGCTAATAGATGAGATATAGATAAAAACTACTGGCAAATTTATTTATTAAATATTAACACATAAAAACGTTTATAAATACTGCATGCGTTTCCTTTTATTTTAACCTTCTCATTACCGTAAATATTTTTGCACAAGCTCTCTATCAGGTCAAGATACAGGGGGGAGGGGGGGGG
>JAHWFO010093982.1:1604811-1685895 GCA_023313115.1 Rhysida immarginata
AATGCGACTGTTTCTGGGGGGAGGAACTTTATAAAAATGAAGCAGTATTTAAAATGAATTATTGATAGAATCAGGGGCACTTGTTTTCATTTAGAAATATTATTTCAATAATCTATTTTGATTGCCAATTAATTTCATGAAGTATTAATTATGCATTAGGAAGAAAGCTCACAATTTTTAAAATTTAAAAAGGTGAATCACATTAACTTGTATTATTAATGATTAAATAACAAAATATTTTGCATGGTATATTTATATACAAATTTCAAATGACTAAACAAAAAACACGAACTGCTTGAATTGCTTTACGCAAATTTTACCTTTCGAAATAAACACCCAAAATACGAGAAAACAGAAACAGTCGCATTGGCAAAATGCCGTATGATGAGCATGTTTTAATGTCTTTGATCCTCTTTTAGAGTTTTAACAACAGTCTCCATTTCTGAAAAAATATTCGATGACGATCGCAGAAGACGATTGCGGCTCATTGCCCCAATTAAATATGATGAGATTCCGCCTATGCTTTCCCTAATGAGCTGCAAATGAATTTTTATAGTTTTTAAATGTCAGAGTACTTCAACTGCGGATGAATTCGTTTCAAAACTAATGCTACAAGGCATGAAATCAAGAAAATAATTCCCACTGAAAATAATTCAGGTTGATCAAATACCGTAAGAGTATCATAAAAAAGAATAACGGCAATAATAACTCTACAATTTATTACATTTATCAAATAAAAGTTTGAAAATCAGCTCTAGTTGTTTCTAACGACCATAAATATAAAATGAGTCTCGATGAAATGCAAGAAACAAAAGGGATGCATATCAGGACCAAAACTTTATAACGAAAAATTCTTTCATGGATTATGAAAACCTCTATAATCTTTATGAACGCACATCGTTTTACCCAGGATCTCAGCTTCAACAGCGTTTTCTGTTGTTGAAAAGACAAACGGGCGGAGATGAGTCGCGCAGATAAATGTTCGCAGTCGTCGCTTGCAATTGTTGACGGCGTCGAAGGGGGGAGATGAGGCAGGTAGGTGGTGCTAGCAATCATTCGGCCGGTTACATATGATTCTCTCCAACCATCCACCCACCCACCAACCACCATTTCCAAACGATTCCATTCTTACGGGAAACCATTTGCAAGCGCCGGAAAATTCACCTTTCTATTTATATCACGTAAACCAAAAGACATCTTCGAAATGCAGACATTATAAATAAATAGGAAAATATTCTTCTCTTTCTCGTCTGAATTCACATTATTCTCCACCAAAGATTTATGTTCTCTTCCAAATGGTATCTTAAAGAGAACATCGTCTCGTTATTGAAAATGTAAAAAATATTGCAATAAGTGAACAAGTTTAATGGCAGTTTTAATATATTTAAAAAAAAATGCTGAAAGTTTTTCAGGTTGCAAATCATAACAGTGTTAAATACGTATTTGCATGTTCAATTAACATTCACGAATAAATAAAAAAGGTTCAAAAAATTACTCGTCACAAGTTGGATTTCTAAATTTACACTTTCGGGTTCATTAATATACAGTATACAAAAATAAATACTGTGTCTTAGAAAAAAATTAGATTAAAGATAAAATTAAAATGAAAGATTTTTAAAACTACTTTAAGTCTTACTTTAACAGATTTGAATCAATTTCAGTTCCTTTTCGAAAGCCTTTAAATAAGAAATAGTCTTGAGTGGACTATATAGAATAATCTTTACATATTTATAAAAATATAATTCTTTCTTAATGACCTCTAAAAAAAGTGGATTTTAAATCCCTATGATATAAACATTAAACTATGAATTTGTATTCCGTTTATTCCTTTGGAATTATAGTAAGTCAAGTTGTAATAACAAATTTCTTCAAAAATGTAACAGTTTCGATTTCGACGTAAATTACGACTTGTCTGATTTTGACATAATGAAAAAAAAAATCTCCTTTCAAAAAGATGTCAATATATACAGGAAAAAAAATCCCAGCAGGAAAGCAATCGTTTTCGTGAAATGTTTTTAAGTTTTTCATTCTTCTTTTATTTTCGTAACCTTTAGAAATTCTTCCTTAGCTATGGACAAAATAAAAAATTAAATTATACCTATTAAAATTAAAGAACTTCTGTCTTTATGCATATTCTTTATTTTATTACAGTATATAGTGGTGCTATTCTCTCCAGCAATTAAAGCCTGAAGACCTACGTACCGTATATAGTGGTGCTATTCTTTATATTAATACCGTATAATGGTATACGTATGCAAGCAGTTTTTAACATTATGACGGTAGTTATGACGCAGCGCTTGATAGTGCACGCCTTGCATCCTCCTCTCCTCCTCCTTGATCAAAGATATGCCATATGAGTGTTGTCATATAAATATTCAATAACCATAATATAAACTGCTAATATTTTTCCAAAAGAATTTTACTCTTTATAAAAATATTGTATTTTACAACTTCGAAAAATATTTTACAATTTAATATTGAATCCGAAATCTGAATGAAAAAGTGGCAACTATTCATCGCAGAAATTAGCGTATCTTTCTTCAAAGGTTTCAGTTTCATTTTCCTCATTTCCAATTTGTAGTCCTTCAGCTCGGAAGCCTGAAATAACATAAGACAAAGGCACATCTGCCCATGCTTTCACTACCCATATGTAGACATAAGAAACTCGTTTCATAGGTCAACTATTCGTGAATTCATGAAGTCCTTCGGTAATTCACTCCTGCCAGTGTTGACGAATTCTGGCTTTGAATAACGTATTTACAGCAATATCAAGGGGTTGAAGCTTTTTCGTGAGCCCTCCTGAAATTCAAAATTTAAATGCAGAATGTTTTTTGAAACTTCAAATATGGTTGACATTTAAAAAATAAAAGTCCGCGCCGGCAATTTTTTTTTTCAACTTTTTTATTAGTTAATTTGCGTCAAAACTTAAATTACAGTATTCATTTATTTTGTGCAAAGTGCAAAGTCTTTAGGCATATCCTTAATTCTAAAGTACCTCCGAAATGTAAGATGTAAAGTTGAATGTACATAGCCTTAATTCGAATTAACGATATGTCAAAGAATTTTTACATTGCAGAAAAAAGAATAATAAATGTTAAAAAGGCTTGCCATATGATAGCTGATAGCAATCATCTGCTATGTTCGTCCACTCATTCTCCGTCATTTGATGACGTGTTTTTCGATGCCTCTCACATGCTCGCACTCGACCTTCTAATTCAAGTTAGAGTTATACGTAGATTTAGATCGGGCTAATCACATACTTGCACGTCCAGGTTTTAAAACGAAACAGTTTAGGTCTTGTGCAAGGTGCATTTTCTATTGATAGACAAACTGCTCTTCACCGAATACTGCCATTATGTGGAAAAGTAGAATTGAAGATTATGGTATGGGTCGGTATTGCTGTGTTAATCAGTAAATAAAAAAAATAACATACAAGTTTACTTACAAGGGAACCCCACATAGCCTAACCGCTTTAACAATGGAGTCCTTGTATGGCTTTGTATGCTGAAATTTTTTCGTTTTCGCGGTTTATTTTGTAAGAAACACAATTTCGCACTCCCTTATTTTGCAAGCATCTATAGTAGCTTCAGATGAGTAACATATTTCAATTTGGTGAAATCTGAGACATACATGTTCGAGGGATTCCCTTGTTAGTAAAATATGGCAATGCGTTTTGAATTGGCCTCACATAGAATAACGAAATTGGGAAATTTTCTGTAGATATATTCAAAAGAAAAAACATGAAATCAAAAACTTGTTAAATAATTACAGTATAATCAAAAATACAATTTGAAATTGGCGTTGTTTTGAATATTATTTAACAAGACTCGTATTATTTATCACGTAAGGCATCCTCAATCAGTCAGAGCAAGTTAGATTCGACCACTCGACCGGAAAAAGGTGTAATCACTTCTCTAGCGTTGCACTGACTAGCAAAGTGTTTCATTGTACAAACCAAGACAATAATGTGCGTTAATAGCGGTGATCTTTAGCATATAAGCAGAAGCTCATCGACCTTTAGAACCTATACCACTGAGCTCCCGATAAACTGGCGTGCTTATTGCAAGACTTCCCCTATTTGCGCTGCTGTGGTAGGGTTGTGCCGGTTTTGACAAATCAATCTGGTGAAACCATTGATCTCTATCGGCCACACAGCGTATTATAGTAGGTTTCGACATCGTCCCTCCACTTTCGGATAATATCAAACACTTTCCATACGCTCAGTGTTATCAACAGTGGTTTTTTTATGTAACGCATAAAGTAGCGCACTTTTAGGGTGTCGGTTTCATTCAGCATAAAATAGTATAAAAATCACCGAAATTAGATTATCTATTAGATATATAGACAGGTAATCATTTACGGATTTCACAGCATACCATAAATTTTTAATGGACAATATACTTTTTTCCAGTTGCATAGAAAGTGTGTGTATGTGTTCATTTGATTCATATATCCGCCAGTAATCTATAGAAAGTGTTTTTTCGATTGAAAAATGGAAGGGAAAATTCTGCAATCTGGATTCGAACCAGGAACCTCGACTATCTGGTCGACGCCTCTACCAATTGGGCTATCGCAGACACCCGGACAGCCATGCTGTCACAAGGTGTCTTAAAGACAACCAAGTTGTCAAGGTTGAAAGCCTAATGTGAGGCGGGCACCTGGCTCACAGATCGAGAGTTTCTCCTACCCAACCATCAGAAAGTTTGATGAACTCACAGATAAATAATAATAACAATTATATCCAGGAGGCATCGACCAATTAAGACTCAATTGGTAGAGGCGTCGATCATGACAGTCGAGGTTCCTGGTTCGACAAGGAAAGCTAGAATGGCATTCTGAATTACACTTAATTTTCTGTTTCACACAAAAGCACTTCATGTTTTGGCACCTGGTCCTGCACAAGCACCTTACGAATCCTCCTTGACTGCATCCTGTTGACTGACAGGCAGCAACAGATCGGAAATCTACTTCGTGATCACAGACTTCTTCAACTCACAATAAGTCCTTGGGATATAGAGTTGGTTCAAGATTCCTTCTGCAGTTCCAAGTCAGTAAAAGCACTCTTATAGAACTATAAAAGCCTTGACCAAAATATCTTTTTTTACATTTTTAAAATTTTTTTCTTGCTTGACTCACAAAGGTACAATTCAATATCATGACGAGTAATATTCTTATACTTGCGTGAAAGCCCTTTCTATGTTATTTCGCCTACCCCATGTCCAACGGCCAAATCAACCTCATGGTTGAAGTACGTCAAATAATTCAGAGTACATGACATAAAAATTAGTTAAGGCATAAAGATAAAAGGGTTTTAGCATCAAAATGTTACGAGCAATAGCGGTTAGTGACTATAATAAGTGAGGAGCACAAATACAAAATTTCAGGTTCTTAGGCCTTTTCGTACAAAAGGTATAGCCAGATTTGTATTTGGAGCCTTGCGGCCCCTGCCGAGGCCTCAGAGGACTATATCAATTTTAGTGCATAATAGCTAAAATTTTAAGCAACACATTATAAATATAAAACATTTCAAGTTTCTGGATTTCTGGTTTTAAATTTATAGCTTGATTTGAGATTCAGGCCGCAACTCCCCCGCCTAGAGACTTATAGAATTTTTATTATAGATCAGCTAAATTTTTAAATACCACACAATGATTGATCAAAATTTCAGGACCGTAGGCCTTTCCGTTCAAATATTATAGCTTCAATTGTATTTGCGACCGCCAGGGGCCCCGAGGCCTATACCTGTCTCCTTGTATATTGTCTATAATTTTTAAGTAACGCACTGTAAAAATATAAAACTTCAGGTTCTTAGGCCTTTTTATTATTCAAATGTTAGAGGTTATTGGTGATTTGGGCTTCAGGGCGCCTGTGGAGACCTAAGAGCCTTATACCAGTTTTTCGTGTATATTAGCTAAATTTTTTAGTAAACTGCTATAAGTATACAAATTTTCAGATTTCTAAGCCTATTCGTTCAAACATTATAGCTCTGTTTGTGTTTAGGGCCCCTGCCAGGGCACCAGACGACTATATAAGTTTTAGTGTATATAAGATAAAATTTTAAATAACACACCATAAATATTCAAGAATTCAGATTTCTGGACTTCCGGTTCAAAAGTTATAGCTTGATTTGTGAGTGGGGGCTCATGTCGAGACCTAAGAGTCTTATACCAGTTTTTAGTGTATATTAGCTAATTTTTTAAGTAATTTTCTGTAAGTAAACAAAATTTCAGATTTCTAGACCTTTTCGTTTAAAAGTTGTTGCTTGTGTTTGGGGCTTGTGGGGCTCTACTGGGGCCTATATTATTTTTTTTTTTTTTGTATATTTGCAATATTTTTTTAGTACCACACAATGAATATACAAAATTTCAGGTTTCTAGCCCTTTCCGTTCAAGAGTTATACATGTAACTTGATTTGTATTTGAGGCCTCGGGGTCTGCCGGCGGGCCGTATAGGCCTACATCACATTTCTGGTATGTTTGCTATATTTTAGTACAACACTATAAATATACAAAATTTCAGGTTCCTAGGTCGTTCCGTTCAAATGTTATCGCTTCAATTGTATTTGGGGCCTCAGGATCTCCGGCGGGGCCCTAGAGACTTATATCACTTTTCTTGTATATTGGTTTTATTTTTTTAGAACCGCACTAAAAATTTACGAAATTTCAGGATTTTTTGCCTTCTTTGTTCAAAAGATAAAAAAGGAACCATGGAATTCATACACTTGGCCCCTGAGGAGCCCCGAGCCACCCAAGAGGATTCGCTATATTTTTCTCACCGTTCTCTGTATAGGGCCTACGTGTGTAGAAATTTTCAAGCCTCTAGGTCAATCCTTTCAAAAGTTGTTGCATCAAAATTTTACGAGTAGTAGCGGGAGGATTCGCTATACTTCAAATAGAGTTCTTTAAATTCTGACGTCAACAGTCAAACCCAACGTCACAAATTGCTTAAACGCAATCAAAACTCCATAGACATGAAGGGAAGTCAGTTGGGGAAACCACAAAAACACATGATTTGGTCCCCCCTAGAGGATTCGGTATATTTTTCGCTCCGTCCTCTGTATAGGGCCTACATGTGTAGAAAATTTCAACCCTCTAGATCAATCCTTTCAAAAGTTATGGCGTGTGACATACATGTTACATACATCTGTGCCGTCGTTAATAAGGTTTTAGATGATGCTAAAACCTTAAAAAGTATACTGGAAATTAACTGGAGAATATGTTTAGGTAATAAAAAATTAAAAAGAAGTTAAAAAAAAATATAGTAACGAAGTTAAAAAAAAAAATATTTTAGTAACGAAGTTGGTGGCGCGCGGTCCCTGAGACCGCACGCCCCATATATCTGAATCTAGGGAAGAAATCGTGGATTTTGACATACGGACTTCAAGAAGGGTCCAAGTTGGGAGAATACAGAAGCGGTCATTTGTTTCTTTTAAATTCATAAGAAGATATTCACAAAAATGTAGTGATGCGGTCTCTTGAGACCGCGCGCCACCGCTGGAATGTGAAGCAGAATGACGACCCCAAAAGCTTATATCAGTAATACCCTGTCAGGGCTTCAGAGGCCTTTATCAGTTTCCTTGTATTTTGTCTATATTTTTTAGTAACGCACTGTAAAAATCCATAATTTCAGGTTCTTAGGCCTTTTCTTTCAAAAGTTATACCTTGATTTCTATTTGGAGCCTTGCGGCCCCTGCCGAGGCCTCAGAGGACTATATCAATTTTAGTGTGTAATAGCTAAAATTTTAAGCAACATATTATAAATATAAAACATTTCAGGTTTCTGGACTTCTGGTTAAAATTTCTAGCTTGATTTGAGACTGAGGCCGCATGGCCCCTGACAAGAGACTTATATAATTTTTAATATATATTAGGTAATACCAGGGGCGGATGATAATTCTAGTAAATCAAAGTTATACAAAAAAGTATAACTGGGGCAATTGTCCGAGAAAGTAAAACAAGGGCAAATGTCCACAATTGAAATCAAGAATAAAGAGGTATGTGGATAATCGTAATTAAGAATAAAGAAGGGCTCTTTATTTTGTTGTGGTAAAAGAGCCCTTCTTTATTCTTAATTTAAATACCAGGGGCCTTGAGGCCTATACCAGTGTCCTTGTATATTGTCTATTATTTTTAAGTAACGCACTGTAAAAATACAAAACTTCAAGTTCTTAGGCCTTTTTTATTAATCAAATGTTAGTGCTTGATTTGTGATTTGGGCTTCAGGGCCCCTGTGGAGTCCTAAGAGCCTTATACTATTTTTTAGTGTATGTTAGTAAACTATTAGAAGTATATAAAATTTCAGATTTCTAATCCTTTTCGTTCAAACATTATAGATCTGTTTGTGTTTAGGGCTCCTGACAGGGCCGCAGAGGACTACATAAGTTTTAGTGTATAATAACTAAAATTTTAAGTAACACATCATTAATATGCAAGAATTCAGGTTGCTGGACTTCTGGTTCAAAAGTTATAGCTTGATCTGTGATCGGGGCCTCAGGGCCCCTGTCGATACCCAAGATAATACAGAAAAGATTCAGAGAGAGAAAGAAAGAGATTGGCGAGGTAACAGTGATTAGAGGAGAGACGAGGAAAGAGCCATTAGGAAAGCGAGAAGCTGCGAGAAGAAGACTTGGAAAGGAAGAGAGGAGAGAGAAGACACTGATGAGTAATGGGAGGGCAAGTTTGGTTTTCGGGGGAGAAAGACGAAGAACGAGAGTGCAGGTGTTTAGACTGTCTTCTTGGGACCTCGGCGTTAAGAGGTGCTTCTAGGCGGGCACGCGTGCAGCAGGTAAGGCATTTCGTTACTTACTTAGAACGTCAAGCCGTGAGTCGACCTCGCTGCCTTGTGTTTCGCGGGAACCGAGAAGCGTTCACCTCCGGAGGGCCACAAGGGGAAGGGCAGCCAGTAACACGTTCAGAACTGCACGATACCGTTTTCTCGTGCGAGAAGGGTGACGAGACACCCGTACGGGAAATTAGTTTGGAAAGTTGGAATGCGGCGGGCGACGATACGTCGTTAGGCAGGACTGCCAAAAGTCCAACATCCTCAGCTTTTAATAAGACCGAAAATAATATAGGTTCGGTAAGGAAGCCGGAGGAGCTGGAGAACGGACAGGCGAGCGACAATACGACGTTAGGCCTACATGCGAAGCTTCCTACGCTCTCATTGAGTTACGATGACGGGGCATTATCGAAGGGGCAGCAGGCGCCCGTGAACAAGGATTGTTTCCGAGGGCAGGCAGGAGGAAGCCAAGGAGACAATACGATAAGCAGGGACGACCTGCTTTGGATTCCTACATGCGAGCGGGCAAATTTACTGGTGGAAAGAGATAGCAGCCTAAGCGCGCATATCACCGGTGAAAATTGCGTAGCGCGTTGCGAAGCTCTTATGCTGGGTGCCCACTTAGCGCGACGATCGCGCGATTCTATTCGCTTCTCGGTGCCCACTTGGCGCGACGGCCGCGTGACTGAATGCGCATGCTCTATCTACGCAATTCGTTGCTATTATCTCTCACAGCTCCTGCTTTTTCCTATCTTTTTTATAATCAGCATGACTCTTGTCATACAGAATTGGATATTTTTTGATATCTTCAATCAAATTTTCCGTAGCGATATCCGACCATCTCGAAATAGGTGCTGCCATGATTGCATGTGCCACGTGATTCGAAACTGTTTTCTGATTGGGTGCGATAGAGTCGCGCAATCAAAAAGCTCTGGCATGCAGAGCTTTTCAATCGCCTCACATGCACCACAGAACCGCCCTCGTGACGTCACTCTGCGCATGCGTGCTTCACAAAGCGATAGAATCGCGCGATCGTCGCGCTAAGTGGGCACCCAGCATTAATCTTACTTTCGAAGGTGAGCCTTCTTTGGAGCTAACGGTGGATAGTGCTAGAATTCTGAACATTGTCTGGATATTGTTATTAATATTGCTAGATGCATTCACTGGCGTAGTCTATAAGCCGACAGCACAACATAGCAAATTAATTAATGTTAATTTATTTTTGTTTTGTTCTGATAGTGCATCCCATTGCGTCGCTCTTCAGGGAAGACAATTTAGCCATTCGGGTTCCGGTAATCCTCCCGCCAAAAGGGTTACACGACGGGTTCACCGTTGTGCTGGAGAGAACGATAGGCGCTCCGAGAAGCAGGTTGGAATAGATCTTTGTAGACGATTGAAAGAGAAACTACGTCGGCGCAAAATATTCCTGTATCTCTTATAAAATTAATTCATTAGGCGAAAGCCAGGCTTGTTATTCAATATTAACGTTAAATTTTCGGCTAAATACTTGAGGGACCAGTACAGTTGCCGAGTTCCCTTTATTGTGTAATATCTTTCTGTTGTTGAATTTTCATAAACTGAAAGTTCTGTTTATTGTTCACTTTAATAATAATTTTATCCGACAATTGTTGTAATCATTAAGCGTCGCGGAAAAGCATTTGATGATTATTTGATCACTTTTAATTTTGTTATCTAATAAATTCTTAAAGCTTGTTAATAAAATTAATTCTTCAATGCCAACTTCGCTACCTCATGTAAACCTCCACATCCCTCCACTGTACAGCTACGTTACAAAATTGCATCACGACAATGTACTCAGTCACACCTGCTCCAAGGTGACCGACTACCTGATGCAAAAGGCGTCGCGACGATTCCCCGTCCCCCTTACAGTCCCGACTTGGATCCAAGTGCCGTCAAAGAAGCTTGCACGCGTACCTTTAAGGTTCTTCCGGAATCCGCCTACCAGGGAGCCTTCGAGTCGTGGAAAAGCCGCTGGCAAAAGTGTGTCGACGCTCAAGGGATATACTTTGAAGAATTTTAAGGTTTTGTACGAGGGTTGTACCAAAAGTAAGGTTCCCAATGAGCTACAGCCTCGAGGGAAGGTGCTAGGCTAAATCCGACAACAGTCACGGCCTTCTAGATACCACCAGGCCTGAACATGGAAAAGATAAAACATTATTACGTCAAACTGATGGTGCTATTAGAGAAGTTAGTTCAACGTCACAATCTTAGTGCTTCGACAATACAGTATTGACGTCATGTTCAGGCCTGGTAGTTTCTAGGAGGCCGTGCAACAGTGCCGTGCGCAGTGGTTCCCGCACTCTCGAGCCCCACTCTCGAGCGATTCCTACGGCGCTCAGTGTTCGCTTGGCAGCCGTCAGAGATGGAAGTGTTGATCGCCGCTCCCGCCAAGTGCGAGGTTCGAGCAGTAATCCGGTTTCTCCACGCAAGGAAGTTACCGCCCGTGGAGATTCATCGGCAACTGACTGAGGTTTATGGTGAAAAGCGCATGTCCGTTCAGCACGTCCGAAAATGGTGCAGGGCTTTTGCTGAGGGTCGCACGGAAGTTCACGATGAAGAACGGAGTGGAAGACCGCCGGTTTCGGATTCGATTGCCCAGAAAATCAACAGTGAGCTGCTGAAAGATCGGAGGGCCTCTGTCCGTGAACTTGTTGAACGCATTCCTGAAGCTTCCCACGGCACAATTGAAAGAACGGATTGGCGGGAGACTTCTTCGACTTAGGAATACAAAAGCTGGAGCACCGTCTTCAAAAGTGTGTCGAAAAAATGGAGACTATGTTGAAAAATAGACAACAGTGTAAGCTTTTCAACGATGTATAAATTAATAACAATAAACAATGTTTTCTACTTGTAAAAAATATGGGAACCTTACTTTTGGTACAACCCTCGTAGCAATATCTGAAATAAATCTATTTTACCGAAACTTTTCCCGATACTTTTTATACTCACCCTTTACATAAAAAATTATTAAATGGAAACTGGAGATAATGCTCCAAACATAAGGAAATATTGATAATATCATTACTTATGTTCTCTAGTACTATTATATCATAGCGTTTCAGCAGCCAATAGTGCCGTCGTTCCCTCTTAGTAATCGTGTTAGCCTTTTCATATCGTCCACTAATTTTTGAAAATTATTAGTGAGTAGCGGGAGTATTCTATACTCTGACCGCTGGCCCTTTGGCATTGTGTAGAATGCCTAGGAAATGTATGATATATAAACCATTTCATACTTTCCCTACAGACTTTAGTCATTCTATATATTCCCTAAGCATTCTATACAATGACGGGTTGAAAATAAGAATTCCTGACTATTAAGAATGATGCAGACAATCGGTTTTTTATTAAGGAAAAAATCTTAAAGCTGTGGATTAGAACAGGCTAATTGCACGACTATAAAGATTAAAGTGGTTACACAAATATAATTTTGAATAAAGCAATTTTAAACAAAATTTTTAAAGAAGTTATGTGTGAGTGAAATACGCAGGCCACTATCAATTATACAGCAAAATGTTTTGCGGTAAAGTGTGAATTTCCACTGTTGTATTGCAATCTTTTCTTCCCATTTCTTATCGCATTAATGGCGTCTTTCTCTGCCGCAACATTAACGACGTTGTGATTGCGTTTAATTGAAGTTTCTTCTGAGTTGTGTCGCCTCCAATTTCTTCTTTTTCTCCCTCTCTTTTTCTTTCATTTTTTTTTATCTCTTCTGACGGTTACTCGACGCTGAGGAGTTTCCAGAGGATTTTTTATTGCCGCTGCGCAGTGATTCCGAGAGCGGAAGTTCCTCTCTCACACAGTCGAATACCGGATGCTGTGATTACTGTGTAATTTACGACACAAGGAGACTTGATTTAGAGTCGGGGCTTCAAAGGAGAAGAAATCGTTTAATTTCTTTTCGGAACTTTATTGGGAATTTATCACGTACAAGAAGTTGAAAAAGAGTACAACCATAAGCTCCAACAGTAGCTCACTGTCGACTTTCATTTAATACTAAAATAACGTTTCTTACTAAAAGAATCGATTTGTTAGAAACCCGATTAAAGTGCTTGCATTTAAATATATCGAATAGTTTATCTTTACATTATGAAATATTTTGATTTACCAATAATTATGGATGCATTTTATATGTCTGATAAGCAAAATTTTATAGAACACGCTTCAATTAAGAATTCATTTAGCTCTAAATAAGATTTTTCACTCAAAAATCATCGCTATTAAAAAATCATCACTATATTTTTTCAAATTTTCACGCAACATAGGAAGGGGTATAAATTTGGAATTAACACATTTTCTTCGCATATAGAGAGAGAATAAATCAATATGCGTTCCAATGGAGTCCCTATATGATCTGCTTATTAAATCGTTCGAGTATCATTTTGGATGTGGACGTCTAAATGAGGTTTGCATGACCCACTTCAATTGGCAGATTCACCCGCATTTGGAGGACCATTTTCTCCAACAATGGATTGATGGACAGAGCTCACAGAAAATCCTAGTAGACTCAAATAGCTCTGAATCCCACTGGGGAAATTTAAAGTGAATTGTTAAGACGTAATGATATAAGGGGATTAAGTATTCAAAACAAAATAATGATGCATGAACTTTGCTTGGAATAACTGAAAAGCCATTCCAACCCAAAAGCAAATTACATGAATTGGAAATTTTTCCACATCACCAACAAGGCAATTAATGGAAAACTCTTTTACTCAATGATCTATTAATAACTCTTCCAAATCAAATTATATTCTAAAAATTTCCTCTTTCTTTACCAATTTTCTTCATACCATTAGAAGAGATCTTTACATTTTTTTTTATTGGCAATTCGAAGGCTATGTGCATAATATTTCTAAGATGTACACTATCCATTAATATCTAACAGTCTTTCTCTAAAGCTACTGCCATACCGAATTTTCTGTTTAACAGAACCTTACATAAGCTATGATTTTAGAATTCAAGTTCGTTTGTTCCTACCCGCTTTACCGATATTTACATATTAGAGTAGTCCGAAGATTTTCTTTTTTTTCTCTAGAGACATCTATTATTATAAGAAAAATCAAATTTACACAAGGTTCATTTATTCAAGCTATGTTCCCTAATATGCGATTTTCGAATTCAAGATATCTCATATTAGAAAACAAAAAACGAAGCTACAACTTTTAAGGCACTATGAGGTAAGGCACACACTCTACTAATACAATATTTGTTTATAATTATGTCAAACAAACAGGAAGCATGGATAATTATGCTAAGTACTTTGCAAAGTACAAGTATAAAATATTTTTATCGGAGCGTGGGAAAGATTTGATTTTATAATTATACTAGCAGAGGCACGGGGATAATTACTCTTTAGGTAAGCAGAACAACCTCTTATTACGTTTCTATCGAATATTAGGAGACTAACTCATATTATCAAACCTGACCCTTATATACAGTGCGTTTCAAAAATATGTCGATACTTCAAATATGAATCTGCATAAAAAAAATAGATACTATGTGATCAAAAGTTTAGGGGCACCAGCATTTCTGCATCGCAGGCTTCAGATAACAGGAATTAGTAAATGGCGGCACCACTTTTGCTCTAATGACAGCCTCCTTCTTCCGAGGAAGACTTTCCACCAGTTTTTGGTAGTAAGAAGCTGTAATTTCCCTCCATTCCTGCCTTAGAGCACTAGTCAGTTCAGCTACGGATGAGGGGTGATCTGGCTTGTAGTTGACGTTCCAACTCATAGAGGAGAAATGTGTTTCAACATGACGGCTGTCTAGCGCATTTCAGTGATGTAGTATGTAACTACCTTAACATCAATTTTGAGGGACGGTGGAAGCTGATTTGTCATTCCTCGATTTCTTTGGGAGAATAATAGGGTATATAAAGTTGTGTAGACCGTTAAAATTTGATCGAATTCCAACGAGTAGTTTCCGAGTTACGTAGTCAACATCGTAACACCATGTTAGTACTCACATGTGAGCACGTGTTACGAAGTTGAGTGCGTAACTCGGAAATCACTCGTTGGAATTCGTTCAAATTTTAACGGTATACAAATTTTATGTACCCTATTATTTCTTCAACTTCATTATCCTAGGTGTTATAGAACGTGAGTTATTAACTTGTTGATCTTGGCGGCATTTTTGTTTCTGTTCAGTTATCGTTCAAATTCGGACCCATGTTCATATGAACTTTTTTGCTTAGAATCTGTCAAATCCTCGGAGGGGAGGAGAAGCGAAAAAGAAGAACTCCGAGGATTTTACACAAGAAAAAAGAAAGAAAAGAGAAGCTGTTACCCCGAGCCGGAATAGACCCGCCAGAAAGAGAAAGAAGCACGAGAAGAAAGACCGTAGGTGGGTTCTATGCGCAGAATCGGCTCAGAATCCGCCAAAGGGAAATAAAAGGCGGAACTCAAGAGAAGAGAGACAGAGAGCAAGTGATAGCCGCCGGACACGAATAGGAACGAAGGTGAACTCACCAAAGGCGCCGAGGAAAAGCAATGGGTCCGAATAAAGGAATAAAGATAGCGGACTGAAATATGTAAAAATGCGAATATCTCCACACTTGTCCCTAAAAAAACGCAAAATGGTCTAAGTTATTTTTATACGAAAAGGGCAGTCACACAAAAATTTTATGTACAGTTGTGCAAAAAAATTGGCCATTCCTGGCCATTTTCGATGAACTTATGAAGTTTATTATTAAAATCAGAGTCTACGAGAAAAGTAAGAAATTGAACTTAAATAAAATTTCATGTGCTTCTTATCGTAATTTTAAAGTGTCCGCCCATGATGCCCGAGGTTCTTCCCGAGGTGGAATAGGAGAGACGGCCGACCACAGGGACTCTCAGCGAAAGCAGCTGTGGAGTAGGAATCGACGCCAATACCAGACGGACCCCGGACCTCGCAGACTTTTCCGACGAGAGGCTTCAAGAGGCGACCGCCAAATTCACCGTTCGTCTTCTTATATTCGAAAGGAAGTGCGCCAGAACTGTAAGCCCCATTTGAACTTTGATAACAATTTACAAACGCTCTCAAATGATCTTCATGAGTTTCCCTCGAAGAGTTACGAGCTTCTGCATCCTACATTAACTGACTTGGACGCCCAAGATGACAGCAATAAGCAGTCGATTAGAATTCTAGCGGATCCAGCGACGTTAGCCGACAGCGCTTCATTGGAGGATCCCGACCAAGGGAGCACGAAAGACTTACCTGGTCATCCCAAATCAGCGGAGACGCCGACACGGAAGTTACCCTTACTCTACAGGCCCACTCTGAATCTTTTCTCCCGTGGACGTTGGAGACCATAGAAGTGACCATTAGTACCCTTCTTTGGGTATTAATCGTATCATATAAATAATAGTTTTAGAATTCTTAGCTAACTATTTATTACTTAATAATCTTAATGTAGTGCTAATGAATGACTTTATTTATAATAGTATACACGTCCCGGTCGATTTACCCCAAGCACATATGCCCGAAACACGTCAATTCAGCCACGTATGTGCCCGATACTCGTCATTCCAGCCACGTATGTGCCCGAAATACAAAAATCCACCCATTTGGGTGATTTTTGGTGATAATCATGAAAATTCTGCAAAGATTGCTCCCGAAACACGTCATTTCAGCCACATATTTGCCGCCTTCTGAAGTTGCGGTATTGAACAAAGACGCCTCCAAATTTCATTGTTTCGGAAACCCCAACGAAGGACTTACCTCAACTCGTCTTACCCCGTCGCAGTCAGCCTGCCACGCCGCCCGTCTAGGATCTAACCATACCGGCGTATTGGAAATCTCTTCAACCCTGGAGGACGCAGCAGCTGACCTGGACTAGTATTCATTTATGTCTCTCATATCATTACCTTGTATTCTTCTCAAGTCGGGAAAATTTGTTAGCAGTTAATTTGAATTTAATTAAATTGTTGTCATACTATTCTATCTCCCGTTTGCTGTGTACCTTAATCATAAATCCTTGACAGAATCGCATATTCCATCACCCCTATCATTTTTGATATGAAATTTAACAACACCCTGTATAGGGTGTATCTTTATATTATGTAACAAAAATCGGGGGCTGATTCCTGGGATCTAAACAAGAAAGAATGTCCCTATGAACATGTCCTACAAAGCGTTGTTACTGAGTTACATGCTCTTTCACGCCCATTGCCATTTGCATTAACATACATGAACAACATGTCGCCTTTTCATTTTCTTGATAAGAATAAAGCATCATGTTTTATACGAGTCTTGCCCCTTGACATATTACATCGTTCACCATTCGCTGTCCACGCGGAACTCAATAGTGATTAAGCTCTCTTGTACACGTCATGCTTATGACATGAATGAAAACAAGTGGCATCTCTGTACATATGCATGTAACCCATTAATAACCTTTTTAGAACATACGTTAATATGCTCGTACTTTCTTCTGCTGTCAGCTCACAGAAGCCTGTATAATACATTGACTGGGATGACAAGTGGTTTGGCAATAGTAGCTCGTCCCCTTTGTTACCTGTTTTGTTTGTAAAGTTCCCCCTGCATTTCTTTTGTGGATGTGGGATGCTGCAAATGCAGATGATCTCTGCAGTCACTTTCATGTGGTCTTCTTGTCAATCTTGGGCATTCATGTCAGATCTTGCTGGTGCTGATAATCCTCTTCATTGCCCTCCTGTTCCTATTAATCAGTATCGGTTCCTCACACGCTTGTGTTTTATATACGATTTTTCCCATTTACACTGTATGCAGTTATAACTTTTGATACAAGCTCTCGATACTCCAAGTAACAATTTGCCCTCGTTGGAAATCTGTCTTATCTGACATGATGGCTACTCAACTAAACATCAGGATATCAATAGATATACTGAAATATAAATGTACTATTATAAGGTCCAGCTAACCAGGATAAACAAAAGATGAGTCTTATGCAAACTAGTTGGACAGAACCATTAGTATTAGCAAAAGTAAGTCGGAGATGGAAATGTTTCCATTATTTTGTCCAAACCTTCTTGTTACTATAATCAGAAACAGAAGAGAATGTTCCCTGAGTGATGATGCTTCTGACGACATACCATGCATAAGAATGTCAAGTAAAACTGTAGATTTAAGAAAATGAATTGAATAAATTATACTATGTTAAAATATTTTCAAGCTAGGGCAAAATTTATTTTAAATAACCTTTAATTGTGATTATGGTTGACCTCTTATTAAAAACTTTCTTTAAAATTCATGTTGAAGAAATAAAATCTTGTGTTTATTTATTTTGGGGGATATTTTTATGTTTTCCATTCCGATTTAAAGTTTTGTGTCAAAAATAAACAATAGAAAAGATTACGTGCCCTGGTACTGCTTTATTTTACAAATGATTGAAAAAAGCAACATTATTTTTAAATTCAAATCTGTTTGGAAAAAGTGGTTGAAGCCTGTTTTTTTTCCAACAGCTGTTGAGTTCTCTCAGACGTATCCTATTTCGGAGCAATTGCAATCTTTTGCACTCTGCGATATTCTTCTGTCAGAATGCAACAGGTGGCGATGACAGCCAACACGAAAGGGCTACGAGTTTGGCAAAAAACTTCTCAAAACCGCCGGCTTTCTATCGACTACACCGACTTCAAAGAACTTCGCACCACCTGGGGGGGAAACTTCTTTTGTTTCTTCAGTAATTTATGTGCGCATAAATTGATTTGAATGCACAATAGCTCAGTAAGCTATAGAGTAATATCGAATATAATAACAAATTTTAAAAAATCTTACAATCTTACTTTAACGCTCTTGGTTAATTTCATTTTCAATTAGTTTCATTTATTAATTGAATTAATTCAACGTTAATGCAACCGGACTGCATATAGCACTTGAATGATGTACTGTTTGGGCTGCGCTTATTTTTTGTCATGCAGATACTCATCATGCACAGTTAAAAAGAAGCTACAGAATCCGTAAAGCTTTAGATGTGAGGCATGTCCAGAAGGAAAAGACTGGATAGATGCTGAAAAATATACAAAGAATTTTATTAGGCATAGTATGCGACGGTAATCAGAAAAAAAAAAGATTACAATACTGCTACAGGGTGTCCTAAAAAGGACTGGTTGTTTTTAAACTGGATTAGCAGGCTAATGGTGACAATCATTACAGTTATTCTTACAGAAAATTAATGTGAGGTCAGAAATTTGTTCTGGTAGGTTTCCTTTTGCTTTTGGGACCGATCTTTTTTGACTGCGCGTAATGACATTCTTGACTGCATATTTGATACCGTCGTGGCCGACCGCAGATATCCAACGATGCCCACCAACTCGTCTGCAAAACTATCGGTTCGTGTAAATTTCTCGTACAACTCTATTACTGTATTCGGATGCAGTTGTGGGGGCAATGTTGGACAAACCATATGTGCCGGCCATTCAGAACAACAAATCCTTGCATCACACAATAATCTCCTGCAAGAAAACTTAAATAACTTTGCATCCTATCCCATTTTAAAAGCCATCTGTCCTTTTTAGGACACCCTGTACGAAGTAAATGACCGGGCGTTTCCTTTGCTATATACCAAAATAAAAAAAGCTGTAAATTTTTTTCCATATATCGGTGGAGTGCCGTAGTAAATGTCATCATTTATGCAGGTAACACCTCATTGGGCATTGGAAGCGCGAGAATTTCCTAAATGCAACATTTAATGACCAATGGTGCGGACGAGATGGGCCTATTCCAGGGTCCCTCAACTCTCCTGATCTGATACCTCCTAATTATGTGTAGTTTTATCAAAAAACTCCGTCTATTCACAACATCCAACTCTCTGGAAGATCTGAAGGCAAAGATCCAGGAAGTATTTCAGATAAGACACGCTGAATAATATGTGAATTGTGCTTGGTGCTAAACTGAGGTCAGATGTAAGTTTAGGATGCAACCTCGGTGTATTAATAAATTGTGCATTTGACGCCAATGTGTCGAAAATTTGAAAAAAGCGGAATAATATGAAGATTTTTATAATCTTTTATTTTTGGTATATAGCAAACGAAATACCCTGTACAATCTTTTACGAGCGACATATCTTACATGTGCGTTCCATGTTGGTGGCTTAAGTGGTAGTCTGACTTCAGCCGTCCAAAATTATTCCGAGGTGGAGCAAGCTCTGCACTATACTGAGGCTTTTTAAATATCTCACACTCAATAATCACCTATTCTGGTCTGGTATTAACGTGTAAGAGAAATTCTAGCAGTCGATATGCCATAAATTCTAAGTTTAATCCTCGAAATTTTCGATTATGGAGATACTGTAAATAATGTTGCTCTCTAATGTGATGCGGGGAACCATTAAGCATCCATTTTTTGTAATGGAGCGAGCCATTAAGATTTCGCACGTAAAAGAGGAGACACTACTGGAAACTGTTCGTACAGTTTAGAAATTGTAAACTGTCTACTTTCCAATTCACATTCAGGTCTCTCTTCAAATCTTTTGCCATCAAAGAAGAACATTCATTTTGTTCCTTATTATGCATATTGATTCTCCCTTCTTTAAACTCCGATATTTCTTCTTCACATGCCTTTCCTTCAGTACACCTTCATCATAAATTTCGACAATCTGCCTATGAATTTCCAACGCCCTCACATTTTTAAGGGGTTGAAAATCTTATCATCTACCGAACTTCAGGCGTTGAGATCTTTGATTTTCACGTTCATTGTAAACGAACTTAGCAAAACGAGCAACTTTCGTAGAACAGAACTACGCACACGCGTATTCCATCCGATGCCGAGCAAACGACTGAATGTGACGACAAGATGCTAGCATCGCCTCCGTGTCAATTCGGCTTTTATTTCTCGATGCCTTATATCTTGTAACAAATATTTAAGATTTACTTATAATAATATTTGTTACATGAAACTAAGCGTTGATTGCCAGCTTAGGAAAAACTTAAAATTATTTAAATGAACAAAAAATTTGTTTCTATATGGTAAACAGCAACTCCAAATAGAAATTGAATTTTATTTGTGGTTTTTGATTCTATATTCGTCTACAAATATTTTCAAAAGATATCTTAAAATATAAGGTCTGTATTTTCTGTATTATATGGACTTTACGTGAATCAGAATGGACGTTTTTCCGATATTTAGCTATATCGTTGATTATTTTTGGAATTTAATAAAAAAAAATTATCTCTGGATAAAAATAGAGAAAGAAGTAATCGATTGCCAATATCCTATTAAATGGAAGAATCTATTTATGTAGACAGGCTGTTGCGGGGGGAAAAAGCATAAAGAGAAAATAATAAATTATCGTTGAGAAAAAACTAATTAGACTAAATATACAATTTCTTCAGCATTTTAACCTCAACAAGAAAAGACAAAAAAATTAACAAATCCTAAAGCGTAACCATAAAGTCTGTTCAGATTGAACATTAAAATATTAAAAATAATTATAAATTTGGAAACTTAATGAAATTAAAAAACATCATCAGTCCTTAAATCTAAAAAAAATTGGTATTTCCTTAAAAAAAAAAACTCACAAATTTCACATCTCTCTTAACACAATATATAATGTGTTTTCAAAGAATGAAGGGAAAATGTAGGGAAACAATAATTTACTTCTTCAAAAGAGCATTGTGCAATTAAAAAAATTAGTTAAGGCATCGTTATCCAACGATATAAGGGTTTTAGCCTCAAAATGTTACGAGCTGTAGCAGGAGTTCGCTATACTGCAAATAGAGTTCTTTAAAATCTGACGTCAAACAGTCACATTCTGACGTCACAAATTGCTCCATACAATCAAAAGTCCATAGACATGAAAGGAAGTCAGTTGAGGAAACCACAAAAACACATGGTTTGGCCCACCTTAGAGGATTCGCTATATTTATCGCACCGTCCTCTGTATAGGGCCTAAGTGTGTACAAAATTTCAAGCCTCTAGGTCAATCCTTTCAAAAGTTATGGCGTGTGACATACACATTACATACATACATATGTATCGTCGTTAATAGGGTTTTAGATGATGCTAAAACCCTAAAATCCAATTTTTGCTTTGGCTGATGTATGAAAAACTTTAATAGTTATAAAACATATTTAATAGTTATAAAATTAAACTTACTAAACAAGAAATTTATCAGCTTAGGTGGAAAATAATGTTTCTCTTTTCTCTAACGCAGCTTTCAGTTCTGCAGTTTCATTGAAATAATGAACAAACTCTCAAGAGTTTGTTCATTCTTGGTAAAATTTCACTTGCTATAAACATTTTTATCGCTTTCGTAAAATTCTAGGCTTATTTTCTCTGCTTGGATGTTTAAGGTGTAGCAACCATACACTAAGAAATTGTACACTAAAATCTAAAACTTGCCATTCAGAAAAGTATATAGCGATGAGGAAGAAGACTCTTCAACTAAAGCGCTCGATCCGACTATAGCAAGTTAAATCGCCGATGGCTTTAATAAATTTTAAAATCATTTCAAAGGGAAAAAATAGCAAATTCTTGCTATATTAAACCCGCACCGCCTGTTCCAAGCTCCCGTTATTTCAGCATTTTGTAACGATAAGCGCAGAGAAATAGGAATGGAGGTAACCTTTGCAAAATTCCCCCTCTCTCTCTCTCTCTCTCTCTCACTCCTATCTGTCTATCTATCTTTCTGTGTCTCTCCTTCTCTCAATGTACAGCTACTTTTTCCAGCTGCATCTTCATTTATTCTTCTCTTGAGGATACAAAAGTAAAGAAAAAATCTAGCAAGCTAATAAAAACCTTTTCCTTTTCGCCTTCAGTCTTTCTTCTTGTTTACGGCACTCAAAGGCAACCGTAAAGTGACTTACTCCTCCCAAGTTCTGTCTCCTCTTCATTTATAATTCTTCATTATTTGCAACAATCTAAAGGACAATAGAGAGTTACGAGTTTTATTTGGGCACCAAGGTCCAATTACACCGAGAAGTTATTTCTTAAGTTTCGAGCGAAACAATGGTGAAATAAACAAGGTTTCGCAACAGACGGTGATTACTTAACACGCTCTGAACTAATTTTTTAAACCAATTCTCAAAGAGAAAGTAAAGAGACCGAACTCATATCCGCGAAAACACTCGAAAAACAATTTCAAGTTTTAATTGGCAAACAGTTAAAGTGCTAGTTTAACGCTGTATATAAACATGAAGTCTGAATTCTGCTGTGAAGAATTCATTGACTATTGACAGTGAGTAAGTGTTTCTTCTTAAATTTTTGTCACTATTTCTTAATATTTTTCTCTATAAAACCATGTTGGAGAATCTGCCGGCGCATGCCACATCCGGACCTACTCTCTAAAGGCAACTTCGTCTGGCACAGAACCAAGAAAAGGCTTGCCGCTAACATTATTAAATTAATAAAGTAATACAACATTTATGCATTAAAATTAAATTATGGATCATGATAGTGTTAATCAATTATCCTCTCATAATAAATGTATATCAATCAACATACGTTTATTATATTTCAAGAGGTTAACCTCATTGCTTTAATTACCAATTTGTGTAGATTAAAAGAAAGTTAAGTAGAAAGAGACGTTCAATTTCGCGCTCACAAGACAATAAGCCAAAGAAGCAATAAAATGAATTATTCTTAACGATGATGGCCCTACTAACAAAGGTAATAAATCTTACTGAGTAGTAAATTAAACCTGGAATGCAGGAACAACTTCATTTCAAGTACTGCACAAACGATATTGGAAAAGCATCGCCGAAAAACGGAACGTGAACAGATTAGTAGTAGGAGAGAAGCTTGACGCGAAGTGAGAGTTGGCCTCGATGGAAAAATTGGTTTGAGTGCTGCTTCATATCCCAAAGAAAACGGTTCGATCTACACTTGAGGGCACTAAGGATATTTCAAGGGGAAATGGAGACCGAACGTATCTCGGAAGAGGAGTTACACTGTCGACACCAAAAGTTTGCTGGAATGATTCATAGAGAGAAAATGCAAAGATTCTATGGTCCTTTTCAAAAAAAAAGAATTTAATTCGAAACTAACTTTTGATGATCCATATAATAAACTAATTTATCAAAACTTATACAGGATAGCATTATTATTATTATTATTATTATTATTATTATTATTATTATTATTATCATTAAGTAGCGGAAGAATGGAGCTGGAAGTGGAAGGTTGAAATTCGGAATGTAGCTTATTATGGGTATGTGCACCTTCACTATTTAGTTTGGTTTTGATTGGCCCACTGGGGTCGGAGTTTCGGGGGCGAAAATTAGAGGGGACCAAAAGGTCTACGCGTATTTATGCATATAAAGGCGTGGAATTCGGTATGTAGATTCTTCTAAGCAAGATCAACATTAATGTAAAGTTTGGGGCGAATTGTCCCAATAGGGTCGGAATTGTGGGGGTGGCAATCACTTGGTCTTTAGAACTTCATGGCAACATATGACATATCATATTTCATTCGCTCGAAAATGATGAGAAAGGAAGGAAGACAGGATTCTTTTATATTTTCTAAATACAAGGTTCGAGAAAATCAATTTTTGATTAAAAAAAAAATGGGAGATTAAAAAGTACAGATGAAGGAATAAAAAAATAGATGAACTCAGGGCTTCCGCTACTTTCCTATACCTTCCTCGGGAGGCTTAATTTCTTGTTAATTATTATTATTATTACTACAAGATTTTATCCACGCGCAATTTGCGCGGTAAGTAGTATCAAATTCAATTCATATTGTTGCAAAGCACGCACATTCAAATTGTTTCGTGTGACGAACTCACACATTCTCCTTTATTAGGAGCTTTAGCATAAAAGCTACTTATAAGAATGCGCCCTTGATCTGTAGTTTATCCGGCCGACCGTCCGTCCGCCGTTTGCACGATAACTTGAAAACGGATTAACTTTTTCAAATTCTGTTTTCAGAAATATGACCATCAAAGTCTTATCTCGGCCGTATCAACTTTTCAGAATTTTTCGTGGACCCCTTCAAGTCGAATTCACGTGATAAAGCAGTGAGTGTAAAGAATTTAAAGATACTGGCATGTCATACAACAATCGATTTTTCAAGAAGGAATATATTGTTATCTTCTGTTCATCTTTTAAGCATTATTGACATCGGCGTGCGCACTTGAAATAGCTTTGTCGACGCACGATTGCTCAAGTGCTCATAATCTATAAGCTTATTAAGTAGCGGGAAAATGGAGCTACTTATTGGTTTTGTTTTACACACGATTTGAATCACCCTTCATCATTTCTACATTTTTTGAGGTAGAAGGTTGAAATTCAGAATGTAGCTTACTATTGGCATGTACACTTCACTATTTAGTTTGGTTTTGATTACCCCACTAAGGTCGGAGTACTGAAGGTGAAAATTAGAGGGGACCAAAAGGTCTACGTGTATTTAGAAAAGGAGTGAAATTCGGTATGCAGATTCCTATAAGCAAGATCTCCATTATATGAAGATTTTTTCCCCCGAGGTATCCATGTCTTCCCGACTCGGTGGCGGAAATGCATCGAAAAGATGGGGACTACATTGAAAAATAGTGTACCAGCTCTGTACTGTAATAAAGGAGCTGTAAAAAAATATTTCCGGTTTTCATTTGACTGACCCTCGTAAGTAGAATAAGAATGGAGCTATTTATTGGGTTTATAATGTCAGTCCGTCCCCTTCATAAGTGCTCATAATCTATAAGCTTATTAAGTAGCGGAAAAATGGAGCTACTTATTGGTTTTATTTTACACACGATTTGAATCACCCTTCATAATTTCTACATTTTTTTTAGGTAGAAGGTTGAAATTCGGAATATAGCTTATTATGGGCATGTCCATTTGCACTAGTTAGTTTGTTTTTGATTGGTATACGGGAGTCGGAATTACGGGGGTGGGATTCAGAGGGGCAACATTTCTATGTGCTATTTAGATACGTAAAGGCGAAAAATCCAGTATCCAGATTCCTCTAGGCAAGATCTACATTACTATGAAGTTTAGGCCCAATTGTTCCAGTGGGATCGGATTTGCGGGGGTGGCAGTCACTTGGTCTTTAGAACTATGGCTAAATATGTCATGTGATATATCATACGTTCGGAAATAATGAGAAAAGAAAGAAAATAGGAGCTTTTTTACATTTTCTACATATTACGTTCGAGAAAATTAATTTTTGGATTAAAAAACAGGGGGGAGGTAATAAGTGCAGATAAAAGGGTAAAAATAGATGACTGCAGGATCTGCTACTTGCCTAACCCTACTCGGGGAGAAGGGATTAATTTCTTTTTAATAAATGTATAAATGTATTTCTGCTTCACTGCTAAAGCTCCTCCTTGGAATGTTTACAAGATTTTATTTATAGTTTGATGAATGATAAAAATTGTTGCTCAGGCAACAATGGTCAGGTGGCTTTTCAGTTCCGGCGTGTGCTTCAAAGCCAGCGCCAACAATGCTTAAACGTCCAACAACAATGCAAAACTCTTTCCGTGACGAACTCACATGTTCTCCTTTATTAGGAGCTTTAGCATAAAAGCTACTTATAAGAATGTGCCCTTGGTCTGTACGTTTATCTGGCCATCCGGCCATCCGCCGTTTGCACGATAACTTGAAAACGGATTAACTTTTTCAAATTCTGTTTTCAGAAATATGACTATGATAGTCTTAGCTCGGTCGTATCAACTTTTCAGAATTTTTCGTGGATCCCTTCAAGTCGAATTCACGTGCTAAAACAGTGAATGTAAAGAATACCAAGATAATGGCATGTCATATAACAATCGATTTATCAAGAAGGAATACATTGTTACTTTCTGTTCATCTTTTAAGCATTGCTGACATCGGCGCGCGCACGTGAAATCGCTTTGTCGACTCACGATTGCTCAAGTGCTCATAATCCATATTATTCAGTAGCGAAAGAATGGAACATAATTTATTGGTTTTATAATATCTTAAATGTGTACCCCTTGATAATTTTTACATTTTTTGAGGTAGAATGTTGAAATTCGGAATGTAGCTTCCTATGGGCATGTCCGTCTGCACTGTTTAGTTTGGTTGTGATTGGTACACTGGGGTCGGAATTACGGGGGTGTGCAACGTATAAACGTCTATTCTTATTTCTAAGATTATTTATTGTGCTTTGATTTGGTTTTCTGGTAATTCTCAAAAACTTCCTTATTTAGAAAATAGAATTTTAAGATTTTGTAAATTTTTAAGAGCAAATTTTAGTAGTAATCTTGATGCTAATAATAACGGTTTTAATGTATCTCTGATTTTAATCAATTACTTAACTAACATTCAGAAAAAAGATTGTTAACGGACAATCATGGCCTCTTCGAATTCTGGAATCCATCCAAATTCGGGTGCCCAGAACTACTAGAGCAAAAACAATTACTTTACAAACATCTAGATGGAATACCTCCAGCGTTAACAAGAATCCATCTTATAAACTTATTTCTATGTTTTTGAAAAATAATATTAACCATGACGACGATATTTTTTCTGATAACAACAAATCTCTATTTGAGTTCTTGCGCTGATTTGTCCGACATTAACCCCACTCTGGACTTAACTGTCGGGGATCAGTCACCTTGGCGTTTATTGCTAGCGCTAATATGAATACAATTAAATTAAATTAATTATTTTTAAACATAGTCATGTAAAACATACATTACCGGACCAAAAATTAATCACTTTGAGAGTTCTACGACGTTTCTATGTAAAGTCATTTGAATATACAAATGAATGCGCATGAACATTTCATTACGTAGCTAAGCAACGTACAAGCATTGTTAACAGCAGTTTGCGTTTTTCCGTGTCGAAATTGGCTGCGAAAAATGCGTCATACGCCAGACATATCTCAGTGGCAAACAGGGGTCATAGTATTTGGATGGGCAAAAGGACATTCCGTGCAAGAAGTAGCTACCTTTTCCAGTATATCATAGCGCACACCCATCCGTGAGTTCACAAGCTATTAGGTCGGAAGTCAGTGCTGACTGAACGGGACCAAAGAAGAATATTGCGCCTGGTCACGACCCAACCGCTTTCAAACCAGACAAGAACTGCTGCAGGAAGTCAATAATGGTCCGCAAAAATAAATTTGTGAAAGAATCTTAAGAAGGCAACTGCATAACATGGACACCCGGAGCCGGTTTGTCACGTGGATTTCGCAGAGTGAGACAAGAAAAGCGGGAACGTATAATTAAAATAAAATTCTTTATTCAGGGAGTTTTAAATTGAAAAGGAAAAAAACAAAAGAACGGTAATGACGAAAGTCACTTCGATTTCGCACAGTGGAAGATTAACTTAGAATGCAGAACAAAGGAAAACTATAGAGTTCCAAAATCCCGTTGAAATAATGTTGCTGTAGTTCCCAAGAAAAGAAAACGTAGGACGAGACTCCTTGACGCCTCTGTAACGAGCTATATTTATCTTTGAAGCAAAATGCAAGAAACTCCGAATCTAACTCCTGGATCCGTGCAACATTAGTTCGGCCGAAGCAAAAAACTCTTCTACTTGCTGCGGATGAACACATAAGGAGTTCCAGCCTCGGATAAAATTCCTCGTCGAAATACTTCTTAACTTTGTAGATAAATGTACGTCAAAGTCCTTACTGAAATTGATGAGTACTGCTCCGCTGTAGATAACTGCGCTGGTAATCAATAAAATAAGACGGTACGCATACACTGCTGCCTCCGCTGAATACCTCTTCAAAATGATATCGTTTATCTTAGATGACACAATCCTGAACAGCCTGCCTGGAGATTCTGACCCGTAAAACAAGCAATACTACATTCACTATCTCTGCACCACCAATTCATGAGGTACAACCAGACACAAAACACAAACACTGCTATATATCGCACAACTTGTGCTATTTGAATCTTGCACTCATAACACTTGATTCGTAAGATTCACTTTCTTTTAGAGAAAAGAATGCACTTTCGCCTTTCAACGAAATATTCGAGTTTCACAGGAATAGTTAAGCTACAGCAGCTTAACTCTCGAATTAAGCACTCTAGATTCAATAACACATAGAAAGACACTTGGTCCCTTTAAACTTAATGTCGCAATAATAACGGAATTATTGGAAACCACTCTTAACTTAGTCAGAATAACTTTATTTCAGAAATCACTAAAATAGATTGATACGACCAATAAACACGCAGCACAACACTTAGTCTCTTAGACCTTAATAACACTATACTAGACGAATTATTATAAAACACTCTTATCTTGGTCGGAATGACGTTAATCTGGAAGCACTAAAATATATTGAGAAGACCAATTAACTATATATAGCCATATGAGATAAAATGCAGAGAAAGAGCATGGCACTTGCTACTTTGCTTTTGGCTAAGATAGAAAAATAAGACACTCTGACAACATTTCCGCGTATGTGCATAAACCAAATCGCACGTTCAAAGAAGACACAGTTCTCGGCACTTAAATTTCTCCTGCTAAGAAAAATCTTATCATATGCGCAGGGATAAATCCTTCCGTTCCATGAATACAGTACGCACTCAACGAGAAAGGATAAATTCCTACTGCGTCTTCCCCTTCGCCGAGTCCAACCAAATCCGGCTGAAATAATCTTTGAAAGATTTCTTGGCGGCGGAAATGCCCGGCTACATATAGTAACGTCAGTGTTCTACTGAAGCTACTATGTAGACTCTGATAAATGTCAAATATTATAAGGCTCTTACCGTCTCGTTGAGCAACTTGACGGGTAACCGCTGTTTCTCTTGCTCTTGACGGGGACTGTCCATCAGCTACTTTCGTCGTCGCCGGGGTAGAGGGAAGTGCGTCGGTCTTTCCTTCTCCTTCTCTATTTGTAATTTCTCCCGCGACGAAAATGATGGCCCGCTCGATAACGGTTCTCAGGCGGCTCTCCCATTCGGTGGAAAAGATTAATTCTGGACCACCTTCCTGCCTCGGAAACTCCAGTTCTTCCACGTCGAATTCGTTTTGCTCGCCGGCTGCGTTCCCCGTTCCTCCGTCGTCGCGTCCGTCGCTCTGCAAAGATCTTGTCGTCGTCGCCTGCAAACCGCAGTTCGGCAAAAACTTCTTTCTGGCATTAAAGTCGCGACGGAGCCTTTTACGAGGGCATTCAATCTGCGCCTTATCGCGCTGAACAGGAGTACACGACCTTCTCGGTCGCCGACGATAGCTTTTCTGCCTCGTCTTTTCTTTCACACTCACGTGTTTCGGAGCGGCTCGCTCGACGTCATCGTCGTCACCTACGTCGTTTCTCCCCGACGTCCTTGTCGGTCGCCGACGATATCCACGTGACACGGTTACCTCGCAAGCAGTGTTGGGACTTATCTAGATAATTATCTTAGATGAAAAGTTTTAATCTTTTATCTTATCTAGATAAACTTCAATTATGTCATCTTTTATCTTTATCTTTATCTAATCATAGTTTATCTTATCTATTTCAAAAATTTCTAAAAATTTTATAAAGGTTTTAATAAATTTACTGAAAAAACTTTTCTAAAATTGAAAGGATCTGGTTGACCTTAAATAGATGAGACATGCATCCAGCTCCAGCAAGCATGACTAATGTCATGGGCTCATGTTCTTTCTTTTTAGACAAAGTCACTGAATTTCACAAGTAATCATGTGACCAGTTGAGAAATTCAAAGTGCTTATAAAATAACTGTCTTGTCTTCTGCGATTCCGCTTATAAGAGCCTTTTTTCAATTTCCCAGACTGCAAGGCTCTTATAAGTGGAGTCGACCGTATCTCAGAAATTACCTCTTGAAGGTACCCCAGTAGCGATGGGTGATATTTTCTAAAATATCGCATTTCGCTATCGTGATCACTTGGACAGCTGATAATAGGCTGTTTGCGCCATGCTGTTTTCTGTTGCATTAGGCTGTCCGATATCGATAGACGCTTAACGAGGTGTAAGTCTATCAAACTTACGATCGATACAGAAATAACGGAGCCCTTCAGAGTTAACCTGTTAGTGACGTCACTAGTCTTCTGCTCCCCTGCTGCTACCGTCAGCAGCCATTGTGTTTTCGCTGTTTCGAAACTCACTCCTCCAGCTCCAAGTCACTTCTCGAAGCGTTAAAACAAATTAAGAAATTATATATGTATTGTAAATAATTAACCATGAGCGGGAACAAAAAAAAATTTGTTTCACCAGGCACGAAACCGACATTGTGATTTCTGAGTTCTTTGGTGGAGTAGATCGAAACTCGAAAGTAAGGCAACGGCTTTTCCTTTACCCACAATCCTAAGCATAAATGTACCGAGTAGCCTCTCTGCGCAACGACCTTTTTTTCATGTGCAACATTAACATTAGATTTCCACTATATAAATGCAATGAGCAGCTAACATGTCGAAAAAGAGCGTGGTGCAAACAGCCTATCATCGCAAAAACTCCGATATTTATCACGATATATCGATAGTTTGAAAAGTTGGCTAAATAAAGGCTAAATTTTATCTTAATTTGTTAGATAATTTGTTTTTATCTTTTATCTTTATCTAGATTATATTAAATTATATTATCTATTATCTTATCTAGATAAATATTTAATTCTCATCTTTATCTTAATCTAGATATTGTTTTTATTTTATCTTGCCAACACTGCTCGCAAGCATCCGATGCTCACTCCAGCTCACAAGAAAGCTCATGTACAGTGGTGCAAGCGATATCAGAACTGGACTGTAGACGACTGGAAACGCGTGATTTGGTCAAAGAAATTAAAGTTTTGTCTTTATTAGAACTAGATAGATCCCGTCAAAATTTGACGGTAAACAACCCATCTCATCTGTTTTTGCCTGTATTGTTGTTTGTTATCGTTGTTAATTGTTTATGTAATTCTTGATTTGATCATCAATGATAGCAAAGTTGTTGATTGTGACATGATTGTGAAGAGGATTGTTTGATTTGCCAGCGTAAGCATTTTGAATTGTAAATTATGGCTAATTAATAGTAATTCTTGACAAAAAAATTAACTTTGACAAATCTACAGACCAAGACCTTTCATTTAAGACGAAAATGAAGTTTATAGATGCAGTAGTTTTCACCAACGAACTGTCGAAAGAATCACCCTTGGAACTTAAATAAATAGATGACACTCGACGTCGTGCGCATAGAAGAAGCAATGAAGCCCTTCACCTGATTGTGTCCAAGGTGTGGTGCAGGCGGGTAGTGGCTCTGTGATGCTGTGGGCAAGTTTTTAGTACAATAAACAGGTACCTGTCTTTGAAGTTAGCACCAGGCTTAATCAGCATCACTATCGTGACGTTCTGGATGGACAACTGCTGCCTTTTGTGGCTCATGTCAAGTATGTCTATGACCTGAACGATGCCTACTATCAAGACGATAACTGCAGGGTTAGATCTGAACCCAATAGAAATTTTGTGAGATCACCTGGATCAACGTGTAAAGCGGAAGAATCACCATCCGGCTAATAGCCGATCTGCGAGTAAATTGTAGGCAGCATGTTTGGAAATAGATAAGGACTATCTAAAAATACTCGTACAATCAATGCCCAAGCGCATTAAAGCGAAAGGATGTGCAACGCACTATTAACAGCAGGTGATTAATTTTTTGGCCTGTGTGCTTATCCTGAAAATCCTAATTCTATCCTTTTCATTAATGCAAACGATGTTCTTCAAATCAAATGAAACATTTTCCTTCATTACTCGTCTAGTTCCATAAATCATCCCAAAAATCATCCAATGGACCCTACTACTATCTTCTGTTACCGTTTCTCATTTGTGGAAACGAGCAACGCTCCGAAATGTCCGAGTTATTTGCTGCTTGTGTTTGATCATTCATTCATAAGATACCTGCAATCTATACGGTTAATTAATCCCTGATACCGATAATTTTTATGGTGCTCAGGATTGCTGATCCGTGAGTGTCTTTGTTTTTCGCAATTTTCTATAAAAGCCTCTTCAGCGTAGAAAGCAGAAACCTCAGAAGAAGATAAGAAACCTAGTTCTTATGGCAATAACATTGGGATCATACCAATTCCTATAAGTATGGTATATGAAGGCGAACTTTAATATGTCCTTAACAAGGTGAAATGGTGCATTCATGATATTCCTCAGTTTTGTTAAAAAAAAACTCATGCTGTTTGTTATAATTTTACAATCTACTATATCATATATTTTAACGACTGAACTCGAATTTGAAGAGAATTAAGAATACTAAACTGTTAATTACGCTTCAAAATCTATTGAAGTTGAATTTAAATTTACAATAAAGGTGACTTTGTACGATTATATTATTAACGCACCCATTAAAAGTGCAATTAATGCGTCCAACAATTATTGACATTTATCATCAATTTACTGTCTTGGTATTGAGGACTCAGAAACAAATCTCACTGATGTGTTGGATTCAAAGAAGATTACACACTTTCTTGGCGAAACGAAGTTTCAGCTCTGTTCTAGATCATTCCCTTCAAGTACTGCAAACATTGCTTCGTAAGAAGCTGTCTGTCATCCTTTCTTAGGTTCCTTTTGTCTGTTCGACAGATTACCGAACTACAACACTAGCTTTCACTTAAGCGTGCAAAGGGCCAGCCTTTCAAATCGACGAAGCAGTAGCATTGCTTGACGTTGGACGAATGCTATGAGCGGATGAAGCAGCAATCGATCTGCGTCAAAAGCTAACTTGAAAGCTGAATGAAAAAAGGCACATTTTTTTCTTCCTTTTTTTTTCTTTTATAAGTATTATATATTTTTAATGGTCTAAAATAAATCTACAACAAACGCTTATTTTAAAAACACAAATTTTAACATTGATTTGGTTACTCAATTGTTCCATGGCTATTCGTATATCTACTAACGAGCAGGGGTTCTGTTTGTAAATTTCGCGTAAATATCAGCTTACTCTTATATAATTAGGAATATAATTATCTTTAAATAGAATTAGAGTTACTATATCAGTAAAGGTAACTTCTATATATTGTAATAGACCATCTGCTTCGGCAATTTTAAATTCAAGATCATACAAGTATAGTTTGTGACCATGAGGATGACTTTGATCTTTTCCCTTGTCTATCACAGTCTTCAAATCTGAATTTCTTGACAAGCAATTTCTTTTATTACAAAAATTTCTTTTATTACGATTATATTTGACTTCAAGAAATTACTGCATCTCTTCGAATCTAATCACAGTAAAAGTGCGCCGTATGATATTGAAATAAGGTTTGTAGTTTATAGTTAGTATTTATAAAAAAAGTTTTTGACTTTGGTAGTGTCTTGCAATTTTGCGATAATGGTTAATGGTCAAAACAAATTAACTTGACAAAGCGATTTACGAGTAAAAAAAATGTTTTAAAATTGCTAGGAACAAATTTTGCACAACATATCATCACTTAAATTAATGATTGCTCTAATCTTCAAGCTTCTTTTTTTCTTTTTTTCCTAAGGAAAGCAAGGGATGAGATCATAAATAATAGGCTATTTAATTTTTTTCCCCGTGAAGTACGATTTAAGATGGCCTGTGTCACTAAAAAGAAGACTCAATATTCCCCTGACCGTTTATGGATGCTATTTCCATCATCCATTCCCTTCCCTAGAGGAGGAGGAAGAGGAGGAGGAGGCTCGGCATTATGGGAGGGAGAAGAGTAGGCTTAGGGAATGCCGCCGCTGAGGGACAGGATGTCTCTTCATCGATAAAACATTCGGCTTTTCTTGGACTCCGAATGTAAAAGGGTCGCGATCTACGGAGCTCCCACATTTAATAACTCGATGGTATCGATTTTCTACACTTTCTTCCCCCTCCTTCTTTCCAGGATCTTCTAGGATAACCATAAAAACACTAACAGGAGACATTGCTCCATATTTGAATAGCGAAAAAACATTTCCAGTAGGTATCTTACTGGAAATATAAACTACCATGCTTCGCCTTATGTAATTACCCTTAGACATCTATGCGTACTCTGTATTGAAGAAAGGCATCAAGAGCAACAGTAAGTTAAAGCATAAGTTTACTTATTTTTGTAGCTTTTCCCTGGTTCTCAATAAACAGTTTTGCAAATTTTGTTTACAAAATCGTTTTAGACGATCATCTACTACTAAGTTATAGTTGATTAACGCTTAGTTCTTTTAAATATCACATGTTATAATTTAAGGCATACAAGGAGTTACAAACATGCTGCAGGTCATGAAACTATGTAATAACAAGAAATTAATCCCCTCGATGAAGGTATAGAAAAATAGCCCTGAATTCATTTATTTTTAATCCCCAAATTTTCTTTAAAAAGAATTGGCTTTCTCGAACTATATATCCTTTCATTTCTCATAATTTCCAATTGAATGATCTATCACATGTCATATGTTACCATTTGAAAACATTACAAGTTCTAAAGACCATGTGGCTGCGCCCCCCAGAACTCCGACTCCACAGGAACAATTTGGTATAAACTTCATAGTATTACAGATCTTGCCTAGAGGAATTTGTATTTCACCCCTTGCTATCAGATGGTCCCCTCTAACTCTCAACTTTATAACTCCGACCTCAGCGGAACAATCAAAACCAAACTAAATAGTAAAGTAGGCATGCCTTTGGTAAGCTACGAGGATCGATCAAAAAGTAATGCCCCCATGGCTGTAACTTTTATATTAGGTATCCGGTTTTCAAAATTCTTTTTGTATCTAATACTTATATTTGTCTTTTATGTAATGCACTATTCGATATAGTCTCCATCTCTTTCCACGCACTGGCGCCAATGCGTGACTAGTCGGGTGAACTTGTTTGAGAAAAATTTCGACTTTTTTGCGCTTTTTCACCGACTTTGTACATTGCGACTTTCATCGCTTCCCAAATATGAAAGAGCAACTTAAGGGACATGACTTTCGTTCTGATAACGATGTGAAATTCAATCCTGATGTCGACAACAATCCTCGACACAATGAATTCTTCTCCGACGGATTTATCCGACTAGTCACGTTTTGGCTCAAGTGCGTGGAAAGGGATGAGGACTATGTCGAAAAGTGAATAGTGCATTACATAGAGACAAAATATAGATATAAAAAGAATTTTGAAAATCGGTTATCAAATAAATAAGTTACAGCCATGGAGGCGTTACTTTTCGATCAAGCCTCGCATATTCTGAATTTCAATATTCTATGTCAAAAAAATGTAAAAAATATGGATGGGACAGACAGACAGACAAATGGCTCCATTTTCCGCTACTGATTACAGTATATGCAATAAAGTGTGCCTTTCATATATTCTTAACCTTTTATAAGATGTGCCTTGGGAATTCCTCTTGGGGGATAAAAACGTCATTAACATATATACAACCAACCAATCTACAAAAATTAAAACTTACACAATTTTAAACTATTTTGTTTAAGTAAAAAATAACCAGAAATAAAAATATATTTTATAAACCTCATGAAACACTTAAAACAGCGATTTATAGTTGAGGCATCTACAAAAAAAGTTTGCTAAGATGATTATGGTTGGACATATTTAAACGAAATTGAAGAGCTATTCTTCCCTCCCACCCTTCATTTTTAAAGAACTTCACCCGTCCCAGCAGTCGACCACTTTCCTTACAGGCTGTTCGTTCTTTACGCTTTTTTCTAAAGAAACAAACTGATTACTTTCCAAAGTTGAGTGCCGAGTTTAATAATCTAGGAACACTTTTGTCAAAATGAGATTTTTCTTTTTTAAAAAATATTTAGGATCGTAAAATAAATACAATTGGAGGGAGGGGATAAAAAGCATTTTTAAAATGTTTAAGGAAATAATTTCAGCGAAAATAACAAAATATAGAGCAATTTTTTCCTGCTAGTAGCCAATAATCCAATGGAGAAGAGAGAAGAGGTAAAAAAAAAATAAGAGAAAAAGAAGTCGAGAGAGTGAGTGGAAGAAAAGTCTGTTTTTACTCTTTTTTTTCCCTCACCCTTCCCTCCTCCCTGAGTACGTTCAGTATAGGCAACATTGCGAAACAACATTAGATCGCCAGAAGCGAAATTGGTGCATTTCGCTTGTTGGTTGCAAATTCCTTTAATGTTCATGAAACGGAGGGAGGGAAAAATGACGTTGAAAAGAGGAAACGAAAGGCAAAAGAGAAAATGTTAAACGGACTGAGAAAACATTTCTAGCGAAAGAAAAACAAACACAAAAGTCTAACTTTGATATTTTTTTTCGCCGGTGCTGGAAAACAAGACAAAAGAAACAGTAACTCATTTTGAAATTTCACAAAAGATTACCTGTCCTTAAAGGAACGTGGCTACGTGGCAGCATTATTTTGCTTTTATCAGAAACTACAATGGAACATAAAGAAATAGTTGAAAAACGATAAGGGATATCCTGTAATGAGGGCGAAAAGGGAGGGGGAAATAATGAATTAGGAAACGAGTTTGAATTAAAACAAATGCAGAACAATAATCGAGTAAAATAGCTCATCTCGGATAAAATAGCTCATCTTGTTAAAATTCACTTTATGCGAACCAGGACATATGTCCATGCGTTATTCAAACAGGGATTCTCTCTTGCAATCAAAATTATAAAAGCTTTTTATAAACAAAAAAATGGAGTTGCTTCCAAATGTTTGTATTTAGAGAAAAAGTAAAAATAAATTAATACAAGAAAGGTAATGTGAACTAAAAGACACAATGGAAGCAAATAAATAGTAAAAATTCACTTTTATACTGCTATAGTAACCCATATACTGATTTGTACTGCTATGGAAACCCCATAGGCCATCATGTGTTCTGTTCTTTAGTGGCCTTGCATCTTTGCTATGGCACGACATCGAGGTTTCCGCTGCAACAATGCGCGCTGAAGAACATACAGCGAATGATGGTGTCCATGCTTCATTGCAAGCTTTCCATAGCTCAACTATTGCGCGAGGTCATCGACTTCCCAAGGCCTTTTTGAGTAGGCCAAAAGCGAAGTAGTCCGTAGGAGCAGCATCTGGGGACTTCACCGAAATGTTACTTAAATCGATAGCTTTGATTACTGTTTCTACGGCCGTTCTTTCGTGAGGGCAACCGTCGATTTCGCCTTTTGGCTTGAAGTCTTGTCCTGGTGAAGCCAAATCTGATTCTTTTCTACATCGTAGAAACGTGGGATATCAGCGTCAAGGATTATAATAGGTGATGGACACTATTTTTGCGTTTGATGAAGCCACGCGAATTAATTTCCCGTTTAACTAAACTCGGCATAAATCCTTTAGGAAAAGCTTCCTTAGACTGTCATTCAGAAACTCCGTGGTCTTTGAATCCTTTTTTTGCGATAAAAAATCGCTCGAGTCTTGCTGCAGTTGCTTAAGGAGATCCATGCTTCGTTTAAGATAGTACTTTTTTTTACTTTCCTTCTGCTAGGTGTCTCATACAATTTCCGCACGTTGATCTTGCAGTCTGCGATATGCCACCCCTTGTGCGGTCGTTCCATTTGCAAATCTTGGTTAATAATGCGACTTACAGTTGCCTATGATACTCTGAGGGAAGAGGCAATGCTTCGTTGGGTTTTGGGATTTAAGGTTTTAATGCTAGCCTTGATTTTCCTCACCACTTTGGGGTAGGGTGCTTCATTGGTGATAGTGATGAACTTGATTCTTCTCCCAGTCCACATTTTCTGACCCAGCTTACTAAGTAATGCATGTCTGCCATAGATGTAGTAAAATTAACACTTTTAAATTGTTCGATTATCTGAGAATATAAGAATCCTGCCTCGGAAAGGGTATTTATATACCCTTCCCAAAACGGTATTATTCGCGGAGGCTTGCTTCTCCTAAGCCTAAAACTAAAACAGGAATTTGTTTTCCTCACGTGGCAACATGAACTCGCGACAGCAATCACGCGAACCACTTGCATTCTAATTTTGAATCACTAAGTAATAGTACCCACAAGTTAAGTACAAATTGAAATCAAACAAATGAACATTTCGCTATCATCATTAGGAATCAAATGATAAATATACACAAAATGCTTCTATGTTTAGAACAAGGCTCGATGAAGTTACCGGTATAAGGAGCATCTGGTGATCTTACTGACGTACAATTTCAATAGCTTGACCTTACTGACGTTCAATTTCAAAGAAATGAGGAACCGTGACGTCATCTGGCGATCCGATTTACCACAAAATAATTGAACTTGCGAAAAGAAAGAAGTAAAGAAACTTCTTCATGCAAGTACAAATTATTAAATCAATGAATAAGAGGAAAATTGCTTAGATATAATTAGACAATAGATAATACGCAATTTAAATTGGCTTAATTCAACATATGACTTCTTAAAAAGTTCCAATTCCAAATCGCAAACGTAATAATAGAAAGGGTAAATATAACCAAATTAAAATAGATGTCTTCCTCTTTCATCAGTATTAGGCGGTTCTTCAATTTCCTACTTCAAGGGACGTACGTAGTTGTACGACGTACTTTTTTTGCGCGCAAGCATACCTTGAAAGCGATAGCGTTGCTTTCAGGTAAAGTGGATTCGTGCGTATTGTTGAGTAGTGGTAGAAAGAAGGTGAGCGCATTATTAATACACATACGCACCGCTTTAACAATGGAGTCTTTGTATGGCTATATGTGCTCAAATTTTTTTCGTTTTCTCGGTTTTTAGATGAGTAACATATTTCAATTTGGTGTGAATCTGTGAGGTACATGCTCGTGTACTTCCCTTGTTAGTTGCAGAACATCGAAAGCTGCCACACCTCGGATAAGAGCTTATGTTCATTATGACGACGGCACAAAGGCTGCTTATACAGTAGAAGCACAGCGTTTTATTTACCACTCTACAAAGTACCAGGAAATAAACTTGGAATTTTGGTATCGAAAAGTCGTTTTTTTTTTACACCAAAAACGTACCTTCATAACTGACGCTCGAAGTAACAGTCACAGAATTTGTTGCCGTAATTTTCCAATGAAATTTCCCTCCTTGGATCCTACTGCTGAACTAGACTGAGCCGGTCAACGAGTGGCAGATGGGAAGACGGACAAACTTTGCTGTTGCTTTCTCTCCGCAAACTCCGGGTAGCCTAAGCACCATCGGCTCGTTCTATTTATTCACCTGAGAGCCTTTGTCTTCGGAAATGCAAAGGAAATATTTGAATATATCTTGGTTCGGTATCGCCTCTGGTAAAACCCATGTGCTTATGATATATATTTCCTTCATATACAGGGTGAGGCATTTATATTGAGACAGCTGAATATCTCGTCAACAAGACGTTTTTGAAAAAAATGTTTCAGATAAAAGTTATTTGATTCAGGGGTGGAAATGCAACGGCAATGTTCATTTTTCATTGGGTGGATGGGGCAAACGAAAATATCGTTTCGGGGTGTTGCAAATCAAATCCAGCATTCCGATGAGAGCTCATCAGAGAATTTAACAGCAGTTTTGATGCATTCTGAAGTCTCCGATTCAATCATCGTTGATTTTAACAAGCCCTTTGGCTATTAACTTTGTTCAAGGTTATTTCAAAGTCAACTTCGTTTTTTCAAATGGAAACCTATATTTTTCTCATCAGTTCCGCAATCGACGGGAAAAAACAAACAACTTTTGTTCGAAAAGTTATTCTGTTGGACCTTTATTTCTTATGATATTCAACTTTGTTTTTGTATTATTGTAACGAATGCTCAAAATGATGATCTTAGACGAGCAAGTAACGAACTTTATGAAGATGTACATTTTCAGTTCTAGTTCTTCATTCCATTGTAAGCTAATACGGAAAAATTACCAGTCGCAGTAAAAAGTGAAATGATTTTAATTTATGGTGAAGCTAGACGAGATGTTGATCAAGCAATACGTTTATACGCTGAACGATTCCTCGATAGAGATACTCCTTCGCGTAGTTCTTTCTATCGTGTTGTGAAACAGTTTTCAGAAAACAGAAGTGTACAACCGAAAAAAAGAGAACGCCAACGAACAGTAACTGGTGCAGACAATAAAATCGCCGTGTTAGCAGCAGTCGGTCGTGATTCTCATATCAGTTCTCGCGCGATTTCTAGGAATTCTGGAATATCTCAAAGAAGTGTTCCGAGGATCCTGAAGCGTCATAAATTTCACCCATATCATTTGTCATTACATCAAGATCTACATGGAGATGACTTTAGGAATCGAGTGATATTCTGTCAATAGGCACGTGGTAGAATCGAAATGAATAATAATTTCTTTCTTCGCATCTTATTTTCCGATGAATCGGGTTTCACTAATCATGGAGAGTTGAATCGGCACAACATGAATTATTGGTCTGAAGAAAATCCACACTGCTTACGCGAAGTTGAGCATCACCGTCCTTGGGCTGTCAATGTTTGGTATAGAATCTTGGGTGACAAACTGATAGGTCCCTAGTTTATTGATGGTATATTGGATGGACAGATACACAGAAATTTTTTGGACCAAGACTTACCACTACTGCTCGATGAAGTAAACTTGTAAGTTAGACAAAACATGTGGTTTCAGCATGATGGGTGCCCGTCCCAGTTTTCACTGATTGCGAGGCAAATATAAGATCCGGATTACAATGCTCGTTGGATCGGAAGGGGCAGTTGGATCGGAAGGGACAGTCACCAGATCTCACTTCTCCGGAATTTATTCTGTCGGGTTACCTTAAGGAAAAGGTATACCAGACGCAACAACAACTCGAGAGAACATGAAGGAGCGCATTCGAAATGCCTGTAGCAATATTAAGAGAGAGACTCTTTTGAGTGCGCATCAATCTTTTATAAAGCGAATTAATAAGTGTATCGAAGTCGAAGGTCATCATTTTGAGCATTTATTATAAAGCCTTGCAGCCTTGTGTGAAGCTCTGAATTAGGAAGTGTACTAATATTCACAGTTTTCATGTTGTGTGAACAAATTTCAAAGTTGAATATCACAAGAAATAAAGGTCCAACAGAATAATTTTTCGAACAAAAGTTGTTTGGTTTTTTTCGTAGATTGCGGAACTGATGAGAAAAATATAGGTTTCCATTTGAAAAAGCGAAGTTGACTTTGAAATAACCTTGAACCCATCCACCCAATGAAAAATGAGCATTGCCGTTGCATTTCCACCCCTGAATCAAATAACTTTTATCTGGAACATTTTTTTCAAAAGCGTCTTGCTTTGAGATATTCAGTTGTCTCAAGATAAATGCTTCACCCTGTATATTTGAAGATGAATGCAAAAGTGGTTATTTAGAATAATAACAATTAGAATAAAGTCATTTAGATTGAAAACATGTTTATTCAGATGACCATATTATCATTTATATGGGGATGTTTCATAATATTGACTAATTCTGACACAAATTTAAATAAAAAGAACAGCAGTAACAGACGAAGAAATACATTTTAATCATAAAAAAATATCTCCCTTCGGTAGCAATGCACTGTGCTCAATATCATTTCATGCAAAAATGCCGCGCGCCCTAAGTTGGCATTATAGTGATCTAAGAAATCGTGAATCACAGCATCCTAGTTAGTGAACCGTTGGCCTCTCTAGAAATGCTCCAAAATGGCAAGAAAATGCGAAGGTCCCATTGATTCAACTCTGGTGAATATGTAGGGTGAGGGAGGTGACCACGTATTCCAAAGCGTTATTTTCTGTACGTTTCCACAGGCATATGTGGTCGTGCTTCATCATGAAGGAGTATGGGACTCAAAGAACTGATGAACGATATTTGCTTAATTTCTGGTGATATTTGTGGCCCATTTTTCATCAACCGAAAGGATTAGATGCAGAATAGGGCGCTAGCCTTATATGGGGATCAGTGGACCCAAGATTTGCCACGATTACGTTCCCTATACCATGATCTGTAAAATTGTTACTGTTTATAAGGCATCCATTGTTTCGTGCTACTGACATCACTATTTTGACTCTTCCGGTCGTTAGCAGTAAGATGGTGGCGTTCACATGCCCACTGAGAATGAGTCTTGGCTCAAAGGATGGTACTCATAGGAACATCGACTGTGAACACCCATTCTTCTCAAGTCCGACGAAATGTGCTTTCAGAAATGTTTTTTGGTATTACTTCATTGAAGTGGATGTGCTTTCAGAAATGTGTTTTGATTTTCGTACACACCCAACGCTCATTTCCTGTATTCGAACATCTGTTTCCGATCGAAGACAGGAAATGGTTAGAACTTTAAAAGAAATGTAGTCTTTCTTCTGATTAGAACTTATTTGTGCTTTCTGTCATTCTTGAAACGCACTGGCCAATCATCGTTCGAGAAGATCTTAAACTTTGATGGTTTCAATGATGCTGGATCCTAAGCTCCCTGCATCAATTCTCATGCCTGTTTCAAAGTACTTCAAAATCTGTCGTACCTGTCCTTCAACCGCAAACATACGCAAAACAACTGAACTAATACGCATTCTAAGACGATGACTAGGCTTCTTTGTCATATGAACGCATCCCCGGATTAACTATCTCACGGAAGTGGTGTGCCTTTTAAATTGGCTGCTCAGTATATTAAATACATTTAGTTAGTTTATTGGAGTGAAATGAGGAGTCCACTCTGAAGAAAAGAAACTTATTTCTATGAAAGGATAATTGTTAGATAGTATCAGTATCGATTTTTAACTTCCCTTTTGGAGATATATGCCTAACTACAGAAAATGTAATCGTCTTCAGTGGGTTTAAATGTCCCATTCGGGATATCACAGGTAAATTCTGTATGACTGTGTTACGCATAAGAACATCATCTTTTAAAGTAAGTGAGTTAAATAATGCTGAGTATAACTAACATCTACATTCACTTTCGCAAAAAACTCTACAGATAGACACAGGCCATGTTAACATGTATAAAACGTATACAAAGTTCAATTTTATATACTTGTTATTTTTTACAACGATTTTTTTTCCTTCAGAATTAATTCATACATTATCTGCTATAAAATAAACATGTCAACCATTATTATCTCCAAACAACACAAAGCCATATTTTTTTTTTCATTCTTCCAAGTTAATGGAAAACGGCGTTGTTTTTGGAAACCACAAAGCACTTTTAATAAAACAACTTTTAAATTAAAGAAATTCAAAACTTTTTTCGTTTTTAATGTATTCATTCCCAAGGTGACAAAGGCCATCACTGAGAACAAACAGTCAGATGGCCTATTAACGGGAAAAAAAGAAAGAAAAGAAAGAAACGAGAGTAATTTCTCTCACATAAAAATATTTTCTTTACGACTCCCAAGAGATCATTGTGTTTTATGTTTAATTATCTTTGCTGGTTATTCAAAGTGGCTTTTCCTAAGCGAAATGTGACGGGAAGAAAAGTCACTTTTCTGAATTAGGTCTTTGTTGGGACAAGCTATCTCATTTTCAGAGTGGAAACGTAAGAAATATTTTCTTCGAGGTTACTTATTCATTAAGGGCACAATGGATATCAATTCAATATCAATGGTTACCAACATTTGATTCTTATTTATTATTGACCATTGTGCGGTAGTAAGTAAGTTACAGTGGCCTTTATTTTGACTGATAGCTTGCCATTCACGTGTCGAGAAAATCGTTGATATTTCAATTGAAGTTGACACCATTACAGCTGACTTTTGTCGCAAAGGAAAAGGAAGGAGAGGGGAAAATCCTCCAATGATTGCGCTGGTGCAACCGCAAGATTTCCTTTCGGCTATTTTTCACCGCTCCCAATGCTCCAGTTCCTTTTGAATGTATTCTGAATGGGTACTGGATGTAGTCTGCTTTTAGAAGTAAAGAGGGAAAAGAGAAAAGGATCATGCGTGTTGTTCGGGTTGGAAAATATATAGACTTAAAGTGAATGAATACATGATATATACTGTGCATATAATGTAAACGATTGTTAAATAAGAACGGCTGTAATTACTGATAAAAAATTATAGTTCGCTGCAGATTTTTTTAATGATCGTTCATCATTCCTATCTTGTACTCTGAAAAAAAAAAACTTTTTTCCAAATATATTTGAATATTGTTATTTCGAGTATTCAATTTCCTTTTCTCTTTCTAAGGACAAAAAAGCGTTTCTTTATCCTTTCGTTTAAATCTTTTTTTTCATATACACAATTTATGGTATATGAAGAAAGAAACAACAACAAAAAATATTGTAGCTTAAATAGTGTGCCAAAAATGTTTCTGTCTCTCGGATGCTTTCACTGACGATTAAAGAAGGCTTTGGAATGCAGGTTTAAAGGAAACAAGCTCCGTCGCCTGGAAATTCCTTGCTCAGTTTTTTTCTCTTTTTCCTTTCTTGTTTTTAAAATATTCATCAGAAGTTATGCAAGTTGTAAAAAACGGGCAAGAAAGCGATTTCTCTATTGATTTTTACAGAGAAATAAAGAGGAAACAAAGTTTGAACCGCGTTTCCCTATATGTCTAGTGAATAAAGGAAAACTTAAGAGAATGATGTGGCAGATTCCTTACATCAATCAATATACATTTGAGTTTCCCCCCAGCTGTCTCGGATCTATTGTGGAATGTTCTTTGAAGAAAAGAGATCCATCTTTTCTGCTCTCGGTCCCTTCCTCCGCTGCTCCTTGTGTATTCCGAGATGCTCTCATTAAAGTTTCAACACCCAAGCCATTAATGTCATGGCTGTGATGGCTCCTTTTACTCTTCCTTCTCTCGGTTCTTGGATGGACCATTAACTCCCACTGTTTCGCAGCCATCAGTGAAAGGGAAGGAGGAGGAGAGAAAATCCAAAGCCCCCCCTTCCCTTCTCTCCTCTCCCATCTCCGACTCTTTTTCCACAGCGCCCATCCTGTTTAATCTTATCTTGCATAAGCATAGCGTGTAGTTTTCACTCAAAAACCAGAGAAAAATTAAAAAAAAAACTTGTTCAGAAAATTTAATTTAATTTACACTGATATTTTATTTACCATCCATGAAATAAACCATTCGCAAGTGCGCCATCAGAAAGGGGGAAACTCAAGTTCCCTAAGCATCGGCTTAAACTATCAACTGACGTTGTTTGGCGTTACTTTGTTTTAATTAAATATAAATGACCATTATGGATTTTAATAACGTAAAAACATTTAGTGCTCTATAGTATTAACTTCAGTGTGCTTAACTTTCTTATTAATAAGAAAGTTAAGTGCCTTTAATTAAGACATATGTGAAATTCACCAAGGGCCAGTGTTTTGATATTTAATTACAACATTCATTTTTACAAAGATTTTTTTCAGTTTCCAAACTCAAGCACTCGAGAAAACTCACTAGGAATTCACTACTTTTGTTCGTTAATGTTGTAACTTTCCATAAAAAAAACTCAAGATTGTATTAAGATGCTGCTATGACAAAAGATTCTCTGTTAAGAGACAAATCTAGTTACTCTTTAGGAAAAAAAGTCGAGATTAAAAATGAAAGAATAATTTCAAATCAGATACATGTAATCTTTTCTCAGAAATACTATTTTAATGATTTTTATTTATAATTATAATCATATTCAATATTTAATTATTACATATGTAATTATATTCTTAATAAACAACTAGTCATATTATTTTTATATGTAAGAACGTACAAATAATTATATTTTAAAATAAATCGTATAAATGTTAGATTTTAATTTAGTCAAAAAAGAGATACAAACTTGAATAATTTGTACTTGGGATATGAATCTATTTGCGAACACTAAAAATTTAACAATTTTATTTTGTTAAAATTTTAGACATCCTATATTTCGAAGTCACATAAGGTATGTTATTACATACAGTAGGGGCTTTTGGCGTCGATAACGATAAAAAACGTTTCAATCATTCATTATAAGAACATCTTTTATGATATATAATTTTGTGCGTTCCCATCCCAAAGATGGTAGACTTTATTTCTCGTTAAACACAAATTTTATAGGCTCCTAAGGGGAGGAAACCTATGAATAAGGAATCAGGAACCCAACATAGTTAAGATGTGCCTCAGTAAAGAGTAAAACGTCGATAGCGAAGAAAATTCGGCTGACTGCCAATAGAAGAAAATTCTCAGTTATCTTTTTTTTATATTATACCTAGATTAAATTCATATTTTTCCTAATCATGATATTATTAATTAATATATGTCAAAATTAAATAACACTGTAGAACATGAAAAAGTTCCTTTAGGTGAAAATGTGTGTTTCTCGTATATTTTGGCTGAAAATAACGAATCTGTAATTATTTTTTGTTTACCACGCTCCATTTTCCAAAACTATCCATATTTTATCTTTTTACGTATCTATATTGTAGCACATATAGAAGCGCCATGCGACCAGTTCCTCATTCTGAAGATCTTCCTATACCTACAGCTCCAGATAAATATACTGTTGATTCAGAGGAAGACACCTCCGAAACCATCAAGATCCTGACTTTCAACCATCTACATCTATGACATGTTCACATCATGAAATCACACAGGCAGAGCTTAACGATGGAATGGAAGTATGCTAGCTGAATATTGCTGGTCTGCTATCAGGGACACACCAACAGATGCCAAAATAATCATTTTAATGTTTGTGTTTTCTATAATTAAGCCTCTGTTACATTTCTCTGAGAAGCGGGTCTCCTACAAAAACGGTACGTGATGGACCATTTTGGTTTTGATATACGAATCAAGCACCTTTTGTTTATACAGAATCACATAGTTTCATCTAAATGACAGAAAAAAGTTCAAATTTGTTGTACAGTGTAATTGATCTTGATGCGTAGGAAAGTAGAAATGGCATTTTTGATGCAAAAATCTTTTATGAAATTTGTAAAAAATTGTCTTAAAATCTCGTTGGATAGGATAGTTATTTACGGCGAATGACACTGTATATATCACTCAATAAGATTTGAAAAGTCAGTAATACATTCAAATCCTGTTGCATACATTCAAAATCTGTTGCATAACATTCGAAGTTTTAATACTGTTGGAAATGTTATGAAATATTGGAAATTTCGAAGCTGGTTTGATGTTATTTAGACAGTCGCATTATTTTCGACAAGCTATATCATCTTGCTGATCACTTTAAATACTTGCTAATAAGAATATTATTCTACAATTTTCTAATAGCAAATTCGCCCTTACATGATAAATACAGGTTTTTCAAGAAGTTCTGATTTATAAAAAAAAATAAGATTGCGAGTTAAAAGAAAATTCTCATGCAAAGTTTTTTAAAAATCAATGAATTAATGGAATTATATTGATAAGATTTTAGATACATATTAACTCCTGTATGTTCAAACTTTTTAAGTTTAAGCTGGAAATTTAAAATATTTTTACACTGAAATAGAGAATTTCTTAGGTTTTTGAATAATAATTGCAAATAAGACATATTTATACAGTTATTTCATAAATAATTTTGCAGTGGAAATTTATATTATTTTACTTCGTTTAACTGCACCCATTACTTAAATTTTTATGAGCAATTAAGTGAATGATGGAAACGATCAAATATAACAACGGAAAGTTAGCACTACTTCAGATTCTGTGTGGACTTTACGGGATTGTCAATTTCCACGGTTTCAATGGTGAGCCACAAACCAACGATAATTCCTGACTAATTCCTATAGCGGAATAAGCGTAAGCTGACAAAGTTTTTCTCAATAAAATATTAGTTCATTATATATTCAAGATGGAAATCTTAATTCTTTAACTTATCCTTCCTAACTTAAAAAGTTCTCTTTTAATTTCCAAATAGAATTTTTACCAAGATAAACATCATTAAGTGTTTGCGTGCATGACATAGGTATGGTTAGACAAGTGTTGGAAATTTTGAAAAGGTTCGAATGAACGGGAGCAAGTGCCAAATGCGACATAAGTTTTAATGCAATCTAATAAGTAGAAATTAATCAATATCCAAAAATTTTTAATTTCAGGCCAATCTTCACATTTTCCTTTTTAATTGCAGAGCGTAAATTGATATCTTTCGAAAAGTGCTCGAAAACGTCTTTTTCAAAAACCTCGCAGGTTATTAATTATGATTTCTCGAGTTTTCGTTGCTCTTTGCCGTTTCCGCTGCTTTAGTCTTCAAAATCGATTTTCTTCCATGCAATGTCAAGTAATTAGCAGAAATTTTTCTTTTCGTTGTCGAATATTTTCGATTCCGGACACGTTAGAAAAGCCGTTTTACGATGGGTTCTGGTTGTGAGGTTCATTCGCCCACGTGATCCCCATGAATTCAGGAAAACGGTCTTCATGACCATTTGTAAAAAGGACGGGGAAAGACCAAAAGGTTCATTGGTGCGAGACAGGCAATCATAAGAAGGTCACGTAGAAGAAATGATGCTTCTGAGCGGGCCAAGTCGACGAACCCCTTAAGGATATAATAGCCAATCAAAACTCATCGCCTTCCTCCAAAAGAGAAAACTTCATTTTCAACCGTAATAGAAGTAATAATGGTCACGGAACAGCAAAAGCAAGACATTTTCGAGGGCTACTTATTCAACGTTAGATTGTATAGTTCTTCCTTTATTACTTTCAGCATGTGCCCTTGTTTTTGTTACAACTTTTATTAATGATACTTTCTCGTTTATTGACATAGTAACACTCGCACCATCTAATTTAAAGTACAGCATTTTTAATGTTTAGTTCCCTGAGAGTGCTCAGACTGATCGATCATAAAGAATTAACTTGTTTTGTTACGATATAAAATATCGGAAAAACAGGTTTTATCTAAAATATTAAACTTCATGATTGTTTACAATTATTAAACAAATATTACGAGAGTAAGTCAATATACTGTATAAGTCGCAAAATGGCATAGAAATGAAAGTTGAAATAGTTACCTGATGAAATTTGGTTTATTTTTTAATGTAATCTCCATGACATATAGGCACTTGTTCCAGCGTTTCACGAGTCCCTCAAAGCCAATAGCGTAGAAGGTTTGTGATTGGTGTCGTAGCAAGCTGGTAATTTCCCGACAGACCTCCTCCATATCCTAGAACCGCTGATCAGCCAGGTGATTCTTTAGTAATTCGAAGAGGTGCAAAGTAGGATGGTGCCAAATCCGAACAGCGATATTGGCACTGTGTGGACGAGCATTGTCATCCAACAGAAGAACTCCACTGGGCAAACGGCTTTCCTGGATAAACATTTGTTACCGTAAACAGGTAACATTTCCTTGTGCAGTTGCTCAGCAGATTTGCCCTGCGCCCACAAAAATTCAAATTACAACCTAGTGTTAATCACGGGCACAATCAGCTAACACACTACCATCTTACCCTCTTGACACTCAAATGACCCACCGCCGCACGAAAACGTGATTACTAGCGCCGTATACGTTACTCGGTGGCGCTACCACTTGCGATATTCATAGCACAATTTCACATTGCAGCAATTTGAAGATTTTTCATTTTGCGATTTATATATTAACCGACCCTCGTAAATTTAACTAAAACTTCAAAATTATAATATCAAGAAATGTCCACAAAAACTTTGGTAAATAAGTGTAGTCAATATTTTGATAGTCTCTGACTCCTGTTTACACAGGGAAAATTACCCCCTGCCAATACGCATTTCTACCAGCATCGATGCAGTTGGTACAAGCATTCTTGAAGGGCCTGTGTATAGCTATCTTAAAATCTTCTTTTGAACAAAACCATCGTCCACGCAGTCTTTTTCATAGCTTGGAACCGCCACAGCTTGGACCTTCTTAATCTTGGCCTACGTTCTTCTGTTCATCGGATTATGGACAAGTATTACGAGTATGCCCAATCAGAACGAAACAACAGAAGAGAAAAGGCGAGCGGCTTTCACTCGTTTCCGCAAAAGAAGTGTTACAGCAAGATAATGAGAAAAGCAGGAATGCCCAAGCTACCGATCCACGTAAACATCCAAGGCAACACAACATCAGTGAACATCGAAAAACTATAAGTTATCTGAAAATATTTTTTAATTGCAGGGGATTTAATTCCTCTTTTTTTTTCTTTAGGATAAGTCTTATCAGTTTGTACGAGTGATTGCTTCGATGCGTTCTAACGTCATTATTAAGTTGGCCAAAGCCAGTTAGATAAACAGGCCCAGACCAACGTCACCTAAAAACAAGGCCTGTTCACTGAAACGTCATACATTGTTACATCAATATCAAAGGGCCAAATTTAGGGCTTATTATTGGTATTTAGAAATATGATTAACAATGGCCAAATATAGGTGATGACGAGACAGACCTGGGCACTCAAAAGTCACCTGACCATCGGGGTCCAAGCAACAATACATCCTTCATTGTCTCCATCTTGGATTTTTATAATCAGTGTTTTTTCGTTTGTTGGAAACAATGAAGGTTACATTGTTGCTTGGACTAAAGCTAGTTTTACACTAGCAATCGTTTCCGGGAAAGTAGCGAGCTGTACCCGCGAAAATTGTTTACACTATTCACAAACGAGATGAGCACGCTAACTTTCCCGAGCTGGCTTTCCCGGGTGGTGCGGCTCGCTTCGCGAAAATGAGGCTGCGCATGAAAACGAGGCTCATCTCCGTTGATACGATTGAAACATAAGAAAAAATGACGGAAGGTAAGCCGGGCAACGAAGCAATGAGGTATGTGAAAAGAATAAAGGTGAAAATCATTTTTTGAGTTTGTGTTATTGTTGCCTCCCCTATGTTACAACGGAACAGGAAATGGCGATAAAAATAAATTTGCCTTCCTCACTTACTTGGAAAACTTTCTCGGGAAAGATGTTTTTAATGTAAACAGTTAAGTGGCTAAAGGAGGCTCTAGCAAAGCGAGCACAGCCCGGGTAACCTTTCCCGCTAATAAAGCGTGCTAGTGTAAAACCAGCTTAAGATGGCCTATTTATCTAGCTGGCTTTGTATGTTGGCTTTGGTTCCTGACTTATGCTAGCGCAAATCATATTTCGCAGCCTGTTAATTATTGTCACTATCATTCTTTAATCAGATCAAAAGCATCTAATATCACAGATTCCCTAAAAAGTCGTGATGACTTAGATTATCGATTTTTTCTCATATTCAAACAAGTTTTCCCAATGAAGGTGATAGGATCTTAATTGAGATGAAAGCGGATTTGTAAATTAGATGATAAGATTGTAACCGTTTTTATCGAGTCAGTTTTAATTTTTTGAAAGAAAAAAAAAGAAATACATGTATAACTTGAGTTTCGTTGCACTAAAAAGTACAACTTCCTCTTTTGTAAGGAGCTAAATCGACTCATCGGTTTGATTTTTCATCGTCCAAGGGCGGCAGTTTTTCTCCAATTTACTTATTTTAATATTTTAATACAATTTTCTCACAAATAGGCAAAAAGATAATTAGATCATCAAATTGTAAGAATTCAATGCTGGAGCTCTCAAGATGCGTGTGTATCGGACCCATTTTGAGTCGATGCTTTCGAAATTTATAATATAATTTCAAGCAACAAACTATTAATAAATCGAATATGCATTTCAGCAAGTGCATGAAATTTTCCATTTCAATTTACCTGGCAACAATTCGTGATTTAACTATTGGCGCCACGACCTCAGAGACCACTCCATTCCCCACCCCTACCCCATACCTGTGTCTCTCCTCTGTATAACCTTGTAGACCCCCGCACGTGAACCCCTGGCATCGAACGTTAATTACGTATGCGGTTAAGCTTTTAGATCCTATTCTGTCCAACGTAATTACCACATAATAAATCAGGGCCGCCAGCAATGAATTGTTATTGTATTCAGTAGGTAGCAATTACAAAATGCTTTAAAAAGAGAGAAAGAGAGATAAGAGAAATCGTCTGTACAGCTACTTTCTTTTTTTCGCTCAAGATAAACTGTTTTAGAAAACAGATTTTTTTTTATCTGAGATTATTTAGGAAATAAATGCAATTTCTTTGTATCTCTCTACACAAATACTTCAATTTCCTTCGTTGTAATAAATGATCCGTGTTCATCTTTGGTGATAAACGAAAATTGTGCGATGTAAGATTGCACCGTCTGCCTAAGAGAAAAGAGTATGCGCTATAATTTTAAGAATGTTTATTTCCGGAAAATGAGAAGACAAAGTCCAGATAGAACAATATATGCACATTGGAGTAAGTGGATATTAGTAAGTGCTCCAATCGCCGTCATTATTAATAATGGTTTGACAACTCACTCCGGGGCATGCTTTCTACTAAGCTCACAGCAAACCCTAGAGATAAAGACTTCCAAATCTGTCGAATTTGTCGAGTCAGCTTGTTCAAACTCCAGGTGCGTTTCCTGCAAAGCTTATGCTTCATATAAGCTCATGCATCATCTTCGGGGTTGGCATCAGGTGACTGAGACGACCAATCTAACTGTGCAATATCATGTGCGTGCACAGCCTACTACGACGTGGGGAATCACGTGACTAAAACGAGGATTCATCCGAAAAAACGACACTGCCACAACCACGATTCATGTTTTCCTGTGCCCATTGAAGACGTTTCTTCACATGGTTTTCAGATAAGAGAGATTTCTTCACCGTATTCTGCCCTTTTTTATTTTGTTATTGTCTCCAGAGACAGCTTAGTACCTTTATGTTTCGGTATTTACTGTTCTTCCCGCAAGGTTATTTGTGGATTTTTCATGAAGGTCTATGCGACCTCCTTATCTTGTTGTTTAGTGGTCTTTCTTGTTATGCCTCATTCCGGTAGGCCATCGACAATTTTGTAGTCTTCATAATGCTTCACCCACTTCCTTACAAATGCCGCGGGTGATCATGTAGCCTGCAACGACTGCTTAGGATGTTTTCGGAACTTTCTCATGCGAACACAAAAAACTGCTTCGACGGTTTTGCATATTTCGCACTCCTTGCTGTTTCAGAGTAGTTCTAAAACTCTTTGCGTTCGAATTAGCCTGCTCGTGCAGCGCGCGGTACAGGACCTGATAACCATTTTGCACAAACAATTTTCCACTCTGTGTTCCCAAGATAGTTATAGCGCACGATCTTGTCTTAGATAAACGGTGCATTAAAGGAGGTTTGACTGTATAAAACATCAATATTTTGTGACCGTAGTTCATATCTTCTTAGATGCGTCCCAACATATCCTCAGTTTCAGCTCCACTTCACCTTCTGGTTCCTTTAAATCGTCCAGTTGTTCTGGTAATGGGGAAATGTACACAACACCCTTGACGTCTCCTTGCCAAAAGAAATCGCAGTGTTGAAACAGGGATCAATGAGGCTAGAGCAGAATCAAGTTTCGTGGCACGGGCGATCAGCGTCCTGGTGGCATTCAGATGGTCGCGAACTCCACGCATATACACATGAGACTTATTAAGTTCTTCTATCACTTCATGGTTTTTTGTTTGTCTGTTCAATAAAAAAATAAATCAGCTTTTCTTTTGCACCGTCATTTTTGAATAATCCTTATATAAAATAAATCTCAAATATCTCAGTAATTAAACAATTATCCGCGTATTCATTGATATCCTATTGTGGTTTTGGTCATTTTCTTTTCTAATAAGAAAAATCCATTTATTATTGATAATGCGTAGAATTTTTGAAGCTCTTTAACAGAATAATAACTCGGTATATTCTGGGGCCATAGTAGGACACAACTTTATTTGATATTTTGTAATCATAAAAGTAGGTGGCGGTTGATGAGTCAACTAATTAAATGATTAGGCCCTTGTCTCATTACAAGAAATCAATAACGGCCTTTATCTTAGCATACAGGGTGAATACAAAAGTCTGAACCCCCCTTTTATTTTTTGAACCGAAGCAGATATGTCAATGAATAGGAAGCTGTGGGTGGCCTATCCCATGGTGCACTTTTCATCATCCCAAATATGCAAATTAGGACACATTCAAAATTTATCTCAAAAACCGTAAGGGATAGAGAAAAAAACCCAATTGCAAAGTTGTTCAGCATAAAAATACAAACAAAACAAAAAAAAATTATCCAAATCGGACCAACCAATCACCCACAATCACGTGGTGAACTGCTTGTAGCTTACAAACAGTCACACTGCACAAACAAGTTACTTCAAACAGTTTAAAAAAAAAGTTAATCAACAAAATGCTCGATGTGACGACCGTGGGCACCATAACACAATTGGGCACGGAATCTAACTGACGTCAAAACATCGGCAAGCATGGCTGGCGTCACTCCTCGGCACGCTTCCTGGATTCGTTGAACCAGATACTCCTGTGAGGCGGGCTGCGTAGCATAAACCTTGTCCTTCAGGTATCCCCACAAGAAAAAGTCAAGTGGTGTAAAATCAGAGGAGCGGGGTGGCCAACGAACTGGTCCTCCTCGGCCAATCCATTGTTGTCCAGACATCTCACTTAGACGCTCGCGAACGACCAACCCGTAATGTGGAGGAGCTCCATCATGCTGAAACCTCGTGCGCTGATACGAGCCCAATGGCAAATTGTCAATGAAGTATTGACTACCACGTTGAGAATTTCAGCCCGGTAGCGTTCTGCAGTCAGTGTTCCATCGTAAAAATAATGTCCAACCACAGTGCCATTGTACAATCCACACCACCATTGATTCTCCAGCTCACTTGATGAGTTGCTTCTCGCAGACATCGTGGGTTTTCGTCTACCCAATGATGATGGGTGTGCTTGTTGATAACTCCATCCCTGGTGAACTGGGCTTCATCTGTCCACAACACCTCATGAATGAAGTTTGGATTGTCATCCAGGCGGGTTGCAGAAGGCGGCCCTAGCAACATAATCCAATGGCAGTAACTCCTGGTGACAATGAATATGGTATGGGTGAAAATGATGTGCGTGTAGAATGTTGAGAACACTTCTCTGATGGCACCAACATCTGCAGCAATTGCTCTGCTGCTTGTGTGGGGATTTGCAGCAACTGCAGCCAGAACTAGTGTTGTTGCATCCTCGTCGCCTTGTGCCCTTGGTCGTCCTCGTTCTGCATTAACATTCCCTGTAGCCTCGAATCTTTGAATAATGTGACGCATTGTTTGACGAGATGGATGGCGTTTGTTAGGGTATCTGTCTCGATACAACCTAATTGCAGCATGTAGGTTTCTCCTTGCCTCTCCGAAGCAGAAGATCATGTTGACCATTTCCGGAACAGTGTAGCTTGCCATCCTGGAATTGTTCTGTCTTCTATGTGCTGAAACATGCCTTTTATTTGCTTTTCCGCATGAAAGTGAATGTGAGTATGGTAATTTATGTTAATTTTTTGATTTGCATGCTTTACATGGTGGAAATATCAACATTCAGTTTTCCTTGTGCCGTGTGACTGTTTGTAAGCTACAAACAGTACACCACGTGATTGTGGGTGATTGGTTGGTCCGATTTGGATGATTTTTTTTTTTTTTATGCTGAACAAGTTTGCAATTGGGTTTTTTTCTCTATCCCTTACGGTTTTGAGATAAATTTTGAATGTGTCCTAATTTGCATATTTGGGATGATGAAAAGTGCACCATGGGATAGGCCACTCACAACTTCCTATTCATTGGATTCATCAAAATTGACATATCTGCTTCGGTTCAAAAAATAAAAGGGGGGTTCAGACTTTTGTATTCACCCTGTAGATTAAAACCATTTTCAGAAAAATTAGAAAGAAAAATTAAAGTACTTCAAATCTGTACAAAATTTCGAACAAATAATTCGTTCACTCTAAGCTGAATGGACGCTGATTTACAACGAATGTGATGCAGATAGCTGAAAGAACTCAAGAGAACATACGAGTAATGAATAGCAGCACATTATACTATTTTAAATGGTTCGTTGAAGAGGCAGTCAACTCTTTCTCATTTTTCATTTTCCACAAACAGCACTTCTTTTTATTTGCAAAAGAATGGCTCGACCAGATGCGCAAATGATCCCTTCAAATCTTATTTATTGCAAGCGAATTCAAAATCTTTCAAAAGGAACAGCTAAATCCGCCCTTCATACAAATCCCATGGAGTGTGACAGCGTTTGCCAATTCTATTAAATTCATCGTTCTACGTTCTCTGTAATTCAACAAAGCACTTCCATTCAGACACATTTTCACCGAACTACATCTCAGTTAAACAAAGCCGTAACGAACAACAGTCGCATATCTCACTGTCACTAGAAAAGACAATTCAATTTTAAACGGAAATCTGGACCACTTAACATTGGGTGTCTACTAAACAAGCAACGCAGCACCTCCGAAAAGAAAAAAATATTTTGTTCTAATTTCAGTGAGACGTTCATCTTCTATGTTTGGATAGATAGCAATTATCAAAGTCTAAAAAGCGTTTATTTCATGTGGCGATTAGCTCATGAACGCAAGAAGCGGATGAGGGCTTTCTTATCTCATCGCATCAAAAACGCTAGAAATGATTGAAAAGGCGGGTGAAATCATCAAACCCGACAAGAGGCTTAGTGCTAGACTGATAGCCCAAGCCATCCATTAATAAAGATTATCAGTTCAGCAAACTTTTAGTGCACGAGTTAGAAAAGAAAAAAAAGTGCATGCATTCTGAGAAAAATTATCTGTGGCCATCAATAATAACATGCTCGTGTATAAGATTTCATTCTATTGCTTATGGGTATTATCGTCAAAATCAAAACATTTCTACGGAACACGTTTCCAAATGATTTGTCCTTATTTTATCCTAACAAATAATGATCTCAGATTAATTAAGGAATTTCCATTAGAAGGATCGCATCCCAAAGGGGATTTTTACGACTTCTCCAGTCCTGCATTCTCTAGAACACTTATAATTTTGTGCAAATATCTAATTATAATTAAAACCAACCAGTCTTAGTAACATACTATGTACTCGATTCCAATCTTATGGAAATAGTCGAAAATGGCTGAGAGAAATCACGAATTGAATCCATTCTATTGACAAACACTTATTCCATATACAGGGTGTTGTATAATTCGATGACCAACTTTGGAGGGGTGGTAGTATGGGTGATTCTAAGCAAAAAACTTGACATGAACATGTGTCCGAATTTGATCGCTGAGATATGAACAGAAATAAAAATGCCGCCACCTGATATGATCAACATGTTAATAACTCAGGTTCTACAACGTTTAAGATAATGAATTTTTGAGGAATAATAGGGTACATAAAACTGTTTATACCGTTAAAATTTGATCGAATTGCAACGAGTAGTTTCCGAGTTACGCAGTCAACATCTTAACGCGTAAAAATCTAAAATGCACAAGTAAACTTTTGGGGGCAGCAGTCCTATGGAGACAGAGTCTATGCGTGTGTATTGAAAAATATTGGATTTTTGAAATTCTGACTTCGGATTCTTAAAAACCATTAAAAAGTAGAATGGTAGAATGTCTATAAGACCCACTCTCATCGTATTGATACTTATCTCGATACCCACGTTATGCAATCTAGCATACGCGAACTACATCAGTGGGCACTTGAGAATGGCCTTTTCCTGAATACAAAAAAATCGTTTATAATTTGATTTACTAGAAAAATTATCATTTTAAAATTTATTTATAATCTTGACAGTTCACCCCTTCATGAAACATTATTCGAATGATTTTGGTATTATGTATGAGATAAAGGTTATTTCAACAAGCTTGTCGCCCCCTTAATTTCTAAGGTTTCTCAAAGAGTGGGTATTATTAAGCGACTTAATAACTTTTTTCATGACCCTTGTTTATTTCAGTTTCATACACATCTCGACAATCGACAATCTAACAGTGAAGTGTACAGTTGTTCAGGGGGATGGAAGCAGTGCTTTCACGAGACTCACTCTTCCAAAATAAATTCCAAATGAAATACAATGAAGTAGGCAAGAAGCTTGATTAACCCAAGAAGTCATCCACGATAGATTTTATCAGATTTTATCAAAGAATTTATATTGCTCGCCTATTTGGTATACTAGCATATACTGTCGATACTTACTCATTCAACAAACTTCAGAGTATACATTGTAAATATCTGAAATTTCTGGCCAATCGGAACGATGTGACAAAAGGCTTTTTAGATCTATCTTTAAAAGTAGTTATCGAGAATAATATCCTATCAGTTCTGAAAAGAAATGTATGTGGAAAAATTAATACCCCTGATCTTCTGATGCGTGTTGGTTTTCGTTGTTCTCGAGTACCCAGTCGCGTTAGTCTAACTCTGTTTTGTCCTAATTTTCGAACTAATTCTGGGTGAATACGTATTTTTAATTCGAACACTCTGAATTCTTGCCTGGATATCGTTAACATCAACTAATTATTTCGACTCAGCTTCTTGCATTGTTTTTTTTTATAGTTTTGTTTGACTAGACTTATCTTTTTGGCATGAATATTGTTCCATGTATTTTTATTATTTTTAGTTTATATGTATTTTTCATTAATCCGATTTGGCCTGTTGGGAGGAGGGGGGGGACAACATGGGGCTTCACCCTCTGGTTTATCTGGTGGGTTATTCTAGCCCCTCCTAGAAAGAAAGCCTGCCCACTGAAACGTCATACATTGTTACATGATCATAAGAAGTCAAAATTTAGGCTTATTATTGGTAGAAATACGATTAACAATGCCTTTTTATGATGATATATGAATTAGGTGTTGGTTATTCCCTGTTGTTGTTACAATAAAAATAAATAAATAATCATTTAGTATAATTAATAATTCGTTTTGTCTCCAAGATATTTTTGGTTATATTCATGAGTCTTCACATCTTGGCTCATATTAACGAATATTATTAAAAAGTAAACTGAATTGATAGACTTTGCATTACATGACCCAACGTTTTTAAAGATTCGGGTTCTTAATCATTATAAGAAGTTGAACGTGAAAACATTGTTGCGACGAACGGCAAAAGCCAGGCGACAATGGAGCACGCGCTCTTAATACAGCGCGTTATCAAAATTTTGAACAACTTAATTTACTCAGTTGAAGAAAATTTCGTGTGGAATTAACTTATCCAATTTCGGTCTTCAAATTTTTCCAGAATTTCTACTTAAATTACTCGTTGACGCTGCAACAATGCCAAATATGAGCGACTATAAGATCCGTGAATACATTCTGGACATCCTTAGAAAGGTCAACTCCGGCGAAGGCGCAAATCTCGAGGAGATTACCTGCTGTTTGATCACCCATTATCCAGTAGGTATGTGCGAAACTAAACTTATCTGTGCAGTCAGTGCAACGCTCAAAGACCTCGTGTGCGAGAGAAGAGTCCGATACCGAACGTGCAACCACACGTACTACATCAACCCGTTTCCGCCGCCTCGTCCATCGCCGCCTCGTTCATCGCCGCCGCCCCGGCCGTGCCCGACCGCTTGCCGACCGCCCTCTTGTCCCTGCTACCCATACCCGTGTCACTCACGCTATACGCTGCAAATAGTGAAATCTACGCCCCATCTTAAAAAGAAGCAACCTAAATTACTGTAAAATATTAATGCTCGCTTCAGCAATACACGATTCCATGAAGGAAATCAATTTCAGTTTTGATTGCCTTTCTCTACAAATGATTGCTCATCGAAAGGATTGCTGGAGTGAGTGATTATGAAAGCGGGAAAGTAAATCTGAATATATTAAAATAAGACGCGTCTCATTTTTAAATTTTAAATTTAACAAAAAAAATTATAAAATTTTTAACTCGTCTTCGTTTTGTATGTATTCTGTTTTTCATTTCTCTCTTTTAATGTTGTTTTTTATTTCTTTAGTAAGCTGTGAGCTCATTTAAAAAGATTCTTGTTTTATCAAAAATTAACTAATTAGAAATTAGTTTAGACATGTCTACCGATTCGACATTTTGTCTTGATTTCGGACTAAATTTATTTCCCAAATAAATAAAATATTATAAATATAATATTCGATTTGTCTTGATTTATTCACATTTCAAGGAAATGCAGTCATCACGGTTCAGAACATCATAGCTTAAATACATTTCTCAGAGCTTGAGCAATGGGTATTAAATTAAGTAATTTTCATATAATTAAATGATTGACAATAAAAACAGGCGAACACCTAAAATATGTAAGTGTCAATTTTTTTTAAAACTTTTTTTTAAGAAACTTAAAATATTCATACCAAATTTCCGTAATATTTCAAGAATTTAAGAGAGCAGTACCCCTTTTCTCTTAAGAAAAATTCCGTACGATAAATCATGAATTTCAACTATCTTAAGCTATGGCTTCTTAAGAACTGCAGTAATATGACAAATCGCTAAAATATTCATTTAATGAAAACCAAATCAGTTTTGATAGTTATAAATTTTGACATATACCGGGTGTTTCAAAAGGTATAATCCAAACTTCACACCGAGATAGGAAGCATGAAGGTGAACAGATTCTGCTAATACATGAGGGGTCGGAACTCGACCATTGTCAAGGTGACGTTAGAGGGGGGGGGGGGGCAGTAAACAGAGTGCACATGAGTAAGTATGCACTGTACACGTTTATTATGGAACTGAGAATTCACTAAAACTTTACATAAGTTACTCGAAATGTGAGCCAATCATGGCCTTACATGCATGGTATCGGCGCAACATGGACTCCCGTAGGCGGCCGAAGATTCCGGATATTTCTCTGATGTCGTCTGAAACAACTGCGATGCGAGCTGCCAGATCAAGGCTTGTTACAGGTGTTCGGTACACAGCGGATTGAGATCTGGTGACCTAGGAGGCCATGCCACAGGTCCACCTCTTCCTATCCAGTGATTGCAAAATGTTGCATGAAGGTAATTGCGCACATCACGGCTAAAATGAGCGGGCGCTCCATCATGTTGGAACAACATTTGCATGCAAATAGCCAAGGGCACATCCTCCTAAAGTACGTGTTCCTTGCCAAAGAATTGCAACCAGTTTGTGTTGTGCCATCATTTGCATGATTTATCACTTGTCTTTTGCTCCCCCATTAACTTGACAGTGGTTGAGTTCCGACCCCTCATATATTAACAGAATCTGTTCATCTTACTGTCTCCTACCCGTATGTGAAGTTTGGATTATACCTTTTGAAACCCCCCGTATAGTAGCATTATTGTAAGCCGCTCACTGGCTAATGATTAGAAGGGTCTGTGAACCCTCTGTAAATTTGTTTTAATCTGTTTTTAAGATTTATGTCATGTGATTCAAGTGGTGTATTTATCACCTATTTAAGAATCAGTTGGGTGAGTCTAATCATAGAACTTGATTAGTTAGGGTAAAAAGAAGAACCCGCTTCAAAAAGGGACTCATAGTTGCTGTTCGTCTGTAGCTGGAGCCACGATTGAAATAATGAAACAACTGACTAGATTCTCGAAAGGTGCGATAGACAGAGTATTATTCAGTGGTAAATGATACACAGTCTTGCTTTGAAAGGTGCAATTGTGACAATCAATCATGAGCGAGAGCGCTGTCGTTTAAAACGACTTGTACGGAGAAACATTGCATTCACTGTTCAAAATTGACAAATAATTTTAACCATGGGTGTTCCCGACCCGTATTTGACACAGCAATGCAATCGAAAATTGAAGCTGATCCAAATCGGCAGTCATGTGCTTATACGAAAACCCTGGAATAATGTTATTTGGTTTGTCGATTCACGATACACCTCGTTTTGTACACGTGATGGCCCCATGACTAATGGATCTAACATGCCTTATCAAGACAACTGAAGTGGTATTAGGTTTTTCTGAGGGAACTGATCTCCTGATATTCATGTAAGATCCGGTACATTCCACAGACGACTTGAACATTGTTGCCGACCAAGTCAATCCTGTATTTTATCCAGTACGCGGTTTCTTCATGGACGACAATGCTGCTGTTCATCGTGCACAGTTGGTTCAGCAGAGTTTAACGACCGCGAAGATGACTTATGTCATTTACTCTGGCCGCTGCAGAGCCCAGTTCTCAACCTAAAAGAATTTTTGGAAACATGTTGGAACGACTTATCCGACAGCAATATCTTTCCACCAATAATTCTGCGAGGGTATTTGACATTCTAAGGGAATGTCTGTTGAATGTCTTCTATTGATTTACAGGTGCTTCAACACATTACTAATTCTATGCCAACCTCTCATACATGGAGTAATTTTGGCCAAAGGAGATGCATGAAAATATTACAGCCTTGGCCAGAGAGTGTATTTATAATATTATCAATAATAAGCAAATAACGTTTCAAAAATTACATTTCATTGGAAAGACAAGCGTATTTACTCAAATTGCAGCCTAAAAGGTAGAATTACAACTTCGAGAAACTAATATTTTTCTTTTATTTATTTTTACTATCTTTTTTATGCATTCCCTGGCCTTCTTCCAAACAAAGCATTCAGGCGCGGTTCGTGTCCTCGCCTGTCCGCTAGTTTCAGAATGGATGACATCTAACCGCTAGTTTTAGCATGACTTGTTATTTGACAGTTTTCATTTCTTATTTCCATGGATATCAATTTGATGAAATTAGTGCAGCAGTCTAATTCTTTCGAGAATTTTTTTTTCTAAAACAGACTTTAAAATTCATCATTCTCCATTATCCTCTAACGCAATTCAAATGAATCTTGAGCGACGGGCCAACTTTATGAATGCATTAAAATTATATAAATGATAGCGAAACAAGATTATTAAAACGCCCAGAAATTAAAACGGTACTAGATTTAGAAATTACTAATGCAGTAAGAGTGAACTACATAAATTAGAAACCTTGATGCAATTTAACGCAACGATCACTCATGGCGTATTAATGTGACGAGCGTAACTGCGTGGCCTTTGTAATTATTTAAAAGTGCAGCTAGCCATGATAAAAAGTTTTCATATTGCCAATTAAGAAAGCGAAGGAGTTTTCAGCGTTTGAAGAGAGGCTCATTGTAGGTATGCAATATGCTGAAGCTACGATTTCAAAAAATTCAATTTCAAAAGGTGGGATTACTAAAGAGTTCAGAACATGCAAGAATGATTCGTACTGCTAGTCTAAGAAAAGTAATTGCCGTCCAAAAACGATATACAGGGTCTCAAAAAAATGTACTAACACTTTGTTTCAGCAAGATGGAGCACCTTTAAAAAATGTACTTTCAACAAGATGGAGCACCTCCCCACTACCATCGCGATGTAAGAGCTCACGTCGATGCAGCTTATCAAACACATGGATTGGACGAAGGGGTAGCACTGAATACCCTGCGCGTTCCTCAGACCTCACGTCAATGGATTTCTTTTTATGGGGATACCTCAAGGACAGAGTTTATTGCACAAAACCAAGAACAATTGATGCATTGAAAGTGGAAATTGAAAGACAAGGTCGCGATATTCCAAATGAACTGTTTCGTGACGTTTGCGAATCCATTGGTGCGCCTTACCAGTTTTGTCTGGACAATGACGGTCATCAATTTGAACATTTGTGAACATGATTCTTTAATTGCATTTGTCTTCTGTAATTCAAGCCTTTAAACTTGTCTCTATGTTCATAAATAATGTTTTTATAGCCATTCAAAGGTTAGCACATTTTTTGAGACACCTTAAAAGGCTTCTTTGAAGAATATTCAGTACTGGCCATGCTGTGGAAATATGTATCAAACGAAACCGTGCTCAGACATTTGGTTAGATGCATGAGAACACGAAAGGAAACCACTCATTTCGAAACAGAAGAGGAAAGGAGGTATTCAAAGCTGAAGGAAGGATTTCCTTGGACAATTGGACCAAATAAATGTGGTCGGAGAAATCACATTATATCCTAGTTCATACCGATTGTCGGTAGAGGGTGTGCATGATGTTTGGAGGCGGGGAAGTTCATGGATCAATGCGTCTAACTTGTCTGTGCATACATTCCAGTCACTGGGAGAGATGGTATGATTTGGGATGTTTTACTGTGATATGAAATAGTCCGTTGATATTGCTGAACTCAAAAGTTTACAAAATATTTAGCGGACTTAGTGTATCCTGCAATGTGAACATTTCAATGATAACATATTCTGCAATGTAATATTTACATTTCTAATGGATACTTCGTAGACGACAATTACATTTTCCACCGTGCAAAAATTATTGAGTGTTCCAGGAGCATCATAGCGATTAGCAGATCTTCTATGTTCCCCTCAGAGCTAAATTTGAATCCTGTAGAGAGGATATATTAGAAAAAGTTTTTCGAAAGGGTCATCCATTTCCATTCCATATGAGGGATTTGAAGACAACTCTCCTGGGTTCTTGGTGATTTCTAGATGTAAATCCATTTTAAATCTTATAATTTTGACAAAAGATAGCTTCTATCCGAAACGTCAGCTTTTTTTAGATCTTACCACCCTACGTTCAATTTTTATTTTATTCCAGGGTTCTTTTGTGTAGTCCTTCTTTACTTCTGCATCTGTCATTTAAAATCTTATGGAATACTACATGTGCTAAAGGAATCACAACAATGACAATATATATAATTTAGTGACAAGTGAGTGTAAATGAGAATTTTTCCAAACACAGAATCAAGTTTCATTTCTGAATAAACAAAGGTTCTCCCCCCCCCATACACATCTCTTTTGCAACGTCACTGTAGCCAAGCTCGGGGTTTTCCTGCCTAAAATTGCGTCCGTCCAAATCATGACGAGATCTCCATAGATACTGCTAAAAATTGTCTCTATACTAAATACGCCGATCGACCCTTGTTGACGTTCCCTAGGATAACGACGACACTTCCCTGTCAAATCGTCTGGGCTGTTCAGGACTCACATCTTGATGTAATGATACATCGATCAGATAGCTTCACCTAAGTACGAACTTGTCTCTCAAATGCAAACATTTCAGTTGGTGATATAGCTAAGGAGACGTAGGTCTTCGAGATCTTCGAGGCTTTTCTATTGCATGGGTTCGCATGATAATTGACGGGATAGGGAATGACTTCAGCGGAAGTGCTCGCTTTTTACCTCTTGTGTTTCTCACCCGAGTATTTGGTTCTCAAGCCATTAACAGATATTTGTCGTTTGCTTGAAGCGTGTCGACCAGCATATAGTAATGTGAATGTCCTAATTGAAAAAAAAGTAAGCCCTTAAAAAAGCTCAAACGGCATTACAGTAGACTTAAACACATCATAGTATTAATATCAATCTTTAAAAAATACAAAAAGACCGCGTATACACGTAAAATAATTATATGATTTAAATTGCCAACTTTTCTTGGGTAATAATGTAAACATCGTTATTTTCATGATAATGAATTAGTGGATAGCAGCAGTAGTATAATTAAATTATTATTTGTGACATTCCTTGCAGCAGTGAGCTTAAGAAGAATCTTTTAAGCATATGAATTTCAACCCACTTTATGAAAAAAACTTTAAAAGAAATTTTAAGTAAGTTCAAAGAAAGTCTTTCTGAGAAATGTTCACGTAAAACAAGCTTTAGGGCTATCTTGTTATTACCTCACAAGATTCTCAAAGTTAATTATGCCCACCTAATTTTCAATGTCCTTCTATTATTTCCGAGTAAACGAGATAAGCCCTAAGTAGCAACTAAAGCGTTAATGTTTGTAGAAAGAAGGAGAAAAAATCCCAGACATCATTACCATTCTTGCTTCGACTGAATTCCCCTGAATCTAGTAAAAGTGAGAAAACTTCGCGAAGAAACAGCATCATGTTTCACAGCGCGTCAAAAGGGAAAAGCAATTCAAAGAAAAATTACACATAAAGAAGACGAAGAAAGCTCAAAAGAAGACGTCTCATGCAATTTTGTTGGGTCCCAAATGATAAGAAAATTTTTTCAAACTCCGTGTCCAGAAATTAGAAAACAAAAAGACATTCCAATGACTAGAGCACGATAGCTTGATAATGAATATTCTAGAATAAAACAATTTTTTGGAGTTTTCAACGATTAAGATTGCTAAGCATTTTAATAAGGTACTTATTCAAAAACAAGTTCTTGGGCTTAAATTCCCTAATTCAGGTTAATGCAGGTATTTTAAATCGTCAAAGTATGGAAAGCAAAAAGGTTTTTCTAAATATGAAAAGCATAAGGTTTTTCTCGTATGCATTATATACGTATACCTATTTACCTGCATTAAAATTTTAATAATTCAGTAATAAGGACTAAGCTACGAAGATAAGAAATGAGATAAAAAGATTTTAATTATTCTCGGGTGTATCAAATTATAACAGATTTTAATTATAGGGTGTTTCGTTTGCTATATACTAAAACAAAAAGGCTGAAAAAGCATGACAATCGGTAGAGTACCGTAGTAAATGTCATCATTTATGTTGGCAACGCAGCATTGGGCTTTGGAAGCGCGGGAATTCCTAAGTAAATATTTAATGACCAACGGTGTGAATAAGATAGATCTATTCCATGGTCCCCAACTCTTCTGATTTGACACCTCCTATTTCTTTATGTTTTATCAAAACATCGAGTATTCTCAACATCCAACCTCTCTGGAAGACCTGAAGGCAAAGATCCAACAAGCATTTCAAACGATCACACCGGCAATCCTGCGCAACACATCGGGAGTCCTGAGTAATTGGTATGAATTGTACATGATGAGAAAAGGGAGGTCTCATCGAGGTTTAAGATGCAAACGGCAAATTCTTAGTAAATATTTGCATTTAACGCCAATATGTCGAATATTTCAAATAAATCAGAGTATTACGGAGAACGTTATACTGTAGCCTAGGGTATTCGATTCGTTAATACATTACATTTCAATTTGGCATCGAAAGTGATCCCTACGATTTTAATGGTGTTACCACTCTGGTCATCCTTAGAGGCTACAAAGACAACAATTTTGTCCCTATTAAGAGACAACCCACGCTTTGTATATCAAGACTGCAAATGACTTATATCATCCTCCAGATTAGAGAAAGTTTTTGTTAATTCTTGCGGGTGAAAAGTCGTAAACAAAACAACATCATCAACATAACTAAGGATACGAAAGTTAAACTGATGATTATACACCGTAGCTGTTACCAACGCATACATAAGGGGACCCAGGGTAGAACCTTGTATAATACCCCTGTTAAACGGTTTTGTAATTAGTTGCTGCCATTGCAGTTGGTTTGTACGATCCGTGAAGTAGTCCTTGATCAATAGAAAGTAAGGCTCGGTGACGGCAAAAGTATACAATTCCTGCGGTAATTGGGCCCTGGAGATATGTCAGACGCCTTTGAAATGTCAGTCTGGACAATTATAAGTTTTAGACCTATATCCAGTGAATCAACAGCCTGGTTATATACACTACTGTTTATAAAAATCGCAACACACTGATGGAAGAGCCCAATCTGCATTAAATTTGGAGCATTTGCATATCATGGGTCAGAAAAGAAACCATTAGATTTTCAGGTCAATACAATGCGTTTTATTGTCACATTAGTATCGGGTGAAACCACCGTGGGATGCAATTACAGCCTCTAAACGTCGTGGCATTGAGTCAAACAAGCTCTGAATAAGGGCCTGGAGAATGTCCTGCCATGCTCTGTCTACACGGGTATACTGTTCATCCACAGTTGCTGCTGCAGGAGTCTGACGAGCCAATCGATGAGCAACCCTGTCCCACACATGTTCGATTGGGGACATGTCTGGTGAACGAGCAGGCCAGGGGAACAAGGGCGTCTGATGTGCTTGGAAAAAGGCGAGGTTGATGGGCCCATTGCAACCTGAGGCGCCGGTGGTTTTGAGTCAAAGGAATCCGCAACAATGGTACTCGTGCCATCAATCCTGTGGAAATCAAACGGCGTCGTACAGTGCTAGCAGACATTGTCCTGCCTACTGTAGCACCCCACTGTTGTGCTAACACTGTGGAAGTGGCTGTACGATCTGCTACACACATGCGATAGAGGTGTCTGTCATCTCGCGGTGTCGTCGTGCTGGGTCTTCCTGAGCCTGGTCTTCGGTGTGCCCTGTTCTCTTCGCTCCACTGCCTCCATGCACGCATAATTGTCGTTGCATTACGTCCTACACGAGCAGCAATGTCACGATACGACCATCCCGCTTCACGCAGACCAATTATGCGTCCTCTTTCAAAGTCTGTCAGCTGTTGATATGGTACCCTTCGTCGTCGTCGAGGCATGGTGTTCTTTCAAGCAATTACTCTGAAAATCTAATCATTTATACTCTGACCCATTGTATGCAAATATTGCAAATTGCATATGGATTAGACCATTCCATCAGGGTGTTGCGTATTTTATAAACAGTAGTATAGTTTAATATGGATCCACAGTACACTTCGGCCACGCCGGCTGCCATACAGCTAAGCTGGAATTTTTGGCCATAAGTACTTGACTAGGTCAGAAAAAATCAATTTTTCTACAATCTTTGTTAAAGATGATAATGTTGTTATCGGCCGATAGTTGGCCACATAGTCTTGACAGCCAGACTTGAATACAAATATTATATGCGATTGCTTTAATTTCAAGGGAAACTTTCGCTGAGCAATAATGTTCAAGCATACCTACTTAATTTTATCCAACCCGTACTTGTCTGTTTTAGAGAATTAACCGACGGGATACACCCCTTCCTTATAACATCCTGGGGTGTTAATGATTAATTTTACTGATATCCCTCAGGCGTACTGGGCCACAACAATTTCATTTTATCAGTTATTTTTGGTTCAGTAATTATAGAATTGGGGATAGGAATTCCCGTTGAATCGTTGATCCAGTCGAGGCAAAGGGTACACTTGTCATTTGGGAGTTTATTATTTACTTCGATGAGATTTAACGCTTTCTTTAATAAACGAGCCCTTAGCCTGGCCAATAACTCTTTTATAGGTCTTGACTGCTTCTTTGTATTCTAATAAGTTTATATCACTCATATCCTCTTGGTATGTCCTATACTTATTCCTTTTCCGTTTCCAATAAGCAAGCGTTGTTGGATTCCACCAATACTTAGTCCTGCGTTTAATACTAACCGGTCTCTGTCTAATTGTTAGGCCCGCGTACACGGCACTTCTCAAAAACATACCTTGTAACAGGAGTGTCTCTACGTTCACACCTGTAGCAGTCCTAAACAAGTCCCAATTTTGTTGTCGTACATATGTACGGTACAAGTTCCAATCGACGTTCTCACAAATTATGCTGTATTGGTAATTACCTTGCTGCCATTGGTTATCCTTCAAGTTCACAAAAGGAGATACCAAAAATACAGGTGATCACAGTCAGGAAACGGAGTTAAAGTGGTATCAGAATATCGTAGTAAAAGAGGATGACCACGATAATATATATGATCGATTAAAGATGACACCGTAAGAGATAAACGAGTTGGATCCTTAATGATTTGTTGAAGTCTGAGTGACTTTGGCCGTAAGCATTAAAAATGCGTAAATCCGACTTCTTTACATTGTAATCACAATTAAAGTCCCCTACGATTATATTATAATCACTGGCATTGACATGAGCTAAGTTGGTAACACAATCAATTGCATTACAGGTCATTAGACTACAGTACAGTCATCAAAGGGAAATAATCCACACTTGAATTTTACTCTAAGTTTTACCGTTTCAATATTAATTTATTTTTAATAATTTAATATTACATTTAGAGTTAGCATTATTAAGATTATTAAATTTAAATAATTATAATTAAAAAAGCTATTTAAACAACACATTAGCATGAAATGTAATATTAAGTATTAAACTCGTGTGGATTATTTCCTTTGGTTGACTGTACATATGTAATATACAGGTCATTAGACTACAGTAATATATAACCCGCCGACCAGATAAACCAATTTAACAGTTAAGATTTCTAAACCCGAGTCTGAAATCGATTGTATTGTTTCTCTAACGTAAGTCGCAGTACCTTCCCCTCTAGAGATACGAGATCGGCAAGATAAAACCGATATCCCCTAATAGTAAAGAGGGTGTCGTATGATGTCATTTTGTATCAATGGTAAGTAAATGTGAACCTTCATATACTGATATTAAAAAAATGGTTGTCTATATCGATTTCGTTCCTAAAATAGAAGCCACTTACGGTACCATATAAACAGACAACTTTCCACTAGTGGTGCATTCGCCCTTTAGCCTTTTGTTCCTCTCCATTTTCAAACATCAGTATTGAAGTTCCGGATGCCGGATTCATTTCCATCGACCCCCGGAAACATTTGGCCGCGGTCGGTAGGTCGCTCGTTCACTCGTTCCCTTTTCAGTACTAACACTATTCGCATTCGGCACATCGCTTCTGAGAAAAAAATGATATTTTTCACGCATGTTGAAAAAAACTAAGGCGTTTTCAGTTACGGTTGAAAAATAGATTCATATAAAAATTTAATCAAAAACGAATTAAGGGATCGTCTGTTTATTCATTTGCAATTATATTAAACGAAACATTCCCCTCCGATTCGATATCATTTTCATTAGTTTTGTGGTGTAATCTATTTCTACTAGCTTCACCATCCCCTTATAATACTGCAATGGAAACAGCATTGAGGAGAAGTGGTGGTTAAATAAAAATGTATTACGAGTCTTGATCAATATGTCAAAAATTTTACATTCGATAAATTCTTTTGCCAAACGAGGGTTTTCTTTGGTAATTTTCCATTAGGAAGACGGTTTCAATTAAGTAATTCGATTAAAATTAACTAGATCAAAATTTGCCATATCGGAAAATAGGATTAAATTCAAAATAGGATTAAAATCATCTCATAGCTACTCAAGTTTTTATTACTTGAATAATTGCTATCGAAAGTTGTAAAGCAAAATTTAATTATAACAAGATTAATTTTTTTTTCAAAATAGCATGCTACAATAACTCTCTATCAAAGATAATTTGACGTTATTTATAAAACAAGGAACGTTTCCAAATGTCATAAAAGTGAATGCAATTAGTTTGTTTACAGAAATCTTATATCCATCCATGAATCTCATTTAGCTGGTTTCCTGCATACATTCTTTCTATTTATCTTGGAATTTGATGCCAGTTCATCGTTTAAGTAAACGAGTAAATTCTTGTAAATTAATTACACTGAGTGGCCAATTTATTAGGCACACTATCTCCCAAGAAAGTGGATTAGTCCTGTGACGCGATCATGCAATACAAGCTTAATCGTTATATTTGAATATCATTCAGTTGTGAAGAACATTCGGCGTTATAAATTAGCGGCTAATGGATGAGCAAACGTTATAATTTAAGTGACTGCGAAAGAGGTATGAGAGTTGGTGCAAGATGCACAGGATCCAGAATCTTCGAAACCGTCAACGTTTTGGGAATTTCTTAGCTCTAGAATGTATTGAGAATGGCAGGAGCAACAAAAAGCATCTAGCCAGAAAAACATCTGCAATCAACAAGAAAGACAGGAAACCACTAATCCACATAAGATGTTTATTAAGACGTATGCGCATTTCGGCATCCACGCTGCCTTCTTCTCGGGGGGGATTAATTTCTTGTTACTATAGTCCATCCAGCCTTAGTTTGCGCGAAATATGATGGACATGTTAATTGTTATGTATTGTTTAAGTTTTGTTGTAACAATGGCCAACAGTTGAAACGGCCATCACATTTCGCGCAAACTTAGGCTGGATTACTAGAATGCACAATAATTCAAATATTTAATAGAATACTCTTAGTTTTTCTTTCATTGGAGTGCGTATAGTGTTGTAAGTATTGGCATAGTCTTTTAATCCCCTGGTCTGTGCACAGGCATTGAATTCCATTGTTTTAGTCCAACAATTGGATTGCTGTATTTACTGAAGAGTCGTTTTTTGCCCCCTCTCTTGAATGAATTTGGCTACAGCTCAAACATAACAATGCATTTTAACGATCGCACAACGTAACAAAACTGTCAGCTACTATTACGTGTTCAGCAACAAAACGTAACATTACCTGACAGTTTTGTTACGTTGTGCGATCGTTAAAATGCATTGTTATGTTTGAGCTGTAGCCAAATTCATTCAAGAGAGGGGGCAAAAAACGACTCTTCAGTAAATACAGCAATCCAATTGTTGGACTAAAACAGTGGAATTCAATGCCTGTGCACAGACCACACCTCCTAAAAAGAAAGCCAAGCAACTGAAACGTCATACACTGTTACATCATCATATTTCGACCATTGTTAACCGCATTTCTACCAATGATAAGCTTTAAATTTGGTCGACTTATGATGATGTAACTATGTATGACTTTTCAGTTGTGAGGCATTCTTTCTAGGAGGTGTTGGCACAGACCACGGGATTAAAAGACTATGGTATTGGAGACAGTGAAACGCGCTTCAACAATTTACATAAGTAACTTACAATAATATTTATTTAACAATGCTGATCATTGTTTATTTTTAATTAATTATTAATTTTTTAATTAAAATAATTACAGAATTATTTTTGAATGTAAGCTCGATTTTTGAAATGAAGAATTGCTTCAACTGCTTTGAAATTAATATACCTATTATCAGTCTTTATTAATTTAAATCAAACATTAGTTGAAATAATAAAGTACGAAGTTAAAAGATTTTAAATTTACCCTCTTAAATTGTTGATACTATTTATATTTTAATGGGCAAAGATATGGAAAAGAGTAAGTTATAAGACTGGGAATTTAATTTTTCAATGTCGTGTTTGAATCTGCAATTAAAATATTAATATACCATTTTGATGTTTTCCAGAAAATATAGTTAAGCCATTAAATTTATTTTCTGGCTTCAACAAACTTTTATCAACATCAGATGATTGTTTAAAGATGGAATGTCATTAACACAAGGAAATTGGCGATGAAATAGTTTTTGAATTGAAATCATTATCCATTCAGTTGCTAGATTATATATGCCCTGAAGGTGCCTTAATATATATTTATGGCCATAATTTACAAGAAATTTATACAAATGTTTCGGGTTTGGTCATGATTTCAATTGAAAGTAAAATCGCCAGTAACCTAAAATAGAAAATTTGCTTGGACTAAAGCAAGAAAGACTATTTTCTGCTTAATTTAAAAAAATAAAAATAAATACCTTCTCTTACGCTAAAAGTCCTAGACTTTACAATAAATAATTTTACGATGATAAATATAGGGGTCCTAATTCATCGTCTTTTGCACATTTTTTGATTTATTGAAAAATGTGCTAAAAATGCACCAATTGACTTTAATAAGAGTAACCAAAAAAAAACCTGTGAAGACTTACCTAAAGCAAAAGACGAGAAAGATGCCTTACCAATTGACTTGTTTCACCAACGAAAAATTTGGCTAGCGCAGGCCCTGATAGTACTGCGCACAAAAAAAAAGCAAAACCAAATAAAATGTTGTCACAGCTGCATGCAAATTTCAGCGTATGTGTAGCACTCATTGTTGTCATTATAAAGTGCAATAAAAAGGGGAACAAGTAGTCTGTAACTAACTTTTCGGAATTTCTCAAAGAAACGAAATCTGATTGTTTGTGCTGTTAATCGTGTAAGAGAATAACTTAGTGGAAATGCCTGTCACACACTGTTGACGAGTTTCATAAAGCAAATGATATTAAAACTCAAGGTTTCATTATAGAGCTATGTATATACAGTCGGTTGATTTTTTGCGTTCTATTGCGACAGAAACTGGACAGGATGCAACAACTGTTTGTCAAACGGTCCCACAATCCAGTTTGCGGTATATAAAAAGGAGTACTGGATGTTCAATATCGAAACAGCTCATAGTAGATTGGCTGAGGTAGGCTTGCTGGCAATGCGACCTTGATGGACCTTTACAGCAGAGTCGCGCTAGAGCTATTAGGGGTGACTAATGACATACTATGGTTTTCAGCGACAAATCTCGCTATGTTTCAAAATAATGACCATTGAGTACAATGTGGGATTGATCCTTCTACTATATTTTAGAGCCACATAGCTTATCAACATGGAATCAACGTTTGGGGTGCCATTAGCTTCTACAACCGATCATCTCTACGGCGCATAACGGGTACTTCAGCAGCGCAGAGATTTGTTGATGAGGCTGCAAGCCATTGCATTAACCTATGTTCAAGAAATAATAAAGGGCATTTTTCAACAAGACAACCAACGTTGTTTGTACTCTTGTAATCTATCAATTCATATACCGATTAGTAACCGACGTAAGTTGTTATACGCAAATAAAACGTATCATGATTGAAAAGTATTATTGGCATTAATCTATATTCCGTTTCAATGCTTTGAAAAATATTGATAAAATTATTTATAAAATTTTAACAACAACTTGAATCTATTACGTTATTTATTACATATAGGCCAACTATTTCCCGCAAGATTGATTTCTAAAGAGAATTTCGTCAAATATAAATATCACTTCAAAATTAAAAACGTGAGATCCAAAAACTGCGATCAATATTCCTTATCACAGTGTGTATTCATAAATTATTTCACAAAAACTCGACATTTCAATTTCTTGGCGTCAATTTAATTCAAGCCGAGATTCTGTTTAATGGAAGCTTTTAGCTAATCTTTGAAAACCCTCTTATGTAAGAGGGTTCAATTTCATCGATTATCTTTTGGGTGTTCCACCAGGTGCTGTGAATGCCATGTGACGCTCGTGAATGTGTTCACATCCAATGAACATAAATTGCAAGAATCACCGACTACGAAGCCGTCGGACGACAGCTTCCAATCGAAAGGTCACTCATAAGGTAACACGGGAAAGCGTCCAGGTATTTCACTAAATTCCGATAAGGAAATTTGGAAATTGAAGAAAAATTATTGATTAAATTTTAAAAAGTTATCTGAGAAACTTTTCACACAGTTTTCATTTACCACAAACTCTCATTTGGACTCTTGTAGTAAGAAAATGCTTTTATCAACCTGCAGTAAATAATTATTGCAACATTTCGGTACGTCGTCGAATTCTAGGTATTAGGAGAAATCTCAAATGATGCAGCTTAGTAAATGTTAAATATCAAAGTTAAAGCCATCTTTATTCAATAATTTAATTGACTGTCACATCATAATTTAAAGTTATCTTTCATCATTTGCAAACAAAAAAAAATATACAAGCAGCACTTTTAAAAATTGCTACTCCATATTTCGGCACTAAAGAAAATTCCTGAAGTTATTTACCAAAATGTGGCTGAAAATCTTTCTCGGTGTGTAGAACCTGCAATAAAAGCAACGGGAAGTTCAATAACTTATTAATTTTTGCGAAATGATGGTTTCAATGCAAAAGTGCAGGGTCCGAAAAGGATTCATTAAACGTGTATTTAAGACTAGCACCAATGAGTTCAACATCGCACAAACAAACTAATGCTCTCATTGGGAATGATCAATTCATTGTTTCCATTAAATTTATTGGTTTCAGAGATCAGTGAATGTTTGGACTAATCTAGTTCTCTAAGATTTCGTTCGCTAATGATCTATATATTGCTCAAAAGATAAAAATACAATGCTAAAAATGTACTTTAAATTTTACATATATTCTCATTACAAATTTAATATTTGCTTTGAATATCGACAATGATACTGAGAACTAAGTAAAAAGGGTCAATTGGCTAATCTGCATATTTGATATAAAACTTTTAAATTATAGCATGCCTGTCAGAAATTTTAGGAATAACTCTTTAATTAATGCTAATTTTTTTCTTTAGACTTCTTGTAATGATTCCTAAAAACATGTGTTTTCTAGTTTTGACGGTTCTCATATTAGTAATTTTCCTCAAAAGTAAAAACTAAATTAGAACATTTTTAAAAAAAAAACGAATAAAAAACGTCTAAGAATTACGACCGTTTCGAAATGAAAAAAAAAAGAAGAAAACTGAATTAGGATGGGAAATAAGAGGAAATAAGTAGTAATATTTTTTTCTTTAAGAACCCGTTCCTCGTTATCTTTAATGAAAGATCATTTAGGAGAAACAATTGGTGCAGCAAGTGTCAATCTTGGCGTTAAGGAGAAAAATCGAGCGCTAATATTTAACAATAAGAGGAGAGAAAGCTCTGCGAGCGTTCTCTCTCTCTTCAATATTCTTGCCATCTTTCTTTATAAGCAATAGACGAAGAATCCTACAGTCATCTCATTAAATTTAAAATCTGGCACGGAGACACACGTCGAGGGGGAAGAAAGTGACATTTTTGCTCGCCCGGTGCTCTTCATTACTTTGCTCCACGACTTGGATTTCACGCTGTCAACCACGGTGGCTCCCTCAACGCCTACGTCTTACCCGTTCTGCCTTTCTGGACAGCCCCAAAAGGCTAAGGAAATATATATTAAAAGAATTGCTGCATCGAAAAAGAGCAGCCGAAAGAGGGTATGAAAAAACCCAGACCGGATCCTACGTCAAATTCAAGACAACGTATTAAAAAGTTGCGACAAAGCATCAAGCACCGGAAACTTAAAGTAAGCTTTGTCAGATGTAAAGCGCGAAATTTGATTCATATCTCTAAACACGATTTTCTGTGAAAATCTACTGTTCTTAAATTCTGACTTTTCACTAATGGATAATTTTTGACTCTGAAAAGTTAATTAATAAATAAATAATTTAATCAAACTTTTCTCGATTTTTTTTTTCATACCCCGTGAAAATCATTCTTTTTTTGCTTTTCGCATTGTTTTATTATCATTTACCCTACAATTTGACTTTTTTTTTGCTAATTAATGATGTTTCATTTAATATTACTTTTCTCGGATCAAGTGGTAATCATGTTACCGTTACTGCTTCCCGCTATTAATACGTTTCCCTGCTTCTAATTTTTTTATATTCAACAAAGGTTGTAATTGAAGCGTCTTTTACCCCAAAATAGATTCAAATTAAAATATATCAAGAAAACCCACTGATACTTGCAGCGAAACTGAAACCAATAAAGACGACGTGTATTAATACTAACGCACCTGAAATTAAATCTAATTTAATGTTCAATATACAATGTTTAATGTGAAACTAGACAGCTTTTAATTATTATTATTTTTAGAATTCAAGGAAGTAAAATTCTCGAAATTCCAAAAAGAAGCAGCATAAAACAATAAGGAAAATAGTTGTTTACTGGGTTAGCCTTTTTGATGTCGAAGTAATTTCCAATGGTAGTTCCATCAGACACAAAACGGCAGTGATGTTGATTTTTAATTCTACTCTAATAAAATAATATTATTTGTTTTTAAACTGCTAATACTGAATTCAATAAGAACAATAAAGAAAATACCAGGTGGACCAAAAGCTACTTACCAAAATGAAAGTTGTGTTAAACCAAAATAAATAAGTATGGACTATTCAAACTAGGTTAATTACAATGTATATGAACTGGTATTTACAAAACGGCACATGTTTGATGTGTTTACTATCATTTTCAATGATTTTGCGCAATCGGATTGCAAAATTGGCCATCACCCTCGTGAGACGTCTGTCAGAATGACCAAAATTTCACGCTCGATACAAGTTTGTAGCTCGCCAAGATCTTATTTGGTTCCAGACCTGGTACTTCATGTGATCCCCATAAAAAAAAGTCTAATGGACTGAGATCAAGTGAATATGAGGGCCAGTCCGATGACATTCTGTCCGAAATTATACAAAACACGTAAAACAACATGACTTGATTACAAGAACACATTATATAGTTTTCAGGTAACTACACTTAATACCCCCCGCCCTTTTCATCTTCCTTACAAGTATTTCTCTGTCAACACTGGTAGAACTCAGGAAACGCATCAATGCTGCTGTGATGACCACGGCCAGGGGAATGCTATATAAAATGTATGGACCGAACCCGACTACCGCTTGGACGTGTGTCGTGTGATCAGAAGGGCACACACAAAACATTTGTAGAGTATGATGGAAAATTTGGTTATTTTAAGGGGGTTCTTTTCCTGTGATATCACGTGTAATACTTTGGAAAATATAAAGTTTTCAAATCGAATGAATATTTTATAAGAGCCCAGTACAATATTCATATCCTCTTCACATGTCGTATGACATTCTCTGAAATGTTTTTGTCGTTTAAAATTATTGACTTTATGATTATCAATTTTTTTCTGTTTCATTCCTGAAAAAAGAGAGAATGAAGATCTTTCTCGATTACTCAAGTTAAGTATAGAAAAATAAATTGCAGTGGCGTTTTCAGAATTGATCAACAACTGATGTCCTGTGAAAAATCTCGAGCAAATTACTTCACTCGGGGGTTCCGTGATGGTAAATTACTTCACTTTCAACACTTGCGTAATTGGGTTCATTGTGGCTTCTTTATTCTCAGGCGCTTTGCCTTAAAAACTAATTTATTCTTCAGGTTACTTCACGTTCGGTGAAGAAAGAGCGAATGACCTTTTGCGCCCCTAAGAGCGCTTACATCGCTGATGAACAGTTTGCCAATGTTGCGAGAATTGAACACTGCCACCTCCATTTAAGATGCTATTGCCTTTAAAGAAAAAAAAAGCTCCTTCCTAAAGAGGGAGGGAGGAAAACATTTAAAAAGAAATTCCATTGCCGCCGCCTAAAAAGATTGCTGCTACTGAAAAGTGCTGAAGCAAAACGTATTTGCAAAAGTATCTTTCGAAGATCTAAAAATTCTAATGAGCTTAAATTTTTATATCTCTTTAATTGAATTAAAGAACTTAATGAAAATATTTATAAAAAATCAAAGAGAGGCAAGATCCAACTATCTATCTTCGGTTACTCTCTCTAATTAAACTTTCATTAAGAATAAACATGGAAAATGTGAAATGAATATTTGACGTTCGTTTAAACCTAACTTAACATAAAACTCCTACGCATGATAAAATTGAATCTTCATTTCTGCTTAGAGACTGAAAAAAAAAAACTTGGTAAATTATTTCTTTCCATTTTGGTGTTTTTGTACTGTTTTTTCAACGTCTAGTAAACTCAATCTGTCCTTACACAAAGAAACAGTTCCCCTCCCAGAAGACCAATTTTCCACAAATTCGATAAAAGCAGAGTTCACATATTTATCGATCAACTGTAAATTTCCTTAGAAACAAAAATGAAGTCTCCATTTTCTTAATTAATAATAAAGATAACAAGAATGGTTTTAAGGATAAAAGAGCACATTTTCATGTTATAGCAGCGAGACGTCAGCCATGGGTTACCGAGAACAAACCTGCATTTTAAAACACTTACCAGGAAATTATATAAATATGAAAACTGAAATTCCTAAATAATGAAACTAACGTAAAATTTAAACGAGTAAGATTGAAAAACCGAGAGGTTAAATGGAGAGCAGTAATTCTTTATATATTCGAGCAAATAAAAGTTCTTTAATTTATAAGCATTCCTACGATAAGGTTAAACGAAGTGAGTGTCAAATGTTGAACCGTTCTGTGTAAGCGTCTATTATCTCTTCATATTTTATTGCTAAAGCGTTTCTACGTAATCATCTACTATTGAAGCGAGCAATTAGCTACTAGCAATTAGCTCTGACAACACTATGTCTAACAGAATTCAGATATTGATAAGCTTAGGCCTAAAAGCAATAACTATGGACGTTACGATTTGTTAGATTATATTACACTAGCTGATAACCCGGCGTCGCTCGGGACTCTAAATAAAGCTGACCTGCCTTGATCCTCTTGTTGGGTTGACTAGCCTCAGATTAAAATAATAGCCATCTTCATTATCCGGGAATATCATTAGATATTTTAGACCCATCTTTTCTTCGAAGTTTCCCTTGCCCTTGACGTAGAAGCTCTTATACCCTCCTGCTCTAGACGAAGCTCCCGTTGTTCAGATATTTCCGATGCCCGGATAGCTTTTTGTCCTTTTTAGCTGCAGAGTTTCTCTGACAATACTCGTTCTTCTCTTTCTCTTTCCTCTCCAAACACACAAACACACACACAAACTTTCGCCGATCGTCTGGACGTTTGTTAGGGAGCTCAAGGGAAACAGAGAAGAACGAGTATTGTCAGAGAAATACTCCTTTGCCTCCTCTATCTAACTCTTTTGCTATACTTATTTTATTATCATTGTTAATACTTCTTGAAACGAACGTTCAATCATTGCATCATCACCATGTCGGTTTCCAAAACATTGACATTCACACAGATTATATTCAAAAGGTATCGGGGACTTTTTAGAAAATGTTTGGATCTGCTGTGATATAAGCTACATGATATCCCCGGCATTGCTCGGGCTCTTTTTTGATGAAATTTTGAAATATCCGAATGTGAATATCCAAAAAAATTGAACACAAGAAAAAGCTTAGAAATAATACGGTAAAAAATCATAATGAAAAACTGAAAAAAATTCTTTGATGTTTTCATTTATATTTCGTTGTCAAGGGGTGGAGCTAACTGCTACGTCATTCGAGCGGAGTCGTAGCCTACGAAAAAGACAGGCGCCGGCGCGGAAAAGTCACCTGACCATGGTAGGCTGATCAACAATCCAACATTCATTGTTTTCAACAAACGAAAAAATACTGATTCTTAAAATCCAAGATGGAAACAATAAGGGTTACATTGTTATTCAGCCTAGGATGATCAGGTGACTTTTCCGGCCTCTCTTTCGTCGGCTACGTGCGAAGTCCATAGCTATAGTTTTGGTTTTATTGTTGGCTTCACTGCTATACCATTTTCATCATTTTCAATGTAAAGTAAACTAACACTACAATAGCTAGCATTCAAAGTTGCTGGTTTTGCAGTTAATCTTTTAATCTTATTAATGAATTAAAGTAATCCTTTCAGTTGTTCAAACCAAACTTTATCTCTTTATTTAGTAACTACGAGGGGAGTTCAATAAGTAATGCAACACATTTTTTTTTCTCGGCCAATTTTGGTTGAAAAAACTGGACATTTCTTGTGGAACATTTTCAAACATTTCCGCTTCGTCTCGTATAGTTTCATTGACGTCCGATACTGAGCTGTTAAAATGGCGTCTACAATGGAGGTGCGTTCCAAACAACGGGCAGTGATTGAGTTTCTTTTGGCGGAAAACCAGGGCATCTCAGATAT